>JAJPUD010000276.1:318783-434670 GCA_023553655.1 Myrmecobius fasciatus
TGTAGTAGGTAGTAGTCGTGGTGATGATGATAGTAGTAGTAGTAATAGTAGTGGTATTATTAGTGGTGGTGATAGTAGTAGTAACAAGTAGTAGTAGGACTAGTAGTAATAGTAATAGTGGTAGAAGGAGTAATTGTAGTAGGTAGCAGTAGTGGTGATGATGATAGTAGTAGTAGTAATACTAGTAGCATTAGTAATAGTAGTAGTAGTAGTGATGGTGCTGGTAATAGTAGTAGTAATACTAGTAGTAATAGTAGTGGTGGTAGTAGTGGTAGTAATAGGTAGTAGTAGGAGTGATGGTGGTGGTGGTCGGACTAGTAGTAATATTTGCTTTTCTTTGTATCCCCAGTGTTTAGCACACACAGTTCCTGATATATCACAGGCACTTAAGAAATACTTGTGGACGTGGATTAACAGTAATCAAGATATTAAAAAGTCAAATTCACACACACACACATACACACACACACACACACACACACACACACACACAAAATCCTTCAATAAGATCAGAGTTGGGAAGAAGTATTAGAACATAGAATGCCAGGATTGGAAATGGCTTTAGAACAGGGAATATCAGAGCTGGACAAGATCTTTGAACACTTGGAGGTGGGAGGAAATCTTAGAACCTTAGGCCACATCAATCAAAATATGAAATATAAATAGGGGAGATATTTTGGTATTATAAGATTATAGATCAAGAGCTGGAAAGAATCAGCTTAGACTTGAAATCAGTCAGTTGACAAGCACTTGTTAAGCACCTACTGTGTGCCAGGCATTGTGCTAAATGCTGGAGATACATAGAGAGGCAAAAGTCAGCCCCTGCTCCCAAGGAGCTCAAAGATCAGGCATCTACCCCTCACCTCCATCCCATAGTGCCCCATGATAGCTAGGTAATAAATGCTTATTGATTGAGGGTCTATAAACATTGCCTTTTTTTTTTTTTTACTTTTTGCTGAGGCAATTGGGGTTAAGTGACTTGCCCAGGGTCACACAGCTAGGAAGTGTCTGAGACCAGATTTGAACTCAGGTCCTCCTGACTTCAGGGCTGGTGCCCTATCCACTATAGCGCCACCTAGCTGCCCCTAAACTTTATCTTTTCTATAGGATGTAAAATCCTTGGAAGCAGGAACTATCTCACTTTGACATGCAAATGGCCTGTTAATCAATAAATGCTCAGGGACTGACTGTTTGCTTGACAAATGCACTTACAGTCTCCATTGATAGTCCCTGAGCTCTTTGAGGGCTGGGATGTTCTCCTTTCCCTCTTTGCAGCCTTAGGGCTCAGCCAGGACCAGTGGACCTCAGATCTGGACCAGCACCAGAGATGGGGCAGAGGAGGAGGAGCTTTGAGGGGTATTAGGAAGGCTCTCTCAGGGAATGAGCAGGGTACAGAATCTGTACTCAAGGAACTTGTATTCAAATCTTGTGTGTTTCAGGGCAATCGGTCAATCAATCAGTAAGCATTTATTAATTGCCTACTGTGTTCTAGGCACTTTGGTAAGCACTGACATCTGTGATGTCAGGAATGAGGGGTGTCCACAGAGTGAGACCTAGATGCAGGAGGAAAGGTGGATATACACCCTGTAAATGTACTTAATGGGACTTCCTAGGGGCAGGAGAGGGGAGGAGAAAGATAGGAGTAAACATGCCAGTCTGTGTCAGACCCCTGAGCTCCTGAGTGGGACCATGGGAGAGAGCAGGCTGCAGCTAGAGAGAAAGCCCCCTGTCTGCTTCCTGCACCTTGTGCTAAAGTGAGGGGCTGCCCATCGAAGGCCCAGTAAATCAAGAGGCCCAGCAATGATGCCATCCTATCGCTGCCAAGCCCCATCTGCCAAAAGCAAGGCTGGCACTGCAAGAAAAAGCCTGGAGGATCCCTCACAGCAGAGATGCTGCTGTGAGGATTCTCCCTTGGATCTTAGAGCTCGGGCTGCTCACAATTAAGCCAGTTCCCTCTCCTTCTCTATTCCCTTTCTTCTCCCCTCTCCTTTCATTTCTTCTTCCCTTCTCTCCCTTCTCCACCCTCCACTTCTTTCCTTCCTTCCCCTCCCCTTCCATTCTTTCCTCCCCTTCCTTTTTCCCTTCCCTTTCCTCTTCTTTCCCTTCCCCTTCCTCATCTCCTTTCCTTCCTTCCTTTTTCTTTTCTTTTTTTTTTTAATAAATGGGGCCGCTATCTGTGGCCATCCCTAGACTTTGCCATCCATCCTCCTAATGCATCCTAAGGAACAGAATTCTTTTTTGCTTTTTATTATTCATTATATATTTTTAAATTTCGAGTTCCAAATGTCCACAGGCCTTTTGCTACTCCTGCAATCGAAGCCTCTTCTAGATGTTCTAGATGGAAGTTTCTTGAGAGCTTCACTTATCTGTTGCTGGTCCCAGGGCTTGGCCCGTAGTAAGCCCTTAATAAAAGCTTTTCTGTTTTATTTCATTCCCTGAGAAAACTGAGACTAAGAGAGGTAAACCCCAGAACCACAGAGAGAATTAGTTACAGATTTGGGGGATGACAACTTCCAGCCTAAGGCTCTGGCTTCTGCTCAGTGTCTTCCTGATCCAGGGAGGTCCCAGGAAAATGTTTGCTTTTTCCAGCCTAGAGAAATAGTTTGGGGTGGCCACTTAGTCTTGGACCATTGGGCTACAGGACTGGGGCTACAGGAATATTGGGGATCCGCTGGTGGGAAAGGGGGATGGGGGTGCACTTCTGTCAGAGTGAAGAGCAGGGCCACCTGATTGGGGCTGGGCTGGGAGAAGGGACTGTTGGGTCCTGAGCAGATAGACACAGGCTCAAGTTCTATTCTGATGTGTCTCGCTGGCATCTGGGGACTTGGGGGGGATGTTTCTGTGCTCTGGTGGTGGGGAGGGGCTCAAAATGACTGCTGCTGCTGCTGCTGCAGGTGGGCTGATGTTCCATAAACTCCCAGTCCATGGGAGAGCTCAGGGTCAGGGTCATCCCATAAACTTGACTTTCTCAGAAGATAATCCTCTGATGAGGAACATTTGTATTCTGCTTGAATGATGATGGGAGAAAAAAAACAACCATGGCAAGTCCCTCTGTCTCCCCCTTCCTCTATATTAATGAGTCAGGGGCCGTGCAACCCAAGGAAAAAAATAGCATAATATGATGATAAATATTCAGGATACTGCCTCCCCAAGCTGTCTTTTCATAAGGTCATAGATTTTGAGCTAGAAAGGATTTGAAAAAGCCTCTCATCCATTTCCCTCATTTTATGGCTGAGGAGACTGGAACAAGGCCCCCAAAGTGGACCCCAGGTCACAAGCAGGCAACTATCCCTCCCTTCAAAAAAATTGATCTCAGCACTCTCAGACTAAGGGCCCTTAATAAGTATTTTATTGCTATTTTTCAGTCACTTCAATCATATTTGACTCCTCATGACCCCATTTGGGGTTTTCTTGGCAGAGAGAATGGAATAATTGACCATTTCCTTCCCCAGATCATTTTACAAATGAGGAAACTGAGGCAGACAGGTGAAGTGACTTGTTCAGCATCACACAGCTGGTGTCTGAGATCAGATTTGAACTAAGAAAGATAAGTCTTCCTAACTCCAGGCCCAGCACTATGACACCTAGCTGCCTTAGTAGGTGCTCAATAATTGCTTACTTATGCAAATGTTATGTGCTGGTCACTTAAATTTGAATCCATTCTCTGTAGAGAATGAGATGTATATGGAGACGTTGTCTCCATTTGCGGAGTCATTTTTGTACTTTGGGCCTTCCTATATCTTTTCAGTTTTGTTAATGCTAATTTATGTTAATTGGCCAATTGAAATTGAGGAAAAAGCGAATGGCCAAATTGACTCTATCTGGCGTTGGTGATGGATGTGGATCTAACAAACACGATAAGGGCCCAGAGCAATGATATTTGAAGAACCCTACGGTCCATTGAGGATACCCCTAGAATCTTGAGGGGAGAGAAGACACGTCCGTATATGCTATACTATGATTGATGAGAAATACAGCACCAAATTGAGGAAGGATCTTAGAGCAGGCAATTTCCTTGGTCTTTCCTTAAGCTTTAGTTTCAAGACCATGATTTCTATGTCAAAGGAACCTTTAAGTTATAGGGGAAAATGATTTCCCAGACTGCATCATATGCTGGATTTCCAGAGCTGTCAGCCCTGCCGGAGATGTACCTGCACTAATGGGCCAAGGAAGGATTTTCCAAATGGTTGTTAGGGATGAGGGATGAGAGCACAGCCAGCTTTGGATTCTCATTTTAATCAAGTGAGGAGAGCTTGAGAAGTATCCTTGAGTGCAGTCCAAAGGCCTTGGGGTAAAATGCACAAGTCCATGGGTCTTCCTTAAATATCTTCCAGCTTTCTCTGTTTTGTCTTTGAATTCAACCCTTCTCTTTAAGTCAACTCTACTGGAGGGGACTCCATCCCTGCTTGGGGTGTTGGATGAGACAAAGATAGGTGATTGCTTTGACAACTCTCATTTAGGAGTAAAAGCATTACTAAATAGTATCATGATTAGTGAAATATTATCTTTCCCAGGGAACTTGCATTTATATAACTTTATTTTTAATATTTATATATTTATGTAACTCCTAGAAAGAAGAAAATCTTCAAGACCCAAAGGTTTCAAGTACTGTTCTCTGAGCCCGTGAAATGAAAAGGTTGGATACGAGGTAATCTTGGAGGGAGTTGGATCCTGTGTTCCCATCTCTGATGTTTCATATTCTGAGCTGTATCCCATCCAAGTTCTGAAATGCTGTGTTAAAAGTTCTTTCTGGCTCTGACATTCTGTGCTCTTTGTTCCAAGACCCTCCTAAGCTCTGATATTCTATGTTCCCTTGTAGCTGCACCTAGACTGTGTTCAAAATATTTTTATGGTCTCTTTTGTTGTTGTCGTTAGCCCTTCATTCTGGACGAAGACCATAACATTAGGGAGGTGATGCTATGACATCACAGTGAATTGGATTTAAGTGAGGGAGGATCATGCAAAGTCACCTGCCTCATGTCCTCCTCCAGAGCCATCTAGGTCCAGTAACCACTGGAGTTGGCCTTGGATGCAGAGGGAGACTTTGGTCTTTTTAAGCTAAAGTCTTTAACAAGTTTCAGTTTGACTGAGGCAACACTCATTCAGTGCTTAAGGTTAGGTAAGAACTAAGGCAAAAAATAGCTTCTTTCCCCTAGTCAAAAATCAATCAATCAATCAATCTGGGAAGGGAACCCTGAGAAGTAACATTAAGTTAACATTTGTCTTTTGTGGTCTCTCATCCAAGCCCTCTGTTGCTGAGTCTTTGAGAAGGAACATCCAGGATTTGGAGTCAGGACCCTGGGTTTAGATCATGGCTCTGAACCTATCTACCAGGACCAATACTCTAATCACTACAACCAATAGCTGCCCCTGTTGGGTATTCAGAAGCTGCTAAATTTTAGCTGTGATGTCTTTCAGTCTTTATCTTTTCTTACTCAGTAATCTGCATGAATGACTAAATCCAGAATCCTTAAAGAAAGGCAACTCTTCTTTCAATTCTACTATCAATGACTTATTCCTGAAGTGCAAATTTAGGGTTTTTAGAAGCAAATCCAAATGGTCCAGCCATTTGTTTGCTTCTATGGGGAGCTAGGTGGCCAGTGGACAGAGTGCTGGACTTGGAGTCAGATAGACTCACTCATCTTTGTGGGTTCAAATCTGTCCTCATATATAGCTCTGTGTTCCTGAGCAAGTCACTTAACTAGCCTTGTTTGCCTCAGTTTCCTCATCTGTAAAATGAGCTGGAGAAGGAAATGGCAAACTGCTCCAGTGTCTTTGCCAACAAAACTCCAAATGGGGTCACGAAGAGTTAGACATGATTGAACAACAAACATAGACATGACAACAATTTTGTCAACAAATTATTGGATGAGTTGACTTGGATGTTAACCCATGGAGGAGTTTTTGATTTCACTGCTGGGTCTCATCTACTTCCTGGGCTCCATAAATAAGCGGACCAGTATTGATTGTATTCCAGAAGTCCAGGGGCATTGTGAAAGCATGTGTCTTAGCTATTTATCATGAGATCTGGAAGCATCCATAAATCTTTTCCATTCTTTTTTGATGAAGAACTATAGATCATTCTATGACTAGCTTGGGGATAGTGGACCCTTTGTTCCATTAATATTGTGTGGATTTTAGTTTATACTACTTAATTCCATTGTCATCCATTTCACAGTTTCAAAACACTATGTTAGGACTGGTATCCCAAAGGTGTTAATTGCTCTAAGTGCGTTCTTAGTCTCATCCTGGAAACTGTTCTATGTACTATGTCCTATGTATAATGAAGAGCTGGGTGTGTTCACTGCACCAGGAAGGCCATGCCAGCCATCCCCTTCTGCCCCTGCCTCACCAGCCCCTCGGACACCAGGAGACATGGCATTTCCTCTGATGGCTGCATGCAGTTAATTTCTACAAGCCGTTCCATTCTCCAGTGCGGCAGAGAGTGTCACTGTGACCTCCAGTCATGTTAAGCTAATAGGATTCTGGGCCTGTCCCTTTCATTGCTTAATTAGTTATTATGTCCCCCAGCCAAGGCCAGGTGGTCAAATATGCCAACTGCTGCAACACAAGTTCTCTTAATGGTAAAAGAGAAGAGAGTGCTGGTGGCGAGTCACTCATTGTTCAGAATCAGAAAGCAGCAAATATATGTCTAGACCCAATACAATTTTGTTGGAGCCTCTGCAAGGACCCCAGCACTTTATTTCATTAGGCTCAAGGCTGATCGTGGCTTTGTGAGATGAGAGAAAGGACACTCTGGTCCAGCTGTGGTCACAGTTACTCCCCCTGTTCTCTTGGCTAAGGGATGTTTTTAGCTTGAATTTTCTGTCCATGGGGTAGAAAAAAAGACCCGTTTTAGAGGTAGCTTAGCAAGAGTGCCCATGTCGAAATAAAAAAGAGCTCCTGTTTGCCTTGTGACCATGGGTGTGTCACTTCATTTTTTTTTGAAAAACCTTCAGGTTTCTTGAATCTTCTTGAAACCCAAAAAGCTGAGTAAGCTAGACCTTGCCATCTTCCAGCCTAGTATCATTTGTCAGCAGTGAGCACAGTCCCTGCTGTAGTTTCTTCTTTCTCTCCCTGCTCCCTCTTCCTTTTCTCATGATGGAGGTGTGAAAAGACTTGCTCAATATCACATAGCTAGCCTAAGTCTGAAACTGGATTTGAAATTAGGTCTGTCCATTGTGTTACCCAGCTGAGAGAGCTTTTCTTTCCAAAGTCACCTTACTTGTATGGATCTTGAGGACAGAAAGTGAGTTGGTTTTGGGGGGATTTTTTTTTGCTTTAGTATCTTCAGACCAGTACCTGGCTCTTAATAAATGTTTATTGATTGATTGACTTCATTTGTATTCCTGGATACTTTCTTTTAATTTATTGGTTGCATCTGGCCCTATCACTTTTGTCATTGTCCTAAGCTGTTTTAGGGAGGGAGCACTCTGAGGGTGGGACTGTGTGCCAGACCCCCAGATGCCAAATGCCCAGGTGGAATCCAAAGCTAGGAGAGCTAACTGGGTGTTCGAAGCTCCAATGAAAGGCAGAGGACCATGTGGAGGGCCTGTCAATGTGCATCTTCCTGACACAGACAACTTTGATAGGCTACTCATTGGGGAAGCCCCTTCACGCTCACTTATCTCATTACTGTCACAGAAGGAAGCAGGATTAAGTGGCTAATTACTGGCAATGATGGTTGCGGATGCTTTTGACATCATCAAATTTGAAGTCATCAAATTGGATAAGTTAGTATTCTGTTAATATTTAGGGATTCTGGTCATATGTGGCAGCTGGACCACTAAGTGATTTAGAGCCAGGTACTTTCCCTCTTTGGGTCCGTTTCCTCATGTGAAATCAGAAGGTTGTAATAGATGATTCCTGAGTTCTCTTCCAACTAACGTTCTGTGTTCTAAGGGCTTTGTCTGTCCTGACATTTCATGTTCACCTTTCCCAGCTCTGACAGTCCCTATCCTAAAGCACCTCCCAGCTCTGATTTCACTTGTTCTAAGGTTCCTCCCAGCTCTGACATTCCCTGTTCTAAGGTTCCTCCCAGCTCTGACATTACCTGTTCTAAGGTTCCTCCCACCCCGACATCCCCTATTCTATATTCTTCAGGCCCATCCAGTTGTAACTGAAGGTCACCTGGTGAGTTTGTCTCAGAGCATCAGTCACCAGCTCAGACCCACTGACTGCAATTTTCTTTCCATTATGCTTCCCAGGTTTTCAGAAGACAAGAGTATGTTCTGAGGAAAGACTTCATGGCAGTCATTCTGTCTAGGCTCTCAGTTCTAGAACGGGATCTGTTGTCTGGGAGAGATACATTTCTACCACCTGATTTGTTTCCAAATTTTCTCTGAAAATTAGCTAACAATTAACGGATCCATTTATTTAATGAGGCGGAAAGTAGCCAATGATAACAATAATTAGCTCTCAAAAAGTGATTTTTTTTCTGAAGCAACTTGTTTTGCCAGTGTATTCATTAAGCCTCTTGTCACTCCAAGACTAAAAGAAAATGATTCTATCATCCCATTTTGTAGAAAGGTAAGCTGATGTGGAAAAAAGTAGTTTGAATTTTACAAGGCCAGAGGAAATGGTTACATCAGTATCTCAATTAAGACTGGAGAGGAGGGGGGGACTATTGGTGTGGAACGATATGTATGGGATCCAAATCAATAGGCTTCATTGATTTTATTTAGCTGCTATTTTTTCCCTTTTTTTCTCTCTTCTCTTTTCCTTTTTTAAAGGGATAGTTTTCTGGGTGTGAAACTAGAGATATTTCTGATATGAAAACAAAATATACTTATACAAATTAAAAGAGCCTCAATTTAGTCAATTAAGCAGTCATGTTGGGGCAGATTCTATCTTCAAAAACCCTATAACTTAATGTTATAACATTCATCTACTTAATATAGAAATTCTGTGATTCTGTTAGCATCTCCCAGCCCTGACATTCCCTGTTCTAAGGCCCCTTCCAGCTCTGACATTCCCTGTTCTGATTCCTCTTCCAGCTCTGACATTGTCTGTTCTAGGGCCCCTCTCAGTCTTGACACTCTGTGTTGTAAGGGTGTGTTCTTGGTTCATGAATGTGGTTCACAAATCTATAGCTCAATTTGTAACAGAAAGCTTTGTAAGGGTCAATGTTAAAGAATTACCCATACATATGTTTTGCAAATAAAAAGATTTGATAAAAAAACAACCAAAGAAAAAACAAACAAACAAAAATCTATAGCTCAGAAGCCAGTTAGATTAACCCCTTAGGTTTAGTCACATAAAATGTGACTTAAAATGTGACTATATTGAGAAAATCAGTAAGTTCTTCACTCTATTTAAAGTGATACCTTAAATAAGGCTGGAACATGTCTTGATCCATCACTCAATCAATGAAATATTTTAGCTAAAGTTGAGAAAAGTCCTTCATTTGTCTGGATTGATGATTGTAGAGGGAGTGTATTAAGATTGGCTGAGGAAATTTGGTCATGCTGTTTAGAGCAGGTGACCTGATTTAAGTGTTGGAAGGTAGGGGAGAGAAGAAATTGATTGGGATGGGGCCAGGGGAGAGGAGAGCTCTGTGGCCTTGAGATAGGTTTCCACCTTTCCTTCCCCTTGATTGGGAGAGGATTCTGAGAATTACGGAAAGGCAGGGGGATTCTGAACTTCCAACTTCTGTTCTTCACATTGGTGTCTTAGCATTGTCCCTCACTTAGCAGCTGCTGGTGGCAGTGCCAGCCTTGGGAACCAAGGACAAACTGGATGCAGTTTCCAGAAAAAAGAAACAGAAAGAAAAAAACACAATGATACTGCACCTAAGGAAAATGTTCTTAGGATTCCAGCAAAAAGACTTCCAGGAACCATGAATTATTCTTTTGCTGTATATTGTATGTATATTGCTGAAAGTGGTTATGTCATTCATAACTAATCATCCTACAATATTGCTGTTACTTTGTACGATGTACATTCCATTTTGCATCACTTCATTTAAGTCTTTTCAAGTTTTTCTGAGATCTTCTTGCTCATCCTTTCTTATAGCACAATAGTATTCTATCATAATAACACACCATGATTTGTTTAACCATTTCCCAATTGATGGGCATCCCCCTGAATCTTCAATACTTTGCCACCAGAGAAGAACTGCTACATTTTGGTACCTAGATGTCCTTTCTCTTTTTATTTTGGTCTCTTTTGGGATGCAAACCTAGTAGTGATATTACCAGATCAAAGGGCATGCATGGTTTTTTAGCCCCTTGAGCATAGTTCCAAATTGCTCTACAGAATACTTGAATCATAATGAGCTGTGTCTTAAAAGAATGAAGAAACTGAAGTGAAAATTGGGATAGAGAGGTGAAGGGAAGTAAAGATATTCTATGGGACAGAGTAAAACCTTCATTATTTCTATGGTATAAGGAAGAATTGGGATGTGGATTTAGATACCAAAGTGAAAGTTGATATGATTCAAGGTTTTTACTCTGGCCCTCCTCTCATGGCCACATCTGTTATATTTAGCTCTTCCCTTGGGGTTCTCCAATTCTCTGGTTGGGGCTGTGATTGGGGTTGGGAGTTTATACTCTTCTGCTAATGGCTTGATCCCCTATTTTGCTTCCCTCTATTTTAGAGGGTCAATGAGATTTCAATGAGTCCAAGACTGAGTTCATTATCTTTCTCCCTAAACTCTTCCTTCTTCCAATCTTTTCTATTTCCCTCAAAGGCACCTCTGTTCATCCCGTTGGCATTGTCTTGGACTTTTCACTCCTATTTCACAGAACAATCAGTTGCCAAATCTCACCATTTCTACCTTCACACTGTCTCTTGCACTTGATCTTTTTTTTTTCACCTCACTTGGCTACCATCTCAGATCAGACCCTTTTCACCTCTTGTCTAGATTGTGATAGTCTCCTAATTGGCTTCCATGCCTCCTCTTTCTCCACTCCATTCCTTCTTTCACACTGTTACCAATGTAATCTTTTTAACACAGAGATGATCATGTGACTTCACCACTCAACCAACTCCTATAACTTTTGATTGCTTTTAGGATCAATATGAATTCTTCTGTTCAGTTTTGAAAGCCCTATACCACCAAGTCTCATCTTCCTGAGTTCAAATCTGGCTTCAGACATTTACTAATTGCCTGACCTTGGGCAAACAAATTCACCTGTTTGCCTTAATTTCCTCTTCTGTAAAATGAGCTGGGGAAGGAAATGGTCAACTGTTAGAGTATCCTTAGCAAGAAAACCCCAATGGGGTCACATAAAGTTGGGTATGACTGAAAAGTGACTTAACAGTACAACCCGCCACAATTTATCTTTCCAGACTCAATGGACATTGGTCCCCCTACTTTGTAATCTAGCTCAATTGTCCTTTTCTTCCTCTTACACAATCAATCCTCAAGCTCTTACCTTTGTATTGGCTGTTTTTCACGCCTACTATGCACTTCTTTTTTTTACTTCTGCCTCTCTCCCTTTAAGATGAAGCTTAGGTACTATCTGCTGCATGATCTCTTTCTTGATTCCTTGATTGTTAGTTTCCCTCACTCCTCTAGATATGCTGGAACCAGTTCATACTGGTTCAAAAGAACTGGTCATTAAAATTTTAATATAAGCATTTTTACCTTGGAGATCAGCAAAAACTATAAATCAAGGTTTCATTTATTATTGTTTTGCTGATTGTTTAGACTGAAGAAAGTGTTGAAGAAAATATTAATAATGTACATTAAATTTAAAAGTGTATTCTGCATATGTTGGCCATCCCATCCCAGAGCTGGCTGCTAAACTTACATATCTCAAACAGACAATTTTCAGATGAAGTTGTTGAAACCATCTCTAGTCACATGAAAAGGTGCTCTAAATCACTATTGATCAGAGAAATGAAAATTAAGACAACTCCGAGGTACTTCTACCCACCTCTCAGATTGGCTAAGATGACAAGGAAAAGATAATGATGAATCTTGGAGGGGATATGGGAAAACTGGGTCACTAATACATTGCTTGTGGAGTTGTGAACTTAACCAACCATTCTGGAGAGCAATTTGGAACTACGCTCAAAGGGCTTTCATCCTATGCATAACTTTGATCCATCGGTGTCTCTCCTGGGCTTTTATCCCAAAGAAATCATAAAAAAGGGAAAAGGAACCACATGTGCAAAAATGTTTGTGGCAGCCCTTTTTGTAGTGGCAAGAAACGGGAAACTGAGTAGATGCCCATCAGGTAGAGAATGGCTGAATAAGTTATGGTATATGAATGTTATGGAATATTATTCTATAAGAAATGACTAGCAAGATGATTTCAGAGAGGCCTGGAGAGACTTACATGAACTGATGCTGAGTGAAATGAGCAGAACCAGGATTTCATTGTACAGATCAATGGCAAGATTATACAATGATCAATTCTGATGGATGTGGCTCTTCTCACCAATGAGATGATTCAGGCCAGTTCCAATGATCTTGCGATGATGACAGTCATCATTCAGAGAGAGGACTATAGGAACTGAGTATAGATCACAACATAGTGTTTTCATTTCTTTTGTTGTTTGCTTGAATTTTATTTTCTTAGTTTTCTTCCTTTTTGATCAGATTTTTCTTGTGCAGCAAGATAATTGTATAAATATGTATGCCTAAAAATAAATAAACTAACATATCTCTATCTCTCCCAGACACCCTTGCATTAAATATTTTCTATATGCTTGTGTCTGTGACCCTGGGCAATGCATTTAATCTCTCTGTGATCTAGTCAGTTTTCGAATACTAAATGTTACAGAGAGTTCTGTACTAAAGAGACCACAGGTCTAGTCTCCCTGTCTCTATGTATCTATCCTCCTTTTCTCTCTTGCTCTGTTTTTTTCCTTCTCTGTCTCTGTCTTTTTCTAGAGATGTGGTTTTTAGTGGTCTAAATTTCCAGCTCAGTTCATGTGACACAGAGAGAGATAGCTGATCTAGCATCTGGCTCATTCCCTCTCCAAAGGAGATGATTTTTCCCTTGTGTAGAATGGGGGAGAATGTTATCTTTCTAAAAGAGTAAAAAATGGACTTTAGAGTCTGTGAGTAGATGAGATCTGACTATAGAGTCTCTGTTGCTCTAATCACATGACCCCATTTTTCCAGGGAATTGTCCTTAACCTTATCCCTTAATTCTTGTGTCAGCTCTCTCCTTGGTACCCAGAGCCCAGGGGAACTTGAGGGAGGTATCTCTCTCTCTCTCTCTCTCTCTCTCTCTCTCTCTCTCTCTCTCTCTCGGCTTGTGGCTGCCATTCAGGAAATTTGGAGAAATGGGTGCCTGGGTATGTACTATGTTGCATCTAGAGCTGAGTTTTCCATTTATAAGCATATAGCTTCCAATAGCAATGGAGGATCCCCACTAGTAGGGTTTTTTAAACTCAGTTGTGTGAGAAAATGAACCTCATAATTTGTTTGTTACAACTTATAACATGAGTGCTAAATGAATAAATTAAACCAAATTGAAATGATATTAACAAAACCCTGCCACTAAACATAGAAACATTCATCAATTTTGGCAATGATGATGACGATAATGATGATGGTGGTGGTAGTGATGTTGGAGATAATTAATCAAAAAACACTAATTAATCTCTTGCCCTGTGCCAGGCCCTATGATGACACATGCAGTGGAAATAGAGAGGTAGTGGGATGTAATATTTAAAGGACCAGTCTTGGGGTAAAAAAAGGACTTGGGTTCAAGATTTATTCCAAACACATCCTAGTTGTATGACTCTTGGCAAATCCTTTCATTTCTCTAGGTCTTAATCTGAGGAAAGGAGCACGGGAATCCACTAAGGAACTTGGACTAGAACTGAATTCAGAATTAAATATTTTCAGAGTTGGAATGGTTCTCAGTGGCCATTTTGTCTACCACGTGCCTAAACAAGAATCCCTGTACATTATACCTAATAAATGCCACCTAGGCTGGGCTTGTAGGCCTCTGGTCTCCTTACCTTAACTGGAGAAGCCATTGAGTTCATCCACTTCATTTTATAGATAAAGAGAAGTGAACCAGCCCCTTTCACTGTTGGACAGCTCCTACTAAAAGCATTCCACTCCTCCAGTTCCATCTAATGCTTGAATCTGCCTTTTTAAAATTTCCCCCGATTCTACTCTCTGGTGCTAAGCAGAACAAAACTAAGCCCTCCTTCATGTGACTCTAAGGTGACTTCAAGGAGCTTCTACCTCCAAAATCCTGTGACAGAGATAGTGTAGATATCTTGTTGTTTGTGGTTGTTCGTCTCTCGTTCTCAAAGAGAACCAATGACATCAGGAAGATGATGTCTTCATTCTTTCTACAGAATTGGTAAATGCATCTTGGAGAGGTCCAGGGGCTCTCAGTGAGAACAATTATCTCTAGAAATGGAAAATAAAAATACTGGGGCTACTTAAGATCCTAGAGATGATCTCACCCAACTCCCTCATTTCCCAGGGGAAGAAACTAAGATCTAGGAAGAGGAAGACATTTATCCATAAGCACAGAGAGAAGTAGTAGCACAAGACTCCCGACTCAAAGTCTAGGGCTCTTTATGTGACCCCACATGGCCTTCTCCTTTTCAGTAGAAGATCCTTCTCAGGCACTCATCCAAAGAGGAGCCTAGAAGTGCCAATTATTAATTATCCCTGATTAGTCACAGCTCTAAAAAGGCTGCCACCAGCTAGCACTTTATCATCCCAAGGTGACAGATAAAATGGCTCCTGATTATCAGGTTTGATTCCAATGACTCCCCAGTAATTTCTATAGTCAATTTTCCCTTTGGCTTTTAGAAAACCTATCCCAATCGGGTTCCCTCCTGCCCTTCTAATTTTCTTATATCTCATTCATCTCACATGCTCTTGAATCCACTGCCACTTGCTTCCTGTCTGTTCCTCAAATATGATATCCTGTAAGCCTCCAGGCATTTACACTAGCTGTCTTCCATGTCTGGAATATTCTCCCTCATCACTTCTCCTTCCTGACTTCCCTCGAACCTCAGCTCACATCCCACATTCTACAAGAAGCTTTTCTCAGTTCTTCTTAGTCTTAGTGCCTTTCCTTTGTTGATTTTCTTCAGTTTGTCCAGTCTGTGACTTGTTGGTAAATAATTGTATGTCATTGCCTCTATTAGACTTCAAGCCCCTTAAAAACAAGGT
The DNA here is from genome assembly GCA_023553655.1 of Myrmecobius fasciatus. Classification (NCBI taxonomy): domain Eukaryota; kingdom Metazoa; phylum Chordata; class Mammalia; order Dasyuromorphia; family Myrmecobiidae; genus Myrmecobius; species Myrmecobius fasciatus. The sequence continues at coordinate 333,890 of JAJPUD010000276.1, forward strand.
CTTCTCTGAGCAGAACTATAGTAGACTAGCCAGGTTCTCAGAAATCCAGGCAATTGGGACCTAGGTCACCAATGCCTCTTCCTTGAAAAGGACCATTAGAAGGAGATCCCTCTGGGCCACACTGGATTGCAGAATTTGGTCTAGAAACAACCCAAGTAGCCATCTATCCAGTCTAGCTGATGTCAGAGAAACTGTCCATACTGTATCCCATCCCCAAAAGACTCATCCAACTTCTGCTTGTTGACTTCCAGGGTGGGGGAGCTCACCATCTCCTAAGGCAGTCTCTTCCCATGTGTGACAGCTTTCAGCATTCTGAAACCTTTCCTAATATCCTGATTCAATTGGACTCTTGGTCTGTCTTTTCTGGTTTTGTCAAATCGAACGAGTCTTCTATATGACAACCCTTCAGATACTTGAACACAGCTGTCATGTTGTTTTCTCCCCCAAGTCTTCTCTTTAGTAGGCTGATATAACCCAGTTCCTTCAGTGATTGCTCATATGATTCAGATTTAAGGTCCTCCTGCATCTTAGTCTTTGCTTTCTAGACATTTGCCAGTTTAGCAAGGTCCTTCATAAATAGTCACCCAGAACTGAGCACAATACCCCAGATGTCATCTGACTAGAGAAAGAATAAGGAGGGAAACCTCCTTATTTTACTTCTCTTAACATAGTCCATTGGCTCCTTTGGCTATCCCATATCACTGCTGCTTCATACAGAGTTTGAAGTTCATGTAGACTCCCAGATCTTTTACAGAGAAATTTCTTTGTAACTATCCCTCTCTTGTGCTTGTGAAAATGATTTTTTTCTATTCAAGAGTGATTTGTTTCTTTAACTCCTGAGTGTTATCTTATTAGATTTAGTCTATTGTTATTTTTTTGGATCCCACTTGTCATCCATTGAATTGCCTCTCCTCAGATTTATGACACCATAAGTCTGGTGATAATGTTGTTTTTATGCTTTAATATGGTTATTGAGGTGCAGCATGGTGATGCAGTGGATAGACTGCAGGGATTGACATTAGAAAGACTCATATTCCTGAGTTCAAATCTGACCTCAGATACTTACTATCTGTGTACCCTGGGCAAGTCACTTAACCCAGTCTGTCTCAGTTTCCTCATCTGAAAAATGAGCTAGAAAAGGAAATGGCAAACCACTCCAATTTTTCTGCCAAGAAAACCTTAAATGAGATCACAAAGAGTCAAACATGGCTGAAATAAATGACTGAACAACATGAACTGTCAATAAAAATGTTAAAAGATGCTCAGATCTCTGGGGCACTCCACTAGAGAACTCCTTCCAACTTGTCATTGAATGTTTGATAAGTATTTGTTGAGTCCAGCCTTTTAACTGATACCAGTTAAGTTACACCATTATCTAGCCCACATCTTAGGGAATACTTTCTCTCAGTACAAATACACAAATTGATCACAATCAACTCAACAAGTATTTGTTAAACCCTTACAATGTGCCAGAATGATGCAATGATACCTGTTCAAATCCAAGGCAAGTCATCCAACATCACAGGAAAACAAGCTTGTGCTCCAACCACTGATGCCAAAGAAGAAAAAATTGATCAATTCTACAAAGACTTATAACATCTTCTAAAAATAACACCAAAAAAAGATGTCCCATTAATCATAGAGGATTGAAATGCTAAAGTAGGAAATCAAAAGATAACTAGAATAAATAGGCTAGTTGGACCTTGGAGTACAAAATGAAGCATGGCAGAGGCTAATAGAGTTTTGTCAAGATAATTCACTAGTTGTAATAAACACTTTTCCCCAATAATTCCAAAAATGACTACCCATGGACATTACCAGATCGATAAAATAGATTGTATATGTTGCAGTCAAAATTAGAGAAAGTCTTTTCAGTCAGTTAAAACAAGACATGGAGCTAACTGTGGTTTTTTTATTGCAAAATTCAGACTTAAAATTGAAGAAAGAAGGGGAAATCATCAAACCGTATAGCTATAACCTAGTAACATCCCTTATGAATAAGAAGTGAAAGTCAAGAACAGGTTTAAGGGATTAAATCTGGTAGATAGAGTGCCTGAAGAACTATGGACAGGGATTTGTAATAACATATAGGAGGGAGCAATAAAAAAAAAAAACAGTCCAAAGGGAAAAAAAGCAAGAAAGCAAAATGGCTGTCTGATGATATTTTACAAATATCTGAGGAAAGAAGGAAAGAAAAAAGGTAAAGGAAAAAGAGAAAGATACACCCAGCTGAAAGGATAATTCTAGAAAACAGCAAGGAGAGATACTTTAAAGAGCAATGCAAAATTTTCACTTCTTTTGTTGCTGTTTGCTTGAATTTTATTTTCTTTCCCATTTTTTTTCATTTTTGATTTGATTTTTCTTGTGCAGCAAGATAATTGTATAAATATGATTGGATCCCATGTTTAACATATATTGCATTACTTGCCATCTAGGGGAAAGAGCATGGGGGAGGAGAGGAAATTGAAACACAAGACTTTGCAAGGTCAGTGGTGAAAAATTATCTTTGCATATGTTTTGAAAATAAAAAGCTTCAATTAAAAAAAAGCAAAAAAAGAGCAATGCAAAGAAATGAAGGAAAATAATAGAATGGGAAAGATAAAAGATCTCTTCAAGAAAATTAGAGACATCAAGGGCATGCTTCGTGTGAAAAATGGGCATGATAGAAGACAAAATAGTAAGGACTTTATGGAAAGAGAAGAGATTAAGAAGAGATAGCAATAATGCACAAAATAACTATACAAGGAAGATCTTTAATACTACTGATAGCCACAACCATAATGGTGTGGTTACTCATCTAGGGCCTGAGATCCTGGATAATGAAGTCAAGAGGGCCTCAGGAAGTATTGCTAATGATAAGGCTGGTGGAGATGATGGAATTCCAGCTTAGCTATTTAAATTACTAAAAGATGATGCTGTTAAAGTGCTGCACTCAATGTATCAGCAAATTTGGACAGTTTGGCAGTGGCCACTAGATTGGAAAAGATCAGTTCATGTCCCCATTCATAGGAAGGGCAGTGCCAAAGAAGAATCAGATTACTGAACAATTGTTCTCATTTCATACACCAGCAAGGTTATGCTTAAGATACCGTAAGTGAGGCTTCAACAACATGTGACCTAATAATTACTAGAAGAGTAGGCTGGTTTTTGAAGAGGTAAAGGAACTAAAAATCAAATTACCAACATTTCCTGAATTATGGAAAAAGCAAAGGACTTCCAGGAAAACAATCTATTTCTGCTTCACATGAAAACCTTGACTATGTGGGTCATAACAAAATTGGCAAATTTTCAAAGAGATGGGAGGATCAGGTCATCTTATTTGTTTCCTGAAGAACCTGTATGTGGGTCAAGAAGCAACAATTAGAATACAGCATGGAATAATTGATTAGTTTAAGATTGGAAAAGGAGAACAGCAAGACAGTATACTGTTACCTGATTTATTTAACTTATATGCAGAGTACATCATGCAAAATGCCAGCCTTGATGAATCAAAGGCTAGAATTAAAGTTAACGGGAGAAATGTCAGCAATGTCAGATATGTAGTCAATACCACTCTGATGGTAGAAAATTAATTATGAAGCCGCTTGATAAGAGTGAAAGAGAAGAGTATAAAAACTGGCTTGAAGGTTAACATAAAAAACCCCTAACATCTAAGCAACTGGTCCTATCACTTCCTGGCAAATAAAAGGAAAAAAATGGAAACTGTCATCTTTTACATTCTTAGGCTCAAAGATCTCTGTTGATGGTAACCACAGTCATGAAATTAAAAGATACTTGCTTCTTGGAAGGAAAGCTATGGCAAAATCTGGATAGCACACTAAAAAGTAAAAACACAAAATTACCACCAAAGGTCTATACAGTTAAAGCTATGGTTTTTCCAGTAGTAATATATGGTCGTGAAAGTTAAGTTGGACTATAAGGAAAGCTGAATGCTGCCTAACTGAAACTTTTGAATTATGGTACTGAAGAAAATTTTTGAGAGTCCTTGAACAGTGAGAAAATAAAATCAATCAATAGTTAAAGAAATTAATTCAGACTTCAGTAGAAGATCAAATACGGAAACTTAAATACTTTGGCCTTACAGTGAAAAGATGGAAATCATTGAAAAAGGTCCTGATGTTATGAAAGATTGAAGGCAAAAGGAGAAAGGGACAGCAGAGGATGAAATAAATAGACAGTGTCATAGACACAATGATCATGAACTTGGAGAGGCTTCAAGAGATGGTGCAGGATAGAAGAGTCTGGTGTGCTATGGTCCATAGATTCACAAGGAGTTGAATTTAGCTGAACAACTCAACAACAATGACAACAATAAGTACCAGGCACTGTCCTAGATGCCAAGGAGACAAAAATCCAGACCCATTCCTATCCTCAAAAAGTTTATAGTCTGCTGGATTATTCTTGCAAATTGGTCTTTAATGGGAAATATAAAAATAAGACACACAAAAATGGAAATGAAAATTACAAGAGATTAGTATGTCATACCTATCATTCTAAATTCAGACACCAAGGAAAAGCACACAAGGCAAAGTATCTGCCTGGAATAAAGAAAGTACAAGGCTTTCTGCTTTATGCCTCATAAGGACAAGAAAGGAAGAGAGGAAAATAGAAAAAGCTCTTGCTCCCTGATCCACAATGAAGAGAGAAGGAAACTGAGAGGGAAGGAGAGAACAGAGAGAGGCAGAGAAGTAGAAAAGAAAGGGAAAGAGAGAGCAAAAAAAGGAGAGATAGAGACAAAGAAGCAGAAGAGGAGAAAAAGAACAAAAGACAGAAAGAAACAATGAAAGAGGAAGAACGAGAGAAAGAGAAGAGACAGAAGAGGAAGGGTAGATGTAAAGGAGGGAAAGAGCGGAGGAGAGAGGTAGAAATGGGAAGCAACTTTAAGCTGTAAAAGGAGAGGCAGTGTGTGCTGACATACTGAGAGTTAAGAGAGCCTTGAGTTTTAATCAGGCTAGTGACTTTAAAAAAAAACATTTTATTTTAAAAATACATGCAAAGATAGTCTTCAACATTCAGCCTTGCAAAACTTTGTGTTCCAAATTTTTCTCCCTCTCTTTTCCCACCCCTCCCCTAGATATCAAGCAATCCAATATATTTTAAACATGTGTAATTCTTATATATATGCATATATATTTCCACATTTATCATGCATCACAAGAAAAATCAGATCAAAAAGAAAAAAATGAGAAAAAAGTAAGCAAGCAACAAAAAAGGCAAAAAAACCTATGTTGTGATCCACATGGAGTCCTGACAGTTCTCTTTCTGGATACTGATGGCTCTCTTCATCAAAAGTCTATTGGAATTAGCTTGAATCACCTCATTGAAAAGAGCCACAGCCATCAGAATTGATCATCACATAATCTTGTTGCTGTGGACAATGTTTTCTTGATTCTATTTACTTTACTTAACTTATGCTAAGTTCATGTAAATCTCTCCAGGCCTTTCTGAAATGATGCTGTTGCTCATTTCTTATAGAACTATAATGTTCCATAACATTCACATACTATAACTTATTCAGCCATTCGCCAACTGATGGGCACCCACTCAGTTTCCAGTTCCTTGCCACTACAAAAAGGGCTGCTACAAATATTTTTGCACATGTGGGTCATTTCATTTTTATTATGATCTCTTTAGGATATAAGCCCAGTAGTGAGACTTCTGGATCAAAGGGAATGCACAGTTTGATAGCCCTTTGGATGTAGTTCCAAATTGCTCTCCAGAATGATTGGTTAAGTTCATAACTCCACCAGCAATGTATTAGTGACCAAGTTTTCCCACATTTCCTCCAACATTTATCATTATCTTTTCCTTTCATCTTAGCCAACCTAAGAGGTGTGTAGTGGTACTTTAGAGTTTTCTTAATTTGAATTTCTCTGATCAATAGTGATTTAGAGCATTTTTTCATATGACTAGAAATGTTTTTTGTTTCTTCATCTGAAAATTGTTCATATCCTATGACCATTTATCAATTAGGGAATGACTTGTATTCTTATAAATTTGAGTCAATTCTTAAGATATTTTAGAAACTAGACCTTTATCAGAACCCTTGGATGTAAATTTTCCCCCCAGTTTTCTTCTTCCTTTCTAATCTTGTCTGCATTGTTTTTGTTTGCACAAACTCTTTTTAATTTAATATAATCAAAATTATCCATTTTGCACTTCATTCTGTATTCTAGTTCTTCTTTGGTCATAAAGTTTTTCCTTCTCCACAAATCTGAGAGGTAGACAATCCTTTGCTCTTCCAATTTGCTTATAATATCACTCTTTATGTCTAAATCAGGCACACATTTTGACCTTATCTTGATATAGGATGTTAGGTGCTGGTCAATGCTTACTTTCTGTCATACTATTTTCCAATTTTCCCAGCAATTTTTGTAAAATAGTGAGTTATTATTCCAGAAGTGGGTTCTTCAGGTTTATTTTACACTAGATTACTATAGTCACTGAGTATTGTGTCTTGTGAACCTAACCTATTCCACTGATTAACTACTCTATTTCTTACCCAATACCAAATGGCTTTGATGACTGCTGCTTTATAACATAGTTTTAAGTGTTACCACTAAGCCATCTTTATTTGCATTTTTCCATTAATTCCATCGAAGTTTTTGACTTTTTGATCTTCCAGATGAACTTTGATATTGTTTTTTCTAGCTCTGTAAAGTGGTTTCTTGGCAGTTTGATTGGTATGGCACTGAATAAGTAGATTAATTTAGATAGAATTGCCATTTTTATTATATTAGCTCAGCCTACCCATGAGCACTTGATATTCTTCCAGTTGTTTAGATCTGACAATATTTGTGTGTAAAGTATCTTGTAATTATTTTCATATAGTTCCTGACTTTGTCTTGGCAGGTAGACTCCCAAATATTTTGTATCATATACAATTATTTTAAATGGAATTTCTCTTTGTATTTCTTGCTGCTGGACTTTGTTGGTGACATATAGAAATACTGATAATTTCTGTGGATTTATTTTGTATCCTGTAACTTTGCTAAAGTTGTTAATTATTTCTAGTAGTTTTTTAGCTGATTCTCTAGGATTCTCTAAATATACCATTATATTATTTGCAACGAGTGATAATTTGGTTTCCTCATTACTTACTCTAATTCTTTCAATTTCTTTTTCTTCTCTTATTGCTAAAGCTAACCTTTTTAATATAATATTGAATAATAATGGTGAAAGTCCCAACCTTGTTTAACTCCTGATCTTTTTGGGAATAGTTCTACTTTATCCCCCTTTCAAAAAGGGGATTTTAGATGGTTTTAGATAGATGCTACTGGTTATTTTAAGGAAAACTACATTTATTCCTATGCTTTCTAGTGTTTTTAATGGGAATGGGTGTTGGATTTTATCAAATGGTTTTTCTCCATCTATTGAGATAATCATATGATTTCTGTTAATTTGATTATTGACATGGTCAATTATGATAAAAAGTTTTCCTAATATTGAATCAGGCCTGTGTTCTGGTATAAATCCTATTTGGTCATGGGTGATAATTTGCTGTAATCTCTTTGCTAATATTTTATTTAAGATTTTTGCATCAATATTCATTAGGAAAATTAGTCTACAATTATCTTTCTCTGTTTTGACCTTATCTAGTTTAGGTATCAGCACTATATTTGTGTCATAAAAGGAATTTGATAGGGCTCCTTCTTTCCCTATTTTTCCAAGTAATTCATATAGTATTGAAATTAATTGTTCTTTAAGTGTTTGGTAGAATTTACTTATAAATCCATCTAGGCCAGTGACATTTTTACTCATTTTGTGACCACTGATGAGTCTTTGAATCTCTTTGAACCTCAATTTCCTCCTACATAAAATGAAGGAAGGGGAAAACACCTATCTCGCAGAGCTGTTCTGATAATCCCTATTGGTCATTTACATTTGCTTGGTAAGCCTTAAGGCAAGTCAGGCATTGTTACTACTTTTGGGTGTCAGGTCACATATAAGATCTATGTGGGCTTAGTTGTACATAGACAGGCTAAAAAAACACTCATTCTGGAATTCTTTTTTCTTTTCTGAGGCAATTGGGGTTAATTATCTAGGGTCCCACAGCCAGTAAGTGTTGTGTCTGAGGTCAGATTTGAACTCAGGTCCTCCTGAATTCAGGGCTGATGCTCTATCTACTACACCAGCTAGCTGCCCCTTGTTCAGGACTTCTTAAACAAGACACTTCTACGCTCTGGGCCTCATTTATTCATCTATAAAATGAGGCTAGACTCTTGGCCACTGAAATCCTTCCTTGCCTATCTAGATTTAGATTTCCTCTAGATCTAGTGTATTCTTGATCTATACTCTTACATGAGGTAGGATCTTATCTTTGACAATCTAAGACATCCCAGAATCTAAGTCCAATAGAGATACCACCTTCTCATTGCCCTTGCAAGGAACAAGGAAGTTTTGAATTAAGGAGATTACAACCCATTAACAAATGGAGTGCTGACTATTCATTCTACTCTATATGGATTGTCAGCCATCTAGAAAGTCAATCACTTTGTCAAGAAACATTTGTTAAGTTCTTACTATGTTCTAGTCACTGTACTAAGGACTGGGAATCCAAAGAAAAGCAAAGAGCAGGGTCCCTTTCCTTAAGGAGCTCGCTGTCTAATGGGGAGGGAACAACACTTCAACTACTCCCGATAAACAAGATAAATTAGGGGTAGTCTCAGGAGGAAGGAAGGAAGAAAGAAAGATAGAGATGACTGGGAAAGGCTTCTTGTAGCAGGTGGGATTTGAACCTGACATTTGAAGGAAACCAGGGAATTAGTAAAACAGAAGGGAGGAGGATGAACAATCTGGGTATGAGGGACAGCTAATGCAAATGCCAGGAGTCAGGAAATGAAGTACAATATGCCAGTAGCTGCAAGATGTCAGTGGGGCATTGGAAGCAGTAAGGCTAAAATGTAAGAAAGATTTGTAAAAGCCAAGTTAAGATTTTGTAATTAATTTTGGAGAGACTAGAAAGCTGCTGGAGTTTATCAAATAGGAGGTAGGGTGGGGCTGATATGATCAGAACTGAGTTTTAAGAAAGTCACTCTGGTGGCTGAATGGATGATGGATTGGAGTGGAGCAGGGAGATCAACCAGCAGCTATTTCCACAATCCAGGTGGGAGATGATGAGGGTCTTCCCCAAGGAGAGAAGGAGACGGATTTGAGAGAAGTTCCAAGGTTAAATCAGCAGGAATTGACCAGAGATTAGATGTAAAGAGTGAAAGAGAATGCTGATTCTAGGATGAGAGGATGCTGGTACCTTGAACAGTGATGGGGAAGTCAAGAAGGGAAAGATAATGAGCTCAGTTTGGGACACACCAAGTCTAATATGGCTACAGGCTGTGTAGTTCAAGCAACTGGAGACCCAAGGCTAGACATTACAACTCTGGGAAGTAGCTGCTATTATTATTCCCATTTTACAGTTGAAGAAACTGAGGCTGACTTGCCCGGATTCACACAGCTAGTAAATCTGAGACTGGATTTGAGCTCTGTGCTTTGTGCACCATGGCACCACCTAGCTGTCATAGTCATTACCTTTAATGGGAGGCGACTGGTTGGTCAGTCTGCTGCTGGTACTAAACCCTTTGCCAGGCACGTTGCAGGGAATAGAGCTAAACTCTGCTCCCAGTCTTATCAGGAAACTGAGACTAACACACAGGAAACAATTACAGTGCTATACCAGACGGTGTATAATTAAGTGCTAAATTGGGTGGTGCTGGCTGTAAAGGAACGCAGATGCTGACAGTCCCCAATTCCATGAGCTTTCTTTTGTCCTTGGGACAAATATCCCTTGGGATATTTATAGCATATCAGTGTCAAAAGGTCTTTTAGGAAGCCAGGGGAGAGGAGAAGATCACATGGCTTAGCCAAGATCACATGGCTCTTTCAAGATGCTGCTTCCTTCCTTTCTCCCAAGAGGACCATCTTCAAAAAGCTCCATGACTGTGGCCCCCTCATTGGACCGTAGGTTTCTTCATTTTATGATCAGGAGGTTGGACAATCTCCTAAAAGACCTTTTGGCACTGAGATGCTATAAATATCCTTTGATCTGTCCAAGGGCTCAGAACTGGAGAATTTTTGGAGCTTCTCTAGATCAAAATTCTTTACCTTAGGAAACTGAGACTCAGAGAGGGAGTATAAAGTCACAGGTAGCAAGTGTCAGAGACAATTTTTGAAGGGAGGTCCTTCAACTCTCAATCCAAGCACTGTTTCCTCTAAGTCACAGTACCTCTTCATTTGGGCAGGTCACTTCCAAATCCATGTTAAGACTCACCCAAGGGGCAGCTAGGTGGTGCAGAGGATAGAGCACCATTCCTGAAGTCAGGAGGACCTGAGTTTAAATCTGGTCTCAGACACTTAACACATCCTAGCTGTGTGACCCTGGGCAAGTCACTTAACCCCAATTGCTTCAGCAAAAAAAAGACTTACCCAAGAAGCCTGTCTTGACTACCCGCAACCCCTACTCGAATTATTCCCCAGACCTCTCCTACACGTCTTATACCTCCTTACTTCATCCCTGCTTACTCCCAGATTTATGTGTGTTCTTTTATATTTTCCAAGTCATTGCAAGTAGGACTTTCCAACTAGATTTGCACTCATTAAAGCAGAAACTAGATTTACTTTTGCATTCTACAGTTACTTCCCCCAAAAGACCTAGGACAGAACCAAGCACATAGCAGGTGTTTGATGAACACTAGATAAATGAATAAATGATATCATTTTTATGCTTAGAATTACAGAATATCAGAGTTGCAAAGAACCTGAAAGATAATCAATTAATTTCCCCACCTGAAACATAGCAACTACGTGGCCCAATGGATAGAGCACCAAATCTGGAGTCAGGAAAACTTGTGTTCAAATTTGATTTCAGACATTCACTAGCTGTGTGATCCTAGGCAAGTCATTTTACTTTGTTTGCCTCAGTTTCCTTATCTGTAAAATGAACTGGAGAAGGAAATGGCAAACCACCCCGGGATCTCTGCCAAGAAAAACACAAAATGGAATCATGCAGAGTCAGACATGAATAAATGACTGAATAACAATAACTTGAAACATGAATATCTTGAACAAAATCTCTAAAAATTGGTCATCAAATCTTTAAGATTTCCAAGCTGGGTACTCACTACCTCTTGAGGCAGCTTATTCCATCATCAGATAGATATCTTGGAGAAGTGTTGCCTTATACTAAGCTGAAATCAGTCCCTCTAGAGCTTCCATCCATTGGTTCTGCCCTCCAGGATCACACAAAATAAGTCTGCTCCTTCTCTCGTATAGCAATCCTCAAGATATTTTCAGACATTAGCAATGTCCCTTATGCTCCCCATCCCAAGTCTTCTTTAGGATTTCTTGAACTAAGGATTTCTGCTGACTAGATCCTGATGGGTCAGATAATCAATAGGCAATTCTTAAGCATTGTGCTAAATTATAGGGATAAAAAGAAAAGTAACAAGATAGTTCCTGCCTTCCAGTCTAAATAGGGGGGTAATGTGCCAATAGATCCCTGCTTTCCTTTAAGGTGCACCTTCTGCAGGAAGCCTTCCCCATTGACTCTTCCCATTTTTCCCCCTGAGGCAATCGGGGTTAAGTGACTTGCCTAGGGTCACACAGCCAGGAAGTGTTAAGTGTCTGAAGGCAGATTCGAACTCAGGTCCTCCTGACTTCAGAGCTGGTCTATCCATTACACCACCTAGCTGACCCCCATTGTCTCTTCATTCCAGTGCTCTCCCTCTGTTAATTATTTTCTATTTGTCCCATCTATAGCTTGTTTTTTTTTTATGTCTATTTGCATGTTATCTCTTCTATTGGATTGTAAGCTTCCTGAAGGCAAGAACTATCTCTTGCCCCTTTTTGTATCTCCAGTGCTTAGTACCAGGCCTGACACATAATGAGTGCTAAATAAATATTTATTGTATTCTTTAGACAAGATATAGACAGGATAAATTAGACATAGTGAACAGAGCAAAGATACTAGCATTGAGGAGGACCTGGAAATCTTGGAGAAAGTGAGATTTGAGCTTGGACTTGAAGGAAGCCAGGAGTCCTGCACAGATGAGGAAGGAGAATATTGCAGACATTGGAAAAAGCCAATGAAAATATCCGGAGTCTAGACATGAAACATGCCGTGGATTAACTGAGTTATTCAAGACCCTTGCTTAACTAGTGCATTTCTCTCTTCTTCCTTCTGGGCTGCTCCCCCGCTGTAACATGGGTAACATAAGACCTGGGTTGCAGTTCCATCTCTATGCAGGGCTCCCGCTGCCACTGTGTCCTCTTAGGTTGTCTGGGAAAACAAGGTTTCTGAGAAATCACCAGCCATCCTTCTAGTCCTGGCAACTTGGGGCCTACTTTTCCCTTCTTCATAATTGTTTTGAAAATTACTCCAGAACATACAAAAATCATTTTGGTGTAATCCATTCCATTCCATAATGAGTATTTTTTTTTTCAATTAGCTGTCAGTGGCTGAAATAGAGCCTTGTTATGTGCCTTGGATAAATCACTGCCTTTGTTTGAAATTGGATTCAAGGGTGGTAGTGGTGGGGGAGAATAAATATTTTATCATTTTCTCCTTCCTCAATGCAGTGCTGGTTAGAGGCCATTTACATTTTCTCTCTTCCGTTCTGGGCAGATTGCAGACTGTAAATTTTAGGGAAAATAGTAAAAGTGATAAATAAACATGTTCCTTTTGTAGCGATGGATATTATTCCCATTCAGATTTACAGCTCTCATCTCCCATCCATTTGACTGCTTTTCAGGAAAGGGCCAATGTTGGCCTCCATGTTCCATTGTTTGAATCTCTCTCCATCTTCCCCCATCCCCACCCCACCTCACTCATTTAAATATCAACATGAACTGGGTGCACAATTTGTCTCCAAAAAGGAATGAGCCCTGACAATTTGTTCTTCTTAGGGGATGGTTATTTATAGCTGCAAAAACTATGATACTGAAAGCTATGTGTATATGGAGCTGGGGAGAGGAAGAGGGCTTTCTACCTCTCTTCTCTTTTTTTTTTCTAAATTTCAATATATATTTTGTTTTTTCCTATGATGATGAAAGATACCAGTCCAGAGACAAGAAGTTGTTCATTCTTTCCCTTCTTCCCTTCCTCCCCCCTCTTTCTCCTTTTTCCTCTTTCTCTCCTTTCTTTCTCTCTTTTTCTCTCTCCTCTTTTTTCCTCTTTCTGTCCTCTTTCTCTCTTTCTCTCTCTCTCCTCTTTCTTTCTTACTCCCAATCTCTCTTTCCCTCTTTCTCTCTTTCTTCCTCTCTTTCCTCTGCCTCCTCTCTCTTCTTCTCTTTCTTCTCCCCTCTCCTTTTCTTCCTCCCTCCCCTTCTGTCTTTCATTTTATTCCTCCCCCAGTCCTACCATCTCCTCTCCTCCTCATATTCCATAGACATTTGATAAACACCTAATATGTGGGAGGCAAGAAGCAGCCCTGGTATGGTGACTGGCTATACCAGGTACAGTTTGAAAGGTAGGAAGACCTGAATTCAATTCCTGTGATTGGCCCATATTGGTAGCATGACCTTTGGCCCATCACCGTGGCCCAGGAAGTACTCTAAGACTGTATTAGTTACACGTGGCAGATAACTTGCATTGTTGAATGGAGTTTTCATGTGCAAGTTCTCAATAGAGATAGAAATTATGGGGCGGAACTAAAAAACATACAAGGCACCCACTTTCTTCTTTCATTGGTGAGTGTGTCTTGCTTTTTGTAACAGACTCCAGGAATGTTGCTTCTAAGGCTGATTTTCTTGAAAATGGAACATGAGAGCATGGAATGTCAGAAGTGGAAGGGATTGGAGAACATAGATTTTTATGACTGGAAGAAATCTTAAAACAGAGAATGTAGACTATTAGACCTAAAGGCAACTGGGTGGCTCAGTTGATAAAACACTGACCCCCAAGAGTCAGGAAGACCTGAATTCAAATTCTGCCTCAAACATTTAGTAGTTCTGTCATCTTGGACATCATTAAACCACTGCCTCAGTTTCCTCAAATGCAAAGTAGGGATCTATTATAACAGCACCAACTCTCAGCATTGTTGTAAGGATTGAGGCAATATTTGTAAAGTTCTTAGCACAATGCCTGGCCATACTAGGCATTTAATAAATGCTTATTTCTTTTCTTCTTTCCTTGGAGGAAATCTTATGAGGTAGAATATGTATAGGGAGACATTGAAGCTTATTGGTCAAAATACAGCACTAAAAATTGATTTTTCTGCTGAGAGACATGCATCAGAAGTTATTGTATCCTTACTTTTTAATTTTCTTTTCTGAATCAAATCCCTTTACATGTTAAGCCAGAGAGGATCTTGGGAAGGTGGTAGCTACACGACATCAGCTTGCCTTCAACAGGGACATCCATTATGTCACAGAATAAAGATTCTCAAAGTGGTTTGGGAACATTAGGGTCCCTGAGACTCTTTCAGGGCCTCTGTGCTGTCAAAACAATTTTCATAACAATACTAAACAATACTAAAACATTTTAATTTCTATTTTGATATAGCTAAATTTATAAATAAATAAGTAAATAAAATTTTAATAAATATATAAATAAAATACATGGATAAAAAAAGACAAAACCTCTTTGGGGAATTCCCAGTTTTTAAACTCATAAGGGCATCTTGAGTCAAAAAACACTGAGAAACATTGTGTGTAGCCCTACATGTAACACTATGTGTAAACACTGCGTAACTCAGATGGCTATTAGATGGCCCCAAGAGATGAGCTTAGAAGCTGATAGCAAGGAGCATTTCCTAGCAGAGAGTACAAGCCTAGAAGCACTATTAGACAAGCAAGTACCAGCAAAGCAACATATCCACTTGTAATGCTATAGTCATTGAGAAGCAGGTCCAGAGTGAGAAGCTTTAAAAAATTACCAGAAGACGTTGTTGGTCTGTGGAATTAAAAGCTTCATTTGTCCTTTTATGTGTGTTCTCTGATCACATGTTTTCTCTATATGAGTGTTGCTCATGAAATTCCCATGGATGCCCTATATTCCTGCCAATAGTATGTATACTTATAGGAGAGGATACCCTAAGTTTGTTGGGTAGACAGAGGGTGCTTTACTGTGACATTTATAATATAGCATTTATTAAATGCTTTGCTGTGAACCAATTGGACTCATGAGAGTAGATGTCCTTAGAACATGAGCCAAGTAGGTCAGATTATCTTGTTCACACTTAGCTCATGACTTGGAGTTTGAGAGTGAATGTGAATCCACATTTGGTTTTGGAATGGATGTGAATCCACAGATTATCTTCAACTTAGGGTAGTTATTTTTCTGGCTTCACGGGTGAGATGAGAAATTGGAAAGCAACTTAGTAGCCACTTAGTAGTTCAACACCTTCATTTCACAGTAGGAAACTGAGGCACAGAATCATTTGTCCAAGGTGAGGTAGTGTCAAAATCAGGTTCTCACTTGCCCATCTACTGTCACAGCCATTTCTAAGAAGTTATATCATTATATCTAATAAGTCTTCAGTAGGATTCCCTCTCCTCCTCCAAAAAATATTAAGCATCATATTTCTGTCCCTAAGTCTCTTTGTCCAGTAGTATATGAGGTTGGTAAACAGCCATTTAAGAATAATAGGGGACATTTATAGGTGTGATCTTGTATGAATCTATATATTAGTTTCTTTAGTGCCTGACACTATACCTGACACATTTAGAAGCTTAATAAGTACGTATTGATTGACTGAATCTCACAGCAACTCTGAGAGAAAGGTACTACAGAGTATTCTTACCTATATTCTCTAGATGAAGAAACTGTAGCTTAGGGAGATCATGTTACTTGCTCACATAGCTAGCCAGGTCAGTGGATAGAGCACGGGTCTTGGAATTAGAAAGACTCATCTATATGAGTTCAAATCCAGACATTTGATCCTGGACAAGTCATGTGACCCTGTTTCCCTCCGTTTCACTATCTGTAAAATGAATTGGAAAAGGAAATGGCAAACTACTCCAGTTTCTTTGCCTAGATAAACCCAGATGCAATCACAGAGTCATATATAACTGATATGACTGAACAACAATAGTAAATACTGGAGACAGGAATCAAACACAGATTTCTCCCCTTATTAAGTCCAGTATTGCCTCCTTCCTATACCTTTCTCTATATTTAAATAAGGAATGAAAATCACTTTTTTTTAAAAAAGAAATAGCCTAAGAAAATATTCATTTAAAGCAAAAACTTACCCTAAATGGATCTGTTTTGCAAATTGTGGCTTTCATTGGTTAGATTTTCTTAATGGTTCCCTTTGAAACCTCTGTGGTTTGTTTTCCTTAAAGCACCCTTTAAGGGGATGTCTCTGTGCTTTTATGGGCAGAGTTGACATTTCTTTCTCTTGAATATTCCTCCAAATATGTTGAAAGTTAACAAATTAAATGAAAAAGGAGGGCCCCATATGTACCAAAATATTAATAGCAGTGCTATTTGTAGTAGCAAAAGGTTGCGAACAGCTCATGCACACAATGACTGAGCAACAGCTGAGCAAATGGTGGGTTATAAAGGTCATGGATGATTATCCTGCTCTAAAGAACGACAGATATGGGGAATTAAGGGAAACATGGGAACACTCATACGAACTGATGCAGAGTGGAGAAAATGGACCAGAAGGATAAGACAAATTCAATAATATACATAAAGGCAGCAGTGAAAGACAATAGAATTGAGACCAAACACAATGACGCCAGACGACTGAGGTTAAAATATGTGTTCTTTCTCTGTTAAGAGTTTGTCAAGTAGAAGCATGAAAAGTTCCATGTGCACTCTGGTTATATTGGGAAATCGAAGTTTTTAAAACAAGAGACACTTTTGGGGAAGTGATTGATCTGAGATAACATGTAAACTATTTCACAAGCCTTCTTTAAATAAATTCTGTAATATAAAAAAATTCTATAAATATGAACTATTATTATTATTGGGCAGCTAGGTGGTACAGTGCATAGAGTGCCAGGCCTGGAGTCAGGATCTGGCTTCAGACACTTACTAGCAAGTGGACAAGTCACTTAGCCCTTTTTGCCTCAGTTTCCTCAACTGTAAAATAGGAACACAGGGAAAGGGAAATGACAAACCACTTCAGTATCTTTGTCAAGAAAACACCAAACAGGGTCGCAAAGACTCAGACACAACTGAACAACAACTTATTATTAATAATTGTTTGTCCAAAACATCATGTCAATAGAATGGTTTGGGATGGAACCCTCTATCAGTCTGGACTAAAACTTTCTCTGCAGCTCATAGTCAGCTTCCCAGAGCATTAACAGGTTAAATGACTTGCCCAAGATCACACAACCAATATGTGTCAGAACCAAGTCTTCCTGCTTTTAAGGCGGGCTCTCTAGATCTGATGACAGACTGTCTCTATCAGTAACAAAGAAAAGAAAAATTGAGTTGGCTGTTTGCAGGGATTTGTTCATGCTTTCATGTAAGGAAGTTTCCCCTTCAGACAATTTCCTGTATTTCATAATATTTGGTAGCATTGTATGAAGGAAAGAACCATGGACCTCAAGTCAGAAGAGAGCCTTGAATGTTAATTCTACCTTTCTATCCTCTTGGATAGAATACTACCGCTTTTTGAGTCTCTAGGTTAACTTTCAAAATAACAAGTTTGGATTAAATTAATCAAGGACAGCTAAGTGGTACAGTGCACAGATTGCTGTGCGCTCTTCCTGAATTCAAATCTGACCTCACTCACATATTGACTATGTGACCTAGGCAAGTCACTTGATCCTGTTTGTCTCAGTTTCCTCATCTGTAAAAAAAAGCTACAAAAGGAAATGGCAAACCACTCCAGTATCTTTGCTAAGATAACCCCAGATGAGTTCTCAAAGAGTCAGACAAATTGGAACCCAACAACATTAAATTGATCAACTGGCATTGATTAGCCATTGACTCTCTAGTCATTGATTCTAAGACTGTTCTCTCAGACTATGAGAGGTCAGAAGTGAATTTGGTGCAAATTTATTTTCCTTTCTTCATTCAACAAGTACTTTTAAGTACCTACTGTGCTAGGCAATTAAGACTCAAGAGAAAAATAATATTCCTATCCTCAAGGTTAGGAGTACCTTCTATTGAGGACTCTTATATAATATCCAAGTTCTTTCCACCATTATAGTCTTTATCATCATTGCAATAATGAACATTTATATGGTGTGTTTTTAATTTGTCAAATCATGTTAGATGAAATACCTAGTACAGTTTCCTGCATATGCTTAGTCTTTAATAGATGCTTTTTGATTGCTCGATTGATTAATGCATTTAACCCTCACAACAACCTTATGAGGGAAGGAAGAAGATTGATAATAATAACTGACATTTATTTATGTTTATCTGCTTTGTGAAATGTTTTCTATAATTGCCTCATTTTATTCTAACAATAGGTCTTTCAGGTGTTATTATTTACATTTTATAGATGAGGAAACTGAGTCATAGAGGTGAAATAATTTACCCATTGGCACCCAGCTAGCAAGTCTCAGAATTCCCTAACTATAATTTGTGTTGGATTCACATTAATTTATCTTGTTTCCTGTAATGATGCTGTATAGACAGGGACTGTGTCTGTTCTTTGAAATTTCAGGAGAGCCTTGAAGATCCTCCAAATCTGAAATCTCATTCTTATAGCTTCATTTTTTTGACTTAGAACTTTGCAATGGTCAAATTCAAATCTTCTTCAAAGATTCCCATGTTGTTTTCATTGGGATATAAGTTGATCAAATCCTTCTGAGAGAAGATTGTGGCAATGAGGGGGAAAGGAGAGCTAGAGAGAAGAGTGGTGAAGGGAGGAGAAAAGACAAGAATGGAGTGAATGAGAGAGAAGAAAATAGGGAAGGGATTTGTTTGTGAATTTCTTTTATAGTTTTCTGTCAGCCCAGTTCCATCACAGATTAAGTTTACTGGTTTTAGGGTATTATGTTAAATTACATCTTACAGAAATCCAGTAGGTAAGAAGAATAATGAGATATGCACTAGTTTAATTCCCCTGTTCTAGGTTTTTATTGGGGTCATAGAGCTTAGAGGTAATCTTGTCCAATGCCTTCATTTAACTGATGAGGAAACAAATGCCCATAGAAGGAAAATGACTTGTCCAGGGACTCATAGGAGGAGTTAGGAAGCTATGGAGCTAGAAAATCTATCTGAGATCTTCTGACTCTAGCAGAAAGGCCAGGTAACAAGGAACAGTGAAGAGGGGAGGGGAGAGGAGAGAGAGGCTTCTTTCCTTGAGCACTCAGGCACCTTGGAGACTGAAAGCAACAATAGCTAAAGAGCCAAGCTCCAAGTAGGAACAGATTTGGTTGCTAAGGAAACCAGTTCCTTGGTTACCAGCCCAGGTTGCATTTGTCTCACTTATGTCTGGTTCCTGCTGAGCTGTCCTCACTCCCCTAGAAAGAAAATGAGGAAGGAAAAAGGGGAGAAGAGAGAGAGAGAGAGAGAGAGAGAGAGAGAGAGAGAGAGAGAGAGAAAGAGAAGGAGAAAAAGAAAAAGAAGAAAAAGAAGAAAAAGAAGAAAGAAGGAGGAAGAGGAGGAGGAAGGGAGGGAGGGAGAAGAGGAAAGGTGACAGTTGGGGAGACAGGGAAAAAAGGAGGAAGAGGGAGATATCGAGAGATTAAGAGAGGACTAGAGATAAGGAAATGGAGAGAAAAAGAAATGCTAAAAAGAAGAAAAGAGATTGAAAGAAAAACAAAAATAGGAAAAATATGTAAAATGAGAGAGGGAGGCAAAGAGACAGAGAGAGGCAGAGACACAGAGAGAGACAGAGACATAGAGAGACAGACAGAGAGAGAAAGCAAGGGATAAGGTGGGAAGAGAAAGACAGACAGAAAGATAGAAAAATGGAGAATGAGAATGGGACCAAAACCTCTTAGACTCAGGTATTTGGAAAGAAGCACAGTCCTAGAGGATGAAATTCCCGATAAGGCTACTATCATGTCTTATACTTCATGCTCACTGAGACCCCACACCCATGAGTAATTTTCATCTGTATTGAGCAGAAAGTCAACTCCATCATCTGAATCCTGGCAGCCTCTCCCCACAGCACACATGGGCTCCCTCTGCTTCTCTTGGGCTATGCTCATCAACACTGAGCCTTGTTTGTTTAATATGATTAACCCAGCCTTCACCCTTCAACCTGCCCAAATAGATGTAGGGATTGGTAGGGCAGTAACATCCAATATACTTAGAGCTAGAAGCAATTTTAGAAGTCATCTAGTCATTTTTGTTTTCATTTTACAAATGCAAAAACCTGAGTCTTAAAAAGCCTAGTTGACTTGCTCAGTGTTGGATAGCAAATTAATGTCAAGAGTCATGAATCTAACCTAGGTCAGAAAACAAAATAAAATGTCCCCCTCTTCAATTCATTGAGCTTGATAGCACTTTTGATTCTTAAGGGAGGGGGACATCCTGGGTCTTTTAATCTGTTTAAGTCACATAATTAATTAAGGATTATTTAAATAATATACGACCAATCCAGTACTCCACAAAGAACATTTAATAAGGACCAACTATATACTAGGCACTGTCTTAAATCCTCTGGATGTGAAGACAATTTTTTAAATCCCCTGCTTAGCTTACATTCTGTTGAAGCAATAGAGTTAGTCCTAGAGAAGAAAAAAATAATTACATCCTGAAGGCACTGGAAAATGAATATCGGGTTGGGGAAAAGGAAATTCAATCATTTTTTTATGGTCAAGAGTGATTATTGTATATTTTAGGTAAAAGCACTAGTGTCATCAGGGCCAATGGATCCAATGATGCTATGTTTGATGTGCCTGAAGGCATTTTGGATTTCACAAGATTTATCCTTCACAGTAGAAATTTTGATTAGCCAAAATTTTCCCTCGATTGTTATGGCCATAACTGAGGCTAGGAGGCCAATATGGGATCAATAAATGGCTGATTTTATCAACAGAAGAGAGGATGCGGATTTATGCAGTAATAAAGAGTGCTGGACCAGGAGCTATAAAGACCTGACTTCAAGTTCCATTTTAGCCATTGCTTCTTAGAGCCTCAGAGCTTCTTAGAGACTCATTTTTCACTGCAAAGTGCGATCTAGCTCTAGAGCTAGATCTAGTTAGAGCGAGTATAGGATTCTAGGATCCTATGGGCAAGTCACTTCATTCCTATGAACCTCAGTTCCTTCATCAGTAAAATGGAAAAATAGGACTTACACCACCTATCTCATAAGGTTCTTATGAGGATTGAGACAATGTGCTTGATTGTGGCTTGTGAACTAGAAAATTCTCTATAAATGTCACATCTTCTTATTGCTAGCTGGAGCTAGGTTTTTGTCTGTTACATATCTATTCCATGATCCATCTTCCAAAGGAAGATTTTGTCCCTATGCATCCTGGAAGGCTTCCATGATGACAAGCACTGGTTGCCAATAGTCCAAGGATTAAGTTGAGGGCAAGACTTTGTGTGTGTGTGTGTGTGTGTGTGTGTGTGTGTGTGTGAGAGAGAGAGAGAGAGAGAGAGAGAGAGAGACAGAGAGAGAGAGAGACAGAGAGAGACAGAGAGAGAGACAGAGAAGAGAGAGACAGAGAGAGAGACAGAGAAGAGAGAGACAGAGAGAGACAGAGAAGAGAGAGACACACACACACACAGAGAGAGAGAGAGAGAGAGAGAGAGAGAGAGAGAGAGAGAGAGAGAGAGACAGAGAGAGAGAGAGAAACAGAGGTAGAGATAGAAAAGAGGAGGAGGAAGAGAAAGAAGAGGAGGAGGAGGAAAAGGAGGAGGAGATAGAAAGAGGGAACGGGGGGGGGGGAGGGAAAGAGACAGAGAGAATGAGAAAGAAACAGAGAGACAGAAATTCATGTTGGTGAGCTAACTAATGAAGTTATTTGCTCTTAGTGCCTGCCTTTTCCTTTCCCATCTATTGAGCTGACTTTCTTCTTCTTAGGGAAGGGGACCTGCTGGCATGTCCGTGAGAGAGATTGTCTTGTAATTATAGAATCAGAGTATGAAAGGAATCTTTAGGATGACCTAATTTAACCACCTATTTTATAAATGAAGAAATTGAGGCTGAGAGTAGGAAGTGTCTTGCCTCTGGCTCATCCTGAATTAGAACCTGGATCACTTGACTCCCTAGCCCAGGGATCTTCCCATCATAATTCTATTTTTTTCCTTTTCTTTTGTTGAGGCAGTTGGGGTCAGGTGACTTGCCCAGGGTCACACAGTTAGAAAGTGTTAAGTGTCTAAGGCTAGATTTGAACTCAGGTCCTCCTGACTTCAGGGCTGGTGCTCTACCTATTACACCACCTAGCTGCCCCTATTTTTTATTTTGATTAATATTAACTACCTGAGTCAGCCTTCATTCCTACTTTCATTAAAGTACTGTGAAGTATTTCCACAGAAAACAGGTAATGGAGCATAGTGGGTAGAATACTGGCCTTAGCTCCAAGAAGATTTTTCTCTGAAAATTTCTCACTGAGTGACCTTGTTCCAAGCACTTAAATGCTTGGGTCTTCATTCTCCTTTTCTATGAAATCAGGAGATTGGATTAGATAATCTCAAAGACAGTTCTAGCCACTCTAAACCTATGATCCTATGACATTTCTGATAGCCCTCAAGCCTCCAGGGACCTCAGAAATGAACAATTTACCATGATTCTGAGAGGCATTTAGGTAAGGCAAGTATTGATGGGAATTTTTCAAGGGTTGAGTGTCCACGGTTAATCAAGGAAGGCTTCCTGGAGGGAATGGACTTCTGCTTGGAGGCACAGCAGAAAGAACACTAGCTCAACAGTCTGAGAACTGGATTCAAATAATCACTTTTCAGTTTGTTACCCATTTTGCCTTGCCCAAGTTCCTTAACCCCATTTGTTCTGTTTCCTCACCTGGAAAATAAAGGGGTTGGATCATAGGGCTTCTGAGTCTGCTTTCAGCTTGAGAGCTATTATTCTCCTCTGTGTCTCAATGAATGGGGTCTTGCAGACAGCAGGTTCTTTTCCTTAGCAGGGGCAATGTGCATCCTTCCAGCACCAAGGACAACTGTGTGGTCTGTAATTCTGCTGACTCCACACTTCATGAGCTTAATGAAAGCACTTGGAATCAAGAATAAGTTACATAGGCTTCTAAGGCAAGGACCGGACAGAGGCATAAATAGTGATGAAAACTAATGGCTGATTTAGACACTGGACCTTGATGAAAGCAGGCCACCTCATTCTGGGCTCTGCCTATCAACTCCTTCTTTGCATCCCAACTCCCAGCCCACCAATACCCACTGGCTGCAAGCTCTCCTCCAAGAGCTCTGCCATATATGGAATAATAATCAAACACTGAAGCTGGTCCGGTTTCTAAAAATCAACAGATCTTTCCTCCTCCTATTCTACCTCCTCCCCCAATTGATTAAAATGGGAACTGACCAATTTGAATTAATAATTTGAATTGACTGAGTCAGTCTTCTTGCCTATTTGTCTATGAAAATACTGTGAAGTATTTCCACAGAAATCAAGTAATGGAGCACAGTGGGTAGAATACTGGTCTTAGCTTCCGGAAGATCTTTCTCTTTTTATCTAATAATGGCCTCTGAAACTCCATGATTAGTTTTATTCCTTTCCCTTAAAGTTTTGATGCTTCTTCTGAAACAGGGAGGACTTTAGTTATCATTGAATCACAGATTCTCACACAGGAAGGATCTCAGAGGCTGTTGTATATCAATGGATAGGGAACTTCTCTGGAGCTTCTATGGAAAATGGTTATCCAACTCAGTTTTGAAGCAGTCTATGGAGAGGGAGACCAAAGCATTTCAGAATGTTAGTCAGACAGCACTTTGGAGAACTAGATCTGCCTAAGAGACTGTTGTGCTATATTCCTGACAAATGGGCAGGATCTTCGGTGAGGGAAAGCCATTACCTTCAGAGACAGTCCAATTTGCTTTCTTGATTTTTTTCCCTTTCATTAGACCTAAATTTTAAAAATATTTGTTTCCATCCCTATTTCATGTAAAAATTTTTTTTTTCTTTTTTGCTGAGGCAATTGGGGTTAAGTGACTTGCCCATGGTCACACAGCCAGGAAGTGTTAAGTGTTTGAGGTCAGATTTGAACTCAGGTCTTCCTGACTTCAGTGCTGGTACTCTATCCACTATGCCACCTAGCTGCCCCCAAAATAATTTTTAACATTAAAATAATTTTTGAGCTCCAAATTCTCTCTCTCCCTTTCTCCCTCCTTCTCTATCCTTCCTTTTCTCTGAGATTGTAAGCAATCTGATATAGGGTATATATGGGCAATCATGTCAAATATATTCGTGTTAATTATTTTGTACTATAAAACTCATAGAACCTACATTTGATTCTTTTTAGATTTTAGCCATTACTCCTGAGCTGATCTGGGACTAGTCAGGAAGAGGTGAATTCCTCTTCCATGTGACAGCCCTTTGAATTTTTAAAGAATTCTCTTCCTTGTCCAATCATATCCAATCACTTGTAACTTCTCTATACACTATTTCTCATCTGTATCTGCTTACTCAAATAACTCCCCTTTCCAGTTCAGAATCTTATATAAAGCACATCTCTTGCTTTTATCTCTAAAATGAATTGGAATAGTTTAGCTCTATGATCCCTTCCAACTTTAAAAGTCCACATGAGCCTTTAATTATAACTGGGAGGAAAATAAAATATTATTTCAAAGTACTATGAGCCAATATTTGGTCAACTTTATCATCCTTCCCTTCCCCAATTCCCTGATATTCACTAAGTCCCTATGGGTGTAAGTCACATATATTATAGAGGTCCTAGTAACTATAAAGTTTAAAGATGGAAGAAAATTGATAGATTTTTTTTGCTGAGGCAATTGAGGTTGAGTTGCCCAGGGTCATATAGCTAGGAAGTGTTAAAGTGTATGAGACCAAATTTGAACTCAGGTCCTCCTGACTTCAGAGCTGGTGCTTTATCCACTGTGCCACCTAGCTGCCCCCAAAATTTATAGATATCTTAAATTATTTTGCCCCTTTTATTACATAAATGAAAAAAATTGAAGTCAAGTGGAGGAAAGTGACTTGGCCAGGATCACCTCTTCTGCTTATTCTTCTTTCTAGTACCTTCATACTCCTTCCATTCCCATCTCCACACCCTTTAGTTGTTTCTACCAGAAGCAAAGTCCAAGGGAAAGAAATTTTACCCCTCCTGACCTGTTCTCCCCACAGCCAAACCCTAAATCAAAGGCACTTATTCCAGGGTTTCAGAACCATGGCCAGCACCTTCAGAAAAATGTCCCTGGGGAAAGGGAATGAGCATTTATATAGCCAGTAACTGTTTTATGCCAGGCATTGTGCTAAATGATTTACAATTATTATTTCATTTAATTCTCGAAACAACTCTATGAGGTAGGGGCTATTATTATCACCATTTGACAGTTGAAGAAACAGAGGCAAACAGGTTAAGTGGCTTGTCCTGGAACATAGTGAGAATTAAAGGCTAAATGTGAACCTTCTTCCTAATGATAAAGCTAGTGCAGTTCTGTCTGCACTACCCACTTGCCTCTAGAATGGAGATTTGAGGGATCTAGAAAAACTCTCCCATCCATAAATATATCCTTCACTAGCTGGTTTTCTCTGGTCTCCTGAAGAACTGGAGAGAACTCTGCCTTGCCCAAGCTAAACGTTTGATGCCTCATGAGATTCAGTGGCTTAAAGAAACATTAAGCTAGTTTCCCCATCTCTGTGTCCAAAGATCACTCACCATGAAGAAGCAAGCATGTTTAATTGTTTTTCTAACAATGGGCAGAGGTTTAGCCAGAGCTATCCATATTCTCGATCATAAAAGTGCCAAATCACCTAAAACCTTTGTAAGTCAAGGAAACCTGGTAGTGAGATGACCTGATAGGCTTAGGGTTTAGTATGGGGACCAAGGTGGAAGCACAGTTTGTATCAAAGTAAGAGCTCAGAATATAAGTAGAGTCAGGTTTCAATCTATGATCAGGGTTTAGGTGTAATACATGCTCACATTTAAGTTCATTCTATGGCTGAGGCTAGGAGTTGATCTCTAGTTGGTATTAGGAGATGAGTCAGTAGCCAGAACAAAAATAAGTTAATTTGATAAACACCAGCCAGTTCAACGTGGGGGGAAGTCCTAGATTTTTTCTAGGATGCAATATTGTATATTTTATACTGTAAAATATAGGGTATCATCTCAATTCTGATGGACATAGCTCTCGTCAACAATGAGATGATTCAGGCCAGTCCCAATGGTCTTGTGAGGAAGAGAGCCATCTGCACCCAGAGAGAGGATCATGGAAACTGAGTGTGGATCATAACATAGCATTCCCCCTCTTTTTCTTATTGTTTGCCTGCATTTTGTTTTCCTTCTCATTTTTTCCTTTTTGATCTTATTTTTCTTGTGCAGTATATTTGTAGAAATACATATAGACGAACTGGACATGTTTAAGATATATTGGATCACTTGTTGTGGAGGGGAGGGAGTGGGGATAGGGAGGGGAAAATTAGAACACAAGGTTTTGTACAGGTGAGTGTTGAAAATTATCTATGTATATCTTGAAAATAAAAAGCTTTAATTAAAAATCCTTAGATTATTTTCCTGTTCATCCATATTCCATACTCAACTCAAACTATATTCTGCTTTAGGAGCAGAGAAAGGGCTGGATTTCTCCATCCCAGAGAAAGCTTCAAGACAAAGAAGGTCCCAAATGCTTCCCTGTTTACTCTCTGTCCTTAGTATTACCCTGACCTTAAATAGAAAGATATGAAGCTTTCATAAACTTTTGGGTTCCTGACCATCCTGCAAAGAATAACCTATTTACTTGCAAGAGGAAGAAATCATGTGACCTAACAGAAACATCTGAACATCTGAGTTCAAATCTTGGCTTTGTCATTTGCTAGATTTGGATAATTAACTTTCTCATTTGGAACCTTTGTTTCCCCATTTCTAAAATATATTGGTTATGTCACAGTCTCTAAGATCCTTCCAATTCAAATATTCTGATTTTTCCTCTTTGAATTCAGCAGCCGGGGGCAGCCTGGCTTGCAGCTCCCTCCAGAAATGCTCTCAAAGGGCCTTGTTTTGAAAACAACCCCATCTGACCTCTTTCCCATCATTCTTTCCTCCCTCCTACTGTACCAGACTCAGGGCAGGCTGCAGAAAAGAGTCCTCCTCCGGGGCTCTGGATGAGTTTTCTTCAGAAATGGTACCATTTTTCAAAGGTCATGGTGAAACGCAGTATCATCTTTGAAAAGCTACTTGAGAGTTTGCCAAGGTGGGCACCCACCCATCCACATGGGATTTCTCTGGCTCTGGTAGCCTCCAAACAACCCCTCCTATCCCTAACTCTACTCTAAATAACAACACACTGGAAACAGAGCTTCCTTCTCCAGACCCACACCCATTCCCATGCACATGGGGGGGGGGGAGAATCACTCCCTCAGTCACATTAGCCCTGCATTTGTCACTCGTAGTGACACAAATACCCAGACATCAAAGGCTAGAATCCATCATGAGCACACAGGCTACTGACCTTCATCTGCCCCTACTCTTAGGTGCCCAGATATTAAAGACAATTATATTCAGAATGGAAAATCCCATTGCACTTAGAGGCATGGAGATCCTGGATTCCCATCTTGCCTCCAACTCTTATGAGCTATGTGACTCTTGGCCAGACATTTCACCTCAGTTTCGCCATTTATATAATGGACGGAAAATATTCCTATTATATAATGGATGGAAAACATTCATATTATTAGATAATGGATGGAAAATGTATTCTACTGCACAGGGTTTTGAATGAGATCATGTAAGATACAGGCTTTGCAAACCATAATATATTTTATTTTTCAACTGTGATTTTCTTAATATAAAGAGCTCCCAGTAAGGATGTCTTCATGTACCAAAGCAACTTAGCACCAATTAAAGTAATTTAATATTATCATTATTACTTGGAAGACTTGGATTTGAGTTGTGATGTGAATTTAGACAGTCACGTGGGGTAGTGATATGCATGTTGGTTATGGAGCCTGGGGATCTGAGTTCAAATCGTAGCTCAGAGCCTCGGTTTGGTCAGTCTCTAAAAGGGGACAATGACCCTTGGATAACTCACCTCACAGAGTTGTAAGGAAAACCCTTTAGAAACCTAAAGACTGAAAGAAATATGAACTATTGCTCCCCACCACTTCCCCTTTTCTGGGCTCCTCAGAGCATCTGAGGATACTTCATCTGTAAAATGAGGACTCATTCTTGCACTACTAGCCTTGCTGGGATATGAGCAGGAAAATACCTTCCAACTACACTAATACTAACAATAAATACTTTTATTATCCTTGGAATTCTGCACTCCACTCACACAGCTTCATTTGAGCCTCGTGTCCACCTTCCGAAGTAGGAACTCTAGACACAATCTTCCACATTTTATGGTTGATTAAGTTGGAAGAGACCCCAGAAACCATCTAATATAATCTCCTCATTTTACAAAAAAAGAAACTGAGGCTCAGATTGGAGAAAGGACTCACCTAAGATCTCACAGGTGTAGAATTTGAGCCCAGGTCATCATTCTCTAGAATTAATGTCACAGTGAGAGAGAGATTGAGTGAGTTTGTCATAGACCCACCTCTGAAAGTCCAGATTTCAGAGCTTCTTTATCCTTTCTCAGAGAGATCTCACACCCTCTGAAGTGTCTGTCCAAACACTTGCGCCTGTACACAATCACACGCAATGCAAACACGCATAGAGCACATCAAGCACAAGGTACCATGTAGACCACAGTTGCATCAGAGAAAATCAACAAAATGCTCATTTATTGATGGCATTAACCTGAGGAGTGTTCAGACAGAGGTGGGTGGCTGGGCCAAGCTCTTGGGCAAAAGCAGCTCTTGGGCATCCATCTTGTGGGCACGCTGCCCTCCAGAGAGCTTGCAACCAACAGAGTGAGGGCACCCAACTCCTGCTCCCACCTTGATTTGCTAAAGAAAGACTAAAAATCAGTCCGGGGAACTGCATACAAAATACATTCAGAGACCCCAAGGCCCCTGGGCTCAGGGTATCCCTTGGTGTACAGATGTCCACACCCAGATGAAAATAAGGGATTTGAGGGATTAAGTCAAGTCAAGGAGTGTGGGGGAAGGAGAATCAAGGGATTAAGGACATCCCCTCTGTTTGTGTGATTGAGCTCCCCAAGGGGAAGCAGGGTTCTCATACACCTCTTAAAAAAATATATTTCTTTGTGGGCCTTCAGCCACCTTTCAGGCGGGCTTCTCTCTGGGAGTGAGCAGTGGATCAAGGGAGAGGGAACATTCCAAGCGACCGGGAAAGCTGCACATGGTGGACAAACAGTCGGAAAGAATCTGTGGACACTGTATGGCTTTTGTATCCACATCACGAGAGTCTGGGGGAAGGCTGAGGACCTCAGTGGATGAGAAGATGGGGAGGGATCTGGGCTGGGGGATGGGGTGCACCTTCCCATGCTGAGTTAAAGAAAGCCGTCTCTGTGGATGGATGTTCCAGTGACTCGCCCCCCCCCCCGAAATCCTTTGGTTTGGTGCCTCTGGGATGAAAAAAGCAGTTTTTGTCTGGAGATACCTCCCTTCCTCCTCTCCCACCCCCATCTGGTCCTTTAAAAGTCTCTCCAAGAAAAGCAGGCTTGCCTGAGGCCTGTCTATTTTTGTTCCTGGGGAAGTAGACATCAAGCCAGGTGGGTGGGGCTGGGAGATCCCAGGGATCTGGGTGAGACTTAAGGGTCCCAGTTCTAGTTCCATAGATCGCCATGCATTCTAACCTCCTCTCCACCTTAAATTCTCCAAGTCTCAATTTCTTGATCTACAGAGGAGGGATAAGAAAACCTGTAGCACCCACCTCAAAAGGGAAAGCATTTTAAATCACCCAAGCAGTGTGTCTTAAGGGTTCTGGACCGAGGATTTCATTGAGCTGGGGAGTTCCCAGGAGTGGAGATTCCTTCCCCTGGTGCAGATCACCAATTGGTTGGTATCTTGGAGCCTTAGAATTGTCCCTGGAGAAATCAAGTGACTTCCTCGGATCATACTATTGCTATGTGGCAGAGCAGGTCTTGACTCCAACACCAGCTCTCTATCTGCCTTCCTAGAAATATGACTCATGGTGGTGAGTCCCCTAATTATCTCCATAGTATATACTCTCTGGATCTGGGCTTGGAGAAGGAGACACCAAAAAAACAAACCAAAACAAAACAGGGAGCTAACGAGGATTTCTCTCTCTATTGGCTCCCATGAAGATCTCTTTCTGGCCATTCATGGGTGCCCTTTCTCTCACTCTCTGGTGGGTACCTAGGTTGTCTCAAGGGGGTCATCATTTCCCCAATGAATCCTATGTCCGTGAAGTGCTAAGGCAGGGGGTGAAGAATTAACTCCCCCATTCATTGGCTCTTGAAGACCACAGAAGCCCACCAGTCCCCTAAACTCCATCCAGGAAGCCTGGGACCCTAAGAGGAAGAAGGGTTTCTCTGGGACTTCCCATCTCACATTTTAGGAACAGAAATTGACAAGTAAAGATAGGATGATCCTAAAGAACAAGCCCAGATTCCCCAAAACCCAACTAGAGTTGATGACTTTCCTTTTGGGGCTGTCTTTCCACCAAAGGCCTAGAAGCTAAGAGGTTTGGCCAGCTGTTAATGGTCAAAAGTGGGATTTGAACCCAGGTATTCCTGATACCAAATCCAGTATTCTTTCTATTTTGGCTTAGAGATTTTCATAATAATAGCTGACATTTAGATTTGCATATTAATGTTTGTAAAGCCTCTACATTAGTGGTCTCATGTGATCCTCATAACAGTCCTGTGAAAGTAGGTACTGCAGGTATTATTCTTCCTATTTTACAGATTTGGAAACTGAGGCTCAGAAAGATGGTGACTTGTCCAGGATCAGATGGCTAATAGATGTCAGAGGTGGGTTCCAACTTGGATCTTTCCTGACTCCAAACTCAGCCCTGTCTCTCTTATACCTTCCAATTCTCAGGTTGGGCAGAGGGGAAGAGCACCAGGTAGAGATCAGGTGAGCAAACTGGGGAGTGATGGGGCAGGGTCTGTTTATCACCACCATCCCTTTCCCTCCCCTTCACTGGCCAGATAACCACTTCTTTTCCTGTCTTAATTCCTAAGAGAATAGAGAGCTTCTCACTCCAAGATAGAAACTGTAGCAGTCAGGGATTGAAAGTAATAATGAAGAGCAAGGAAATGTCCAATAAAAAAGGATGTGAATTGTTACCACTTCCAATGGTTTTGAAGGGGAAGGGAGGGTGAAAAAAAAAGATAGGGGTATTTACATATATAAATACCCCTATCTTTTTTTCTTTTATATATATATGTATATATATAACACCCTTATCTTTATATATATGTGTGCATATATATATATGGAGAGAGAGAGAGAATCAGAAAGACAGAGAGACATAGAGAGACAGAGACACAGACACAGAGAAAGACAGAGACATAGAGAGAAAGAGAGATAGAGATAGAGAAAAGGGAGGAGAAGGACAAAGGAAGAAAGAAGAAAGGTGGGGGAATAGAAAGAGTGACAGACAAATGGAGATAGAAGAGATAGCGAGAAAAGGAGGACAAAGAAGAAGAGGAAAAAGGATGGAGAGGAGGAAGAGAAGAAAGATAAAAATATGTGTGTGTTTGTGTTTGTGTCTGAACAACCTATTGGATTGGTAAAAATGGCTAAACAATCTCTTAGGGATGAATTTGTTTTCATGCAGGGAGCTTCCAAATGGGAGTAGCAGCCAAATTGGTCATCCAAAAAGCCAAGACTGGAATGGAGCCCACCCACCTGACTAGCCCCGAGGGGATGGAACTGGGATCCCTGGTCCTCCTCCTTCCCTCCCTTGCTCTCCTGTCTCCCCACAGGCCTCATCATCATCTCGGGTAGTAGTCATCCGGGACTCCCGTGAGGTTCCTCAGCTTGAGGGCTCTGTCCACCATCTTGATGTAAGAGTTGATGGTGTTCTGCATTTCGGGGGTGTAAGGGTCATACTCTAGCTTTCTCAATCCTGAGCGCTTAAAGTTTCCATCCTTCTGGCCCTCCACACACAGGAGCCTGTCTTCAAAGACATCCACGTCCAAGAGGCTGACCATCCTCTCCAGTTGGGTGAACAGGTCCTGCTTGAGGTCCTCAAAGTGCACCACCAAGACCTTCTTGCCGTACTTCAGCCAGTCCAACGTATGTGTGGCCCACCATGGTGCGTAATTCTTCACAAACTCTGGCCATTCTGTAAAAGAGAAAAATGAGAGGGAGTGAGCCCTCAGAAGATGTATTGAATCATATAGTACTGGATTTGGAGTCAAAAGACCTGGTTTCAAATCTAATGGCATCTGATTTTGGGTGTCAAATCAATCTTCCTGTGCCTTAGTTTCCTTTTCTGTAAAATGAAAGGGTTGGAGTCAATGATCTCTAAATCCATGATCTGACTAATCATAAATAGCTAACCCACACTGTGAACCAGTTCAGGGGAAGAAGGGTATAAAGTACCCCTACCTGTGGATTTTAAATGAGGGGGAAAAGAGAACACCTGGGTTCAGATCCCAGATTTGCTTTGTGACTTTGATCAGGTCCCTTTTGGGGAGGGGTTTTGACTAGATGTCTTTTTTTGGTGTGTTTGTTTGTGTTGAGGCAATTGGGGTTAAGTGACTTGCCCAAGGGTCCCACAGCAAGGAAATGTTTAGTGTCTGAGACTAGATTTGAACTCAGGTCCTCCTGACTTCAGGGCTGGTGCTCTATCCACTACGCCACTTAGCTGCCCCTTTGACTAGATGTCTCTTCCTAGCTGGAACAATCCATGACATGGAACTCTTAGAAGTCTTGCAGAAGACCATAAATGGGAACAGTAGTTGAAATTCTGAGCCCCCAACCATAGATGGGAAATGGCAGAAGAAACATAATTTTGGTAAATAGCTTATTTCTTCCCCCCTCAATGCCTTTCTTCTCATTCTAGCCCACCTCCATGATGCTCTGGCTGCTTGGGAAGGATTCATTCACCAAACAAGAACATTTTTTTTAAATCACAGAAACAGATTATTATAATCTATCTGCCTAATTGGGCCCATACTGTTAAAATGGGTTAAGACCAGATGTATCTGAATGATTAAAAAAGATCTAGCACTTATATAGCTTTAAAATTTTTCCAAGTATTTTCTTGCTCCTTATTTCTGTGAAGCCTCACAAATTCCATGGGGAGGTTCACAGGGCAGGTGTCCCAACAGTTTTAGGGCACTTTTAAATTTTAAGTTGCTGTGGTGGGGTTTTTAATCCCTTAAATCTGGATAAGGACTTTTGGGACACCCATTTTACAGATTGGAAAGCAGAGAGTTAGACAACTGTAGAGATTTGCTCAGTGTCACACTGTTACTCTCCAGAGATCCAATCCCCCACCTCAGAGAATCTTTTTTCTGACCTTTTTTTTACTTGATAGCATTGGAGAGAGAAGACTAGATTTGAAATTATACATAAACTGTTGTTGTTAGTCAATCCTTTCAGTCATGGCTGGCTCTTTATGACCTCATTTGGGATTTTCTCAACAGAAATACTGGATTGCAATGGTCCTGTGATGAAGAAAGCCATCTACATCCAGAGAGAGGATTGTGGGAAGTGAGTGGGGATCACACCATAGAATTCTCACTCTTTTTGCTGTTCATTTGCATTTTGTTTTCTTACTCATTTTCTTTTTTTTATCTGCTCTTTCTCATGCAGCAAGATAGTTGTATAAATATGGATACATATATTGGATTTAACATGTATTTTAACACGTATAACATATATTGGATTGTTTGCCATGTAGGAGAGGGAGTGGTGGGAAGGAGGGGGAAATTTGGAACACAAGGCTATGCAAGGGCAAATGTTAAAAAATTATCTGTCCATATGTTTTGAAAATAAAAAGCTTTAATAATAATAATAAAGAAATACTGGAATGGTTTGCCATCTTCTTCTCCAGTTTATTTTGCAGATAAGAAAAGTAAGGCAAGCAGGGTTGGGTGACCTGTCCAGGGTCACATAGATTTTAATTTATGTCCCCCTGACTCCAAGGCAGAGGCAGTATTCACTGAGTCACCTAGCTGCCTCCACTCTGCACACAGTGTGTACTTAATTAAAGTTTGTTAACTTGAACTTGAAGGTGGTAGAGCCAGAATTCGAATCCAGGTCTTTTGACTACTGATGTGGTTCTCTTTCCCAGAGGCAGAGGGGTAGAACATTGGATCAAACTCTGAGCCAGGAGTCTGGAAATTTGAATCCAGATTCAGATACTTACTATACTGTGTGACTCTAGGCAAGTCACTTCTGTTTCTCATCTGAAAATGAGGAGGCTGGGGTTTGGGCTTGGTAGCCACTATGATCCCTCCCAGCTGTATTCTGCTATACTATGACCTTTCTTGGGTACCTCACCCCTTCAAGTTCCTGAGCCATCTTACCTCCAAGGGCTTTGTGCTGGATCAGTGTTAGAGGGGAAGAGGAGAAGTCCTTCCAGTTCTCCCTGTTTTCTTGGTCACTTATCTTAGCCTGCGTGCTCTGCAATAAACATTGCTAACGGGCACTGGTTCTGCCAGCGCTGGAATACAGACACGTGCCTGTGGCTCTAGGTCTCTGCTGCTCTGTCTCATTCTCCTGCAGGAACCCATGCCTGATTAATAGCCCAACTGCACTTAATTCCCCAAAGAATCATTAAACACAGTATCTGTTTCATTACACAGATCCAGGACAATTCACCTTGTGTAATCATATCACATAAAACTTTGCTTTGGATCTGCTCCAAGGAGATCATAAAATTAATGTCATGGAACAAAATCCAGATTTTACAGGGGCCTTCCGCCTGGACTGGGGGGATGCACAGCTGGAACGGGGGGTTTGTGGGTGGTGGCGAGAGGCAGAGCTGGGTCTCCAACAGCTGTATGCACCAGCCTGCGCCAAGCCCAGCGCCATTGGACTGTCCCAGATTAGTCCTTCTCCTTCTCGATGAAACTAAGAAAATGCTGAACCAGGCACCCAAAGGATCGTTGAATGGAAGGGAGAGGTGGCTATGGAGAGAGCTGGCAGAGGAATCTGGGAGCCTGAGTTCAAAACTCAATCCTGCTGCTTACTCTACATGTGATCTTAGACAAGTCAGGTACAATAGAAAGAGCTTGGGCTCTGAATTTGGGATTCAAATTACACCTTGACTTGTATCATTTTGGGCCAGTCTTTATTTTCCACCTCTGGCTCTTAACTTCTTCATATATAAAATGAAGGGGGTTAGAATAGATGGCCACTGCGGTCCCTTTGTAGCTCTGTCATGCCCCTCTACCCTCAGTTTTTTCATCTGTAAAATAGGGAGATTGGACCAGGTGATCTTTTGTAGTTTTAAATCCATTAGCTTTCTCTGGCTTCAGCTTCCTTTTCTATCAAATGAGGAAAGTGGATGACCTCTACAATCCTTTGTGATTCTAAATCGATGATCCTTCTGTGGCTCAGTTTCTTCATCTGTTAAATGAGGGGTGTTGGATTCGGTGACCTCTATGGTCCTTTGTAGCTCTGAATCTACCCACAGGTCACCTAGTATAACCCCTTCAATGGATAGTGGAGAAGTCTAGAACTAGCCAAGACCTAAAAGATGTAATTAGATCAAGATCATACCAGTAGAAATGGAATTGGAGACTAGGTCCTTGAATGCCAAACCTAACGCTCTTTCCTTACCAGACCCTTTCTTCTACTTTTTTGGGAGAAGGTTAAAAACAATCACAGCTTGACCTCTCTGTGTAGGAGAGGAGAACAGCAGAGAAAAATGGAGAGAGGTCATAGTCATAGGAAGCCAGACTTGAATGACCTCCAATATCATTTAGTTCTAGGATCGAAAGCTAGAAGAGACTTCAGTGAATTGTGAGCTTGGGAACAAAAAGTTCCTTATCTTTTAAGCCCTTCTCTGAGCCATCCAAATCCCTAAAACGCTGGAGACAGAAGGAACCTTAGAGGTCATCTCCCACCTCCATGCATTTGTATAGAGTTGTATTCTCTGCTTCTTAAAACTCTTGGTTTCCTTCAAAGTTAAAGCCAATGGTCATCTCCTAAATGAGATCTTTCCCAATCCTACTGGCCACTAATGGCTCAACCCTTAAACATTTGTTAGTGTTTCTGTTTTGTATATATTTCATATGGACACTGTTTCCTCTGAGAGATCATAAGCTCCTTGACGGCAAGGACTGCTTTTGTCTTTGCATCCCTTGTGCCACTGGGTGCTTGGCACATAGTAGGCACTCAATAAATGCTTGTGATTAATCGATGGATTTCATCTACTCCAACATCTTCATTTTAGGGGGATGAAAGAGGGGAGGAGAAAGGATTGTCAACAAACAACAAACAGATGTCGGAGCCCAGACTTTTTGAGTTAAGTTTTTTCCTCCCATGTTATGCAGCCCCAAAGTCTGGAGGCATTTGGGAAATTGAGACTTTGGCCCAAAAGGGGTGAGGGAGCACTTGATTGGCAATGGCCTGGGGCAGGGGGAAGACCATGAGCTTCCAGATAGGTCAGATGAGCTAAGAAAGCTAAAGACTGGGTTCCCCAAAGAAATTTTCTTGGTCTAGGATGTTTGTAACTCTGAAGTAGGTTCTGTAGGTGGAGATGAGAATAGAAATGTCCTTCTTTCCCCTATTGGTAAAAACTTCTAGAAGAAGAAACAGTGGAGAGGAAGGGGACATTGATCAACATACCCAGTCCAATGGTGGGATAGAGCACTGGGCTGAAGGGCAGCTCTGTTATTGACTCTTAGATCCCTGGCAAATGAGCAGCTAGAAGTTAGACCCAGCAGATGGTTCAACCCAAGATGTTCTGGGAGGAAGTCTGGGCCCAACTTGGTTCAGAGAAGTTTAGAGCTTTTCTTGTGGCACCCTTGGACAGTCAAGAATTGAGTTTGGGAGGAAGCCTCGCTTGGTCCTTCTTGGGAATGAGCTTCCCAAATGGAGTGGGTGCTTAATGATGTTAGTTTAATAGCAAATTCTGATTACAAAACTTAGTGTGGAACAAAACAAAAAGGAGACTGGGACAATCTAGGATTGTTCACCCCCATGGTCAGTCTGCTCTCTGAGGCATTAGCCGGTTCTTCCATTCTATATCTTGTTTCTTCTAGCTCAAATTTTCCATGTTTTATATCTTAACACTCTGTGTTAAGTATGTTACACCTCCAATATATGTAAGTATATTACACCTAAGTATGGTGTAATATGGTTGGTTTTGCCCCAGATAAAAACATGATCAATGGTCCCTTCCAGTTGTAACATCTTAATGTTCTAAGACCCCTTCTACTTCTGAAATTCCTTGTTTTAAGACTTCTGCTCATCTCTGATATTCTGTGTTCTAATTTCCTCTCCAGTTCTGACATTGATATTCTAAGACCCCTCCCAGCTCTGATATTCCCTGTTCTAAGTTCTCTCTCAGTTCTGACATCTTTTGTTCTAAGACCCCTCCCAGCTCTGATATTCCCTATTCTAAGTTTTCTCCCAGCTCAGACATTCCTTGTTCTAAGACCCCTCCCACCTCTGACATTCACTGTTCTAAGACCCTTCCCAGCTCTGGTGTTCCCAGTTCTAAGTTTCCTCTGAGCCCTGACATTCCTGCTCTAAGGACCATCCCAATCCTGATATTCCCAGTTTTAAGGCTCCTCCTCCAGCCCTGACACCCCATGTTGTAAGGCCCTTCCAGCCTTGACACCCCATGTTCTAAGGTCCTGACATTCTTTTTTTTTTGATTCTCTCCAGTTTTAACATTTTTCTTATTTTCTGATCTCTTCCAGTTCTAACTATATATGTTCTATGCTCTCTGGGAGTGCTTCTTAAGGCTTCATTATCAGGCTCTTGTTCTGGCTTCAATCAGTAAAATTCAAAAGCCTCCCACCCCCCGCCTGCCTGGGAGAAGAAGTGAACCCAATCGCCATCTTCTTTGTCTTTGTGCTCCCTTCCCTGCTGGGGTGAGAATTGGGCAGGGAGCTGTTTAGGGTTATAGGACTCAGCAAACCGTCCCTTTAAAGACACAAGGAATGGAGGGGAGCAGATGTTCAATGAAGCTAGAGATTTTTAACTCTTTCAAATGGCATCAATTTCATGGGAGCAATTTGTAAATTGCTCTAATTAACAGCATCTCACAATATGCTTTTGAGCAGCCCCGCTGAGAAGGTGGTGACTTTGGAGCAGCTGGAAGCTAGTGAGGGGAGGGTCTGGAAAAGGCTCCATCACCCACAGGG
The DNA here is from genome assembly GCA_023553655.1 of Myrmecobius fasciatus. NCBI lineage: Eukaryota > Metazoa > Chordata > Mammalia > Dasyuromorphia > Myrmecobiidae > Myrmecobius > Myrmecobius fasciatus. Next base: position 372,045 of record JAJPUD010000276.1, read on the forward strand.
GGCTTGAGGATTCGAGTGTCAGAAAATGAAATTTGACTCAGGGGAGAAAATCTGATAGGAAGATTTTCAAGGAAAGCTATTAAAAATGAGATTGCCTTGAAAAGACAGGATGCATCCAAAAGGTTATTATCAATGAGTTTTTCATAAAAAGGACACTTTACCCCATTCTCGATTCCTCTCCCCACTTCAGGGGTATTACAAGGACCACCGATTATCCCCAGGGCTCTTGCCCCCAGATGCCCAACAGACTGAGCTAATTTCAGACCTGTTGGATGGTCTGACCCTGGCTGACGATCCTTACCTTTGCCTTTCCAATGTGCCTGTGAGGCAAAGCCAATATGGCCACCATACTTGCGGTTGAACTCCGCCATGAGAGCCTTGTATGGATTTCTGATGAGCAAGATGGCGGCATCGAAGGCTTCAATCTCCTTCTGGCCACTCTCGTGGGTTTTGATGCAAATAGTTCTCCCACTCCGCCAGTGGTCTCTCTCACCCCTAAATCCTGTTCCCCAGAAAAAAAGACAAAGAGAATCATTAATAGAGGGTCTAGAAAAGACTTCATCACCTCCAGGGGGCTTGAGGAGTTTGCGTGTCAGAAGATAAGGTTTGGCTTAGGGGAGAAAATCTGATAGGAAGATTTTTGAGGGTGACTATAAAAATGAGATTGCTTTTAGGAGATAGTATACATCCAGAAGGGTATTACTGATGAGGGAAGGGGTCCCCTTTAATTGATTCCAATAGCATCTTCAACTGGCTTACATCCTCATGAAGGAGGAGATCTCTTCTCAACAATAACAGATTAGCACCTCAAAGTTATAAAGTGCTTTCCTATACTTTATCCCAACCTCCTAAAAGGCAAGTCTGCCCATGTGACTCTCCAGCTCAACAATCTTCAATGGCTCCCTATCCCTAGGATAAAATATAAATGCCTAAAGCCTTCTTTTCCATTCTTGTCTCATATTATTCTTCTACTTAGCCATCCTGGCCTGCTGGATGTACTCTAAAAAGTATTTCATCCTCCACTTCCCTGTCTTTGTACCCTTTGTCTGCATGCTCCTTCTCCTCCCCTGTACTTTTTTAGACCTTTTTCAAGATGGAGTTCATATTCCATCTTCTAGAAGAAACCAGATCCCCTCGGTTCTTGAGATGCTGTCTTGCCTCCTCAAATTCTCATCTGTATAATGAACAATTTGCACGTTGTTTTCTCTGGTAGAATGTGACCTCCCTGAGAACAAGAATGATTTTCATTGTACCTTTATATTTTTATGCCTTGCATAAAGAAAGCTCTTGAGAAGGATTAGACTGAATTAGAGCCATCACTCGATCAAATATTTATAAACAAATACATGGGAGTATTTATTTTGTAGAAAACTAATTTTTTGAAAAGTATCACTTATTTCAAAGTACACTGCAAAGTTGTATTTTAAGAAATTCACCCCAGCATAAGTTAGGGTAAATAAGATGACAGGAAATACAGAATTAGTTATTTTAACTGTGAATGTGAATGGAATGAACCCTCCCTTAAAGCAGAAGCAGATAGCAGAGTGGATTAAAAACCAGAATCCAACAATATGTTGTATACAAGAAACACATCTAAAACATAGAGATACATACAGGGTGAAGGTAAAAGGCTGGAGCAGAATCTATTATGCTTCAGGTGAACAAAAAAAAGCAGGGGTAGCAATCCTGATCGCAGACCAAGTAAAAGCAAAGATAGACTTAATTAAAAGAGACAAAGAAGGAAATTATATCTTCCTAAAGGGTACCATAGATGATGAAGCAATATCAATACTAAACATATATGCACCAAGTGGTATAGCATGGAAATTCCTAGAGGAAAAGTTCAGAGAGATGCAAGAAGAAATAGACAGCAAAACTATAATAGTGGGGGATCTCAACCTCCCTCTCTCAGAACTTGATAAATCAAACCACAAAATAAATAAGAAAGAAGTTAAGGAGGTAAACAAAATGTTAGAAAAGTTAGGTATGATAGATCTTTGGAGGAAATTAAATGGAGACAGAAAGGAGTTTACTTTTTTCTCAGCAGTCCATGGAACTTATACAAAAATTGACCATGTGCTAGGACACAAAAACCTCAAAATCAAATGCAGGAAGGCAGAAATAATAAATGCATTTTTTTCAGATCATGACGGAATAAAAATCACATGCAATATAAGGCCAGGAGAAAATAGACCAAAAACCAATTGGAAACTAAATAATTTTATTCTAAAGAATGAATGGGTGAAACAGCAAATTACAGACACAATTACTAATTTCATTCAAGAGAATGACAATAATGAGACCACATACCAAAATTTGTGGGATACAGCCAAAGCGGTAATAAGGGGAAATTTTATATCTCTAGATGCTTATTTGCATAAAATAGAAAAAGAGAAAATCAATGAATTGGGCTTGCAACTAAAAAAGCTAGAGAAAGAACAAATTAAAAACCCCCAATCAAATACCAAACTTGAAATCCTAAAAATAAAAGGAGAGATTAGTAAAATTGAAAGTAAAAAAACTATTGAATTAATAAATAAAACTAAAAGTTGGTTTTATGAAAAAACCAACAAAATAGATAAACCTCTAGTTAATTTAATTAGAAAAAGGAAAGAGGAAAATCAAATTGTTAGTCTCAAAAATGAAAAGGGAGAACTTTCCACCAATGAAGAGGAAATTAGAGCAATAATCAGGAGTTACTTTGCCCAACTGTATGCCAATAAATTTGATAACCTAAGTGAAATGGAGGAATATCTACAAAAATATAGATTGCCCAGATTAACAGAAGAGGAAATAAATTACTTAAATAGTCCCATTTCAGAAAAAGAAATAGAACAAGTCATTAATCAACTCCCTAAGAAAAAATCCCCAGGACCAGATGGATTTACATGTGAATTCTACCAAACATTTAAAGAACAGTTAACTCCAATATTATATAAACTATTCGAAAAAATGGGGAATGAAGGACTCCTACCAAACTCTTTTTATGATACAGACATGGTACTGATACCTAAACCAGGTAAAACAAAAACAGAGAAAGAAAATTATAGACCAATCTCCTTAATGAATATTGATGCAAAAATCTTAAATAAAATATTAGCAAAGAGATTACAGAAAATCATTCCTAGAATAATACACCATGACCAAGTAGGATTTATACCAGGAATGCAGGGATGGTTCAATATTAGGAAAACTATTAACATAATTGACTATATTAATAACCAAACTAACAAAAACCATATGATAATCTCAATAGATGCAGAAAAAGCATTTGATAAAATTCAACATCCATTCCTATTAAAAACATTAGAGAGTATAGGAATTAATGGACTTTTCCTTAAAATAGTCGGTAGCATCTATTTAAAACCATCAGCTCGCATCATATGTAATGGTGATAAACTGGAACCATTCCCAATAAGATCAGGGGTGAAACAAGGTTGTCCACTATCACCATTACTGTTCAATATTGTATTAGAAATGCTAGCCTTGGCAATAAGACAAGAAAAAGAGATTAAAGGAATTAGAGTAGGTCATGAGGAAACCAAATTATCACTCTTTGCAGATGATATGATGGTCTACTTAGAGAACCCTAGAGAATCAACTAAAAAACTATTAGAATTAATCCACAACTTTAGCAAAGTTGCAGGATACAAAATAAATCCACATAAATCATCAGCATTTTTATACATCACCAACAAAATGCAACAGCAAGAGATAGAAAGAGAAATTCCATTCAAAATAACTATCGATAGTATAAAATATTTGGGAATATATCTGCCAAGGGAAAGTCAGGATCTATATGAGCAAAACTACAAAACACTCTCCACACAAATAAAGTCAGATCTAAACAATTGGAAAAACATCAAGTGCTCTTGGATAGGTCGAGCGAATATAATAAAGATGTCAATACTACCTAAACTAATCTATCTATTTAGTGCTATACCAATCAAACTCCCAAGAGATTATTTAACTGAACTAGAAAAAATAACAACAAAATTCATCTGGAAAAACAAAAGGTCAAGAATTTCAAGGGAATTAATGAAAAAAAATGCAAATGAGGGTGGCCTAGCTGCACCAGATCTAAAACTATATTATAAAGCAGTGGTCACCAAAACCATTTGGTACTGGATAAGAAATAGAGTAGTGGATCAGTGGAATAGGTTAGGTTCACAGAACAAAATACTCAATGACAATTGTAATCTAGTGTTCGATAAACCCAAAGACCCCAGTTTTTGGGATAAAAACTCACTATTTGACAAAAACTGCTGGGATAATTGGAAACTAGTCTGGAAGAAATTAGGCATTGACCCACACCTAACACCATATACCAAGATAAGGTCAAAATGGATTCATGATCTAGGCATAAAGAATGATATTATAAACAAATTAGAACAATGTAGGATGGTTTACCTCTCAGACCTGTGGAGGGGGAAGGAATTTGTGACCAAAGAAGAACTAGAGGTCATCATTAATCACAAAATAGATAAGTTTGACTATATCAAGTTGAAAAGTTTTTGTACAAACAAAATGAATGCAGACAAGATTAGAAGGGTAGCAGTAAACTGGGAAAATATTTTTACATCCAAAGGTTCTGATAAAGGCCTCATTTCTAAAATATATAGAGAATTGACTCAAATATATAAGAATTCAAGCCATTCTCCAATTGACAAATGGTCAAAAGATATGAACAGACAATTTTCAGACGAAGAAATTGAAACTATTTCCGGTCACATGAAAAGGTGCTCCAAGTCACTATTGATCAGAGAAATGCAAATTAAGACAACTCTGAGATACCACTACACACCTGTCAGATTGGCTAAAATGACAGGAAATGATAATATTAGCTGTTGGAGGGGATGTGGGAAAACTGGGACACTGATACATTGTTGGTGGAACTGTGAACGGATCCAACCATGCTGGAGAGCAATTTGGAGCTATGCTCAAAGAGTTATCAAACAGTGCATACCCTTTGACCCAGCAGTGTTTCTACTGGGCCTATATCCCAAAGAGATTTTTAAGGAGGGAAAGGGACCCACATGTGCAAAAATGTTTGTGGCAGCCCTTTTTGTAGTGGCAAGAAACTGGAAATTGAAAAGATGCCCATCAATTGGAGAATGGCTGAATAAATTATGGTATATGAATGTTATGGAATACTATTGTTCTGTAAGAAATGACCAACAGGAGGATTTCAGAGAGGATTGGAGAGACTTGCATGAACTGATGCTGAGTGAAATCAGCAGAACCAGGAGAACATTATACACAGCAACAAGACTATACGATGATCAATTTTGATGGACATGGTTCTCTTCAACAATGATGTGATTCAAACCAGTTGTGCTGCGATGAAGATAGTCATATACATCCAGAGAGAGGGCTGTGGGAACTGAGAGTGAACCACAACACAGCATTTTAACGCTTTCTGTGAATATTTCCATGCATTCTGTTTTCCTTCTTAGGTTGTTTTTTTTCCTTCTTCTCTTTCTAGATCTGATGTTTCTTGTGCAGTAAGATAACTGTATAGATATGTATACATGTATTGTATGTGCCATATAATTTATCCTATCTAGCATGTATTAGGTTACCTGTCATCTAGGGGTGGGGGGCGGGGGGAGGGAAAGGAAAAGCTTTGGAAAAAAAAGTTTTTTTTGCAAAGGTCAATATTGAAATGTCACTCATATGTTTTGCAAATAAAAAGCTTTATTAAAAAAAAAAAGAAAAGAAATTCACCACTAGGAATTTGTGACCAAAAAAATTAGAGGTCATCATTAATCACAAAATAGATAAGTTGGACTATATCAAGTTAAAAAGTTTTTGTACAAACAAAATGAATGCAGACAAGATTAGAAGGGTAGCAGTAAACTGGGAAAATAGTTTTACATCCAAAGGTTCTGATAAAGGCCTCATTTCTAAAATATATAGAGAATTGATTCAAATATCTAAGAATTCAAGCCATTCTCCAATGGATAAATGGTCAAAAGATATGAACAGACAATTTTCAGGCGAAGAAATTGAAACTATTTCTGGTCACATGAAAAGGTGCTCCAAGTCACTATTGATCAGAGAAATGCAAATTAAGACAACTCTGAGATACCACTACACACCTGTCAGATTGGCTAAAATGACAGGAAATTATAATGATAACTGTTGGAGGGGATGTGGGAAAACTGGGACACTGATACATTGTTGGTGGAGCTGTGAACGGATCCAACCATTCTGGAGAGCAATTTGGAACTATGCTCAAAAAGTTATCAAACTGTGCATACCATTTGACCCAGCAGTGTTTCTACTGGGCCTATATCCCAAAGAGATTTTAAAGGAGGGAAAGGGACCCACATGTGCAAAAATGTTTGTGGCGGCCCTTTTTGTAGTGGCAAGAAACTGGAAATTGAAAGGATGCCCATCAATTGGAGAATGAATGAATAAATTATGGTATATGAATGTTATGGAATATTATTGTTCTGTAAGAAACAACCAGCAGGATGATTTTAGAGAGGCCTGGAGAGACTTGCATGAACTGATGCTGAGTGAAATCAGCAGAACCAGGAGAACATTATACACAGCAACAAGACTATATGATGATCAATTCTGATGGACATGGTTCTCTTCAACAATGATGTGATTCAAACCAGTTCCTATTATTCAGCGATGAAGATAGTCATATACATCCAGAGAGAGGCCTGTGGGAACTGAGTACGGACCACAACACAGCATTTTAACGCTTTCTGTGAATATTTCCCTGCATTTTGTTTTTCTTCTTAGGTTGTTTTTTTTTTCTTCTCTTTCTAGATCTGATGTTTCTTGTGCAGTAAGATAACTGTATAGATATGTATACATGTATTGGATTTGTCATATAATTTATCCTATTTAGCATGTATTAGATTACCTGTCATCTAGGGGTGGGGGGTGGGGGGAGGAGGGGAAAAGCTTGGGAAAAAAGTTTTTGCAAAGATCAATGTAGAAAAATGACTCATATGTTTTGTCAATAAAAAGCTTTTAATAATAAAAAAAAGAAATTCACCCCTGAAGTCAGGAGGACCTGAGTTCAAATCTGGTCTCAGACACTTACCACTTCCTAGCTGTATGACCCTAGGCAAGTCACTTAACCCCAATTGCCTCAGCAAAAAGCAAAAAGAAATTCACATTCAATCTTGTATGTGCATTTCAGTTCAACTTTAAAATGAATTTTTTTGGGTAAATAACTATTTCTAAGTATATTTATAAATGAAACAAATGTTAATAAAACTCCTGCTATGTGCCAGGCAGATAGTGGAAGATAGAAAGGCCTAGTGTGCTGTGATATGTGAGGTTACAAAGAGTTGGACACTGAGTGAACAACAAAATGTACTAGGCACCATACTGGGCTTCAAGCATACAATGACAAAAGTGAAAGTCTCTGCCCTTAAGGAACTAACATTTTGCTGCAGCATATATTTAAGTATGTAAAAAGTAAATGCAAAAAACAAGATCATTTTTATTTTATTTTTTGAGAGGGGAGACACTGACTAGCAATCGGAAAGATTTGGGGAGGCTTCATATAGGAGGTGGTGCTGGAGTGAGCTCAATCTTGAAGGAAACTAAGGATGCTAAGAGGTGGAGGGGAGCAAGGAAGGCATTCCAGGCATGGGGATGGTAGGGGTAAAGGCATGGCGATGGGAAATGGGGTATCCTGTGTGAGATGGGTAGTGGCAAATGTGGTCTTTGAGTTTTACAGTTGAGGTTTCATGACATGTACATGGTTATAATCTTGGTGAGGACATAGCAAACACTTGCACCTAGCCCGTCTGGCTCCAGGATTGAGGTAGTTTCTATACTGCCTTGTGGTTCATGAAGTTTGGTCTGTCACTGTTCTTAAGCCGGACCCTAGGAGGTATGCCCTGCTTTAAGGATGCCAGCATTGAAGTCACCAATGGCCTCGGACCCACTGAACGTCAGCCTGGGTTCATGATGGAGCCATGAAATGGTCTGGCTTAACTTGTGGGGCATGAGGGAAAAACATCATTTGCTTTTGTGGTGGATTCTATCATCAATGTCCAGGGAAGCAACCTGACACAGGGGGAGGGTCCAGGTCTGTTATCACTTTACCTTTGGGTCTCAGTTTCCTAATCTGCAAAATGGGTAGGTTACTGATTACATTTCTTATTGTTCTGACATCTTTTGTTCTAAGCCCCCCCTCAGCCCTGACATCCCCTGTTCTAAGCCCCCTCCCAGCTCTGATATCTCCTGTTCTAAGGCCCCTCCTCTGACATCTCTTGTACTAAGCCCCCTCCCAGTTCTGATATCTCCTCTTTTAAGCCCCCTCCCAACTCTGACATCCCTTGCTCCTAAGCTCCCCCACCAGCTCTGACATCCCTTGTTCTAAGAACCCTCCCAACCCTGACAACCCCTGTTCTAAAGCCTTTGTCAGCCCCGACATCTTCCCCTGTTCTAAGTCCCCTCTCACCCTGATATCCCCTGTTCTAAGACCCTCCCAGCTCTGACATTTTCAGATTCTGTGTCACATACACAGACAGCTCCATGAATGGACATTTTCTCCCTGTGCTTTGTGTGCCCACAATATATTGCTTGTCCTCGGGGTTACATGGTCTGGCAAGCAGGGAGGGAGACAAACAATTGTCCCTGCCCATTTCTCTTCTGGCCCTGCTGGGATTGGGATTGGCAGCTCATCACTAACCTCCCCCTGGGCTGGGACTGCTGGGAGAAAAAAAGAGAACAGGACAGAATCCCCTGCTCCCCACAGACCCAGCCCCGATCAAACTGGATGCCGGGGAGCCAATTCTTTCTCCTCGAGCCTGTGGGCTCTTCTTGGTTTCCTTCCCGCATAAAAGGGAAAACAGCTAAAGCTTTGTATTTCTGGTGATTAATATGCTTAAGGAGGAAGGCAGAGGTGATAGCATTTGTTTAGGCAAGGGGGAAAGCGGGATGTGGGAAAGGGGGGTCTGTATTACCCAGCCTGGGGGTCCTAACTCTGCCCCTTCAAAACTGGGTGACTTTGGGCAAGTTACTGGAGTAATCAGTAGGCAAAATGTCCAGTTCAAAATTCTTCTCTTACATATTCAATCAATGCGACAGACATTTATTAAGCACCTCCTGCATCTAGGGGGCACCATAGTGCATAGAACACAGGTCATAGAATAATAAGATTTTCATCTTCCTGAGTTCAATTCCAGCCTCAGACACTTATTAGTTGGGCAAGTCACTTCCCCCTGTCTGCCTCAGTTTCCTCATCTGTAAAATGAGCTGGAGAAGGAAATGATAAACCACTCCAGAATCTTTACCAAGAAAACTCCAACTGGGCCCAATTGGGCTCACAAGTTGGAAATGATTGAAAATGACTGAACAATATGACCAGAGAATCCCAGATTTGGAAGGAAGCTCATCTACCCCAACCCATACATGAATAGAATAGAATCCTCTTTATCATGTATCTGAGGAATCTGAGAAGAGGTCATCCCACCTTCCTTTGCCAGAAGTGTCTTAGGTGACAGGGAGCTCACTACTTCCCAAGGATCTCTATGATAGCCTCTAGTTCCCTCTTTGTGGGGACTCCCCCCATTGCTCCTGGCCTTTCCCTCTGTGGACAAGCAAGACAAACATCGCCCTGGGCATACTTGAAGACACAGCTCTCACGTTCTCCCTGATTTTTTTTCTTCTCCATGTTCTCATCCCTCAATCCAACCTCATGCGCCATGTGCTTGAGGCACGTCCCCATCTTGGCTGTCCTTCCCTCCATAGTTTATCCTTGTCCTTCCTGAAATATGCTGCCTGGAAAGGATTCAGTATCCCAGTTGCCCCATGGGAGCCAGGGGCCCAATGCAACAATCCCAACAATGGGGCCGGGCTTGATAAGCAGCAGGTCTTGGATCAGATTTTCTGCCTCTCTGCCTAGGGTTTTGATGCTGTTTGTAATACTGGCTGCAGCAGTGGGGCTGGCTTTGACATCACTGTTTCCTTGCCACTGCCATCCCTCCAGGAGTTTTGGAGGCAGAAAAATGGTGTTTGTTTCCTAGCATGATATTAATGTAGTAAATTACTCTTGTGTGTCAGTTAGGGTGAAAGAAAGCCAGCTCCCAGGCTCTTCCAGATCATGGCAGGAGAAGTTCTGATATTCACCCAGCAGCCTTCAAGAGGTCCCTCCCATCTCTCCTCGGGAGCCTACCCACTGGACATCTTGTTCTGCTGAGACCTTGGTGGAGATAGAACTAATACCTTAGCTCAGCATTCAGTGTCTTATTCATAAGTGAGGGAGAAAAAGAGAAAGAGGAAAGAGAAGGAAGGAAAACAGAATGAGAAAGAGGTAGAAAAGAAAGAAGTGAGAGAGGAAATGAAAGAAGGGAAGAAAGAAAGAAGGAATAGTGAAGGGCAGAGAGGAGAGAAAGTAAGAAGAGAGACAAAGAAAGAGTAAGGAGAGAAAGAGGAAAGAATGAAAAAGAAAAAAGGTCAGGGAAGGGAAGGCGCAGAGATTAGAAAGAGGGAAGATGAGAGGGGATTGAGGAAAGAGGGAACAGAGACTCTCTCTCCTCCTCTCCCTTCCTTTTCCCTTTTCCCTCCTCTCCTGTCCTCTCCTGTCCTTTCCTCTCTCCTCTCTTTTTTTCCTTCCCTTCTCCTCTTCTCTTCTCCCCTATCTTCTCCTTTCTTCTCTCTCAAAAGATCCCCCAAAGGCCTCCCTTTCTCCATTACCCTTTTTTCCCTCTCCACTCCCCTTCTCCCTCTCCACTTTATCTTCTTCCTTTCTTTCTTCTTATTTCCCTCCCTCTACCCTTTCTTCTCTCTTCTTTTTCACCTCTCTTCTTTCTGGCTCTTTTCTCTCCATCTGTTTTTCTTTGTTTCTCTTTCTCTAAGAAAGATGGAGAGAATAAGAGATAAAGGGGGAGAGTAGAAGGGGAAAATGGTGAGACAATACAAACTGTTATCTCCATTAAGTGGATATGTATATTACTAAAAAATAAAAAAAATTATATGACCTGCTTCTACTCTCTGACCTTCCATTAACTTTCTGTGTAACTCTTGACCAAGTGATTTCCCCATTCTTGACCGTGATTTCTTCATCTTTACAACAAAAGAGTGTAACTAGGCTACTTCCAAAGGAGGTTCATGAGAATTCTTCCTCTATAACACAATGCCAGCCTCAGCAACTTGGTCTTTAGCTCTCTTCCTAGCATGATATCAATCACCCCCTCCCCAACCAAGCTCTCTTGCTTTCCACCTCTGGCTGAATAATACACAAATCCATTCTACCATTCCCAAAAAGAACGTGATTGCCAGGGGTCATAGACGATTTCACTCCTTCCTGTAGCTTCCCAAACCAAAGCACCTTTCTCTGGCCACCATTCCCCTCTCTAGACTGCTTTCCTCAGTTAGGATCCCAACTCTTGGAACTCACAGGGACTAGGCCAGTTTTCTTTGTTTCTGTTCATACGGTTTCTGTGTCTGTTTTGGCATGTATATGCTTAGGTATTTTATATCCTCTAGTTATTTTAAATGATTTAAAATAATATTGAATGATATTGCTGACACTATAGTCTCTCTGCTTTTCACTTTTCATTAAATCTCTTTTCACTTTAACTTTGTCTGAGATTATGATTACTATCCCTGCTTTTTTGCATAATAAATTCTGCTCCTACCCTTTATTGTATTTTTAGGTCTATCTCTCATTTTTGTAATGTTTCCTAAAAGAACATATAGTTGAATTCAAAATTGTAATCTGCTATTGAAGTCAGTTTTATGGGAAAATTTGTCTCAATTTTCTTTGAATCCCCAATGTTTAAAAGTGTACCAAACACATAGTAAGCACTTAATAGTTTTTTGTTCATTAATTCATTCATTGATTCAAAAGTCCCTTTCAAATCTAGCATTCCATACTTAGCATTGTAGAGGGCAGGAGAAGGGATAAGCATTTATTTAACACCACATATCTAGGTGTGTGAGTATGTGTGTGTGTGTATGTATGTGTATATGTATACACACGGTATATATACATGCACGTAAGTATATTTACATGTATGTACATATGCCCATGTACATTCTATGTATTTGATATGTCAGGTATTATGCTAAGTACTTTACAAATATTATATCACTTGATCCTTGTAGAAGATGAACCTAGGGATGGGGTCAATTAGGTTCTGAAGAAAGAAGGATGAGAGAAGGAATATGTCTCCTCCATTCCCTGGCGTGTCCTGACAAGACCGTGGGTTACAGAATGAAAAGGGAACAATAAACATGACAGTGGAACAAGATGTCCCCAAGGCTAGAGGGACAGGTGGTGGCCCGAGCTTCCGGGCATTGGCCCTGCCTCCCATGTTTGGCACACCCTGTGCAATACCAGTTGTCTGGTGTCTAGCCCTGGCTTGACAGCTTACAGTTTCCAGCTTACAGTTAGCTTGCCTTACTTAGCAAAGATTCAGAGACATATTTGGAAGGGATTTCCTTCCCCTTACTTTATACATGAGGAAACTGAGGTCCAGACAATTAAAATAGCTTGTCCATGCACCAGCCCTGAAATCAGGAGGACCTGAGTTCAAATATGGCCTGAGACACTTAAAACTTCCTAGCTGTGTGACCCTTGGCAAGTCAAGCCACTTAATCCCAATTGCCTCAGAAAAACAAAAAACAAACAAAAAACAGCTTGTCCAAGGTTACACAGGTAGCAAGAAGCAAAGGCAGAATTTGGACCCAAGCATTTTATGGGGAAAAGAGAATAGGCTTGTTCTGTTGGGCCCTGGAGAAGCAGGAACAAGAAACTTTTGACTCTCCATAAGAAGAGATTAACAATCAGTGACCTTATCTAAAGGGTGATTTGCCTTAAGGAGTAGTAAGTTGACTGCCACAGGAAGTCATTAGACAAAAGCAGAATGTCAGAATATCATAGAGAGAATTCATAGAGGCTTAATTTAGCTGCAGAGTTTGAGGATCTGGATTTGAATCCACCTCAGATCCTCCTTGAAATGTCCTGCCTCTCACTTTTGCCTCCTGGCTTCCTTCAAGACTCATCTCAAATCCCATCTTCTCCAGGAGACCTATCCTAGTACCCCCAGCAAATACAGCTTCCCTTCTGAGAATATGTCCCATCCACTCCAGAATGGTCTCCTACAGATACACTTATCTAACCTATATCAGATTGCTTACCATATTAGGGAGAGGGAGGGGAAGAATAGAATTGGGAACTCAGAACTTAAAAAAAACAACCAATATTAAAAACTATTTTTACATGTAATTGGAGGAAATAAACTTATATAAACATTAAAAAGAAATAAAACAAAAAAAAATCCTAGTCTTCTACATACTAATGTCTCATGTCACCCCCTCCCCCCCGGTTAGGATATTAGCTCCTTGAGAACAGGTACTAGTTTGAAACTTTTCTTTGAATGTCTATTTCATTTTTTAAGAGACGTTTAGTCTATTCTCTAAGTTTCTAAATCACAAACCCATCGTCTCTCTGCTTTGAGATCATAGACTAGCACAGAAAGGATCCTTAAAGACCATCTCATTCCACCTCCTCAACACTGGGTGAAGGTATCTTTTAGTCTACCACTTCAAAGTCAACATGACCAACACAAAACTTATTACCTTCTTCTTCAAACCCACCCTGGACAACTAGGGGGCACCATAGTGAATAATGCACTGACCCTTAAGTCAGGAAGACCCGAGTTCAAATTTGACTTTGGAGCATTTACTAGCTGTGTGACCTTGAACAAGTCACTTCACCCTATTTACCTCAGTTTCCCCATCTGTAAAATGAGCTGGGGAAAGAAATGGCAAATCACTCCAGTATCTTTGCCAAGAAAATCCCAAAATGGGATCATGAAGAATCAGTCACAACTGAAAACATGACTGAATAACAACAATAAAAGCACACATCTTCTGAAAATCCCTAATTCTGTTGAGGGCACCACCATCCTCTCAGTCCTCTCAGTAACATCCTTGAGTTCCTCACTCACACTCGCTCCATTTATGCAATTTGTTGTCAAACGTGTGACCATTTCCTCTTTTAGAATCCCTCCTTTATGTCTCCTCTTCATTCACACAACCACTCCCTTAGTTCACACCTCAATCACCTTCTTCCTAAGCTAATACAGCCTTCTACTAGGCCTCCCTGCCTCAAGTCTCTCCACTACCACCCATCCTCAGCTGATATGATGATTTCCCCTCCTTGTCAATATCCTATACCAGACAGAGGGATAAAAATTGATTTATAAATACTCTTATCAGTCAGTTCTCTGCCAAGCCTGTGTCACAACAAGCCTACTTGTTGGTGGTAGGGGACACATAGAATAGAGAGGGTTGACATCTGGGCCCAAGAGCGAATCCTGGCTCAGAGGCCATAAATCCCAGTGGAGGATCTGGGGTACTCAGGGATGGCTCTACAATCAGGGGCTCCTATTTTCCTTACTACAAGTAGAGTTCAAGGAGGGAAAAACAAAAACTTCATTGTAGTGGTACCTCAACAAAGCAACTTTTTTTTTTGCTTTTTGCTGAGGCAATTGGGCTTAAGTGACTTGCCCAGGGTCACACAGCTAGGGAATGTTAAGTGTCTGAGACCAGATTTGAACTCAGGTCCTCCTGACTTCAGAGCTGGTGTTCTATCCACTGTGCCATCTAGATGCCCCCAACAAAGCAATTTTCTATTGTCCTGAAGCTAACTTATAGTCTTAGAGGTACCAAGAATGAAGTGATTTTCCCAGATCCAAACAGCCAATGTGTGCTTCAACGCCATGTTGCTTATTCTCACCAATTTACAGATGGGAAAATCAAAATCCAGAGAAGTGAGTGGGTGTTTCTGTGGTCTCACAGCTCACAAATGGAGGAGAGTTACAGATCCTGGCCCACCAGCATTCTATCCACTAAAGGCAGCTGGCTTCTATCCATGCTGAACAAATATGATAATAGATGGAAACTAGTTTGTAACTCTAAGAGTAGCAAATGGCTTTCCCCATGATATTGAGAGGTGGAAGGGAGGAGTTGCAGATGTAATGATGATAATCACATCAACAACAGTTTCTAACACAGAACCTCGACCCCACTCTTTTCATATTTTGTCTTCTTTCCTTACTATTCTCAACCTTCTCAAAAGCTTTTCTAAATGGCCACTCTCACCTTTGTTGTAGAGGGAGCCATCAAAATAGTAGCTCCCCGTGTAGAAACCAGTGGCAAGTTCGATGAGGTGCCGGGCCCATGTGTTGCCGGCACCTGGGAAACTGGCCAGGGCAATGAGCTCTTTGGACTGCCCCGGGAGGAACCGCCTATCCATGCAGCGATTATCTGCAAACAGAGCAAAGGCAAAGACTTGGGTTAGTGTTGGGGAAGGGGGTGGATATGTGGAGGGAGTTGACACTGAAGACCTGGATGGCGAGATTGGGAGGTAACAGAGCACTGAATCTTTGAAAGCAGAGGCTCCTTTCTTTGGAGAGAAAGGGAGAGGATGTTAAATGAGGAGTTAAGAGAGTTGGGTTGTTCTAGTACTGGAATGGTTGCAGATTAAATATGGCACATTGGGCAAGGCACTTCACCTCATTGAGATTGTTGCCTAGGCTACCAAAGGAAAATGTTGGAATAGGTGACCTTTAGGTTCTGTTATGATTCTGAGATATTTCTATGTTCTAAAATTCCTCCCAGCTCTGATATTCCCTGTTCTATGTCCCTCACAACTCTGACATCCCCTGTCCTAAGGCCTCTTCCATCTCTGACATCCCCTGTTCTAAGGTCCCTCCCAGCTCTGACATGCCCTGTTCTAGGCCTCTTCCATTTCTGACATGCCCTGTTCTAAAGCCTCTTCCATTTCTGACATTCCCTGTTCTAAGGCCTCTTCCATCTCTGACATCCCCTGTTCTAAGCTCCCTCCCAGCCCTGACATCCCCTGTTCTAAATTCCCTCCCAGCTCTGACATCCCCTGTCCTAAGGCCTCTTCCATTTCTGACATGCCCTGTTCTAAGCCCTCTTCCAGCCCTGACATCCCCTGTTCTAAGACCCCTTCCAGCTCTGCCATCCCCTGTTCTAAAGCCCCTCTCTCTTCCGACATTCTACATTATAAGATCTATGAAGATACTTGGGTGAATCCATGATCAGAAAAGGGGAAAGAAAGAGACTTTGTAAGCAGCCCCAAGGGAACCCATGGAAAGGCTAAGAAAAGGCCGCCAAGAAGAGAAAACAAAGATATGCTTCCTCCCCCACAGCTGTCGGTGACAGGTAGGCCAAATCCTTGCCAAGCCTGGCTGGCTCCTCTGTATAAAAGGAGGGAGAGGAGAGAGCTTCAGGCTGGGGACAGGCTGTACAGCAAGGCACACCTGGGGTCATGAGGAATAGGAAGGCAAGAGGAAGGATGTCGGACAGCTGGTAAACACAGGCATGGACTGGCCTCCATCCAGTGTCTTACTGTGTGAGTCTGTGAACCAATAAAAATCTGGTTCTTGTCCAGTTTTTGCCATCGATTAGCTATGAGACCTTGGGCAAATTATTGTAACCTTTCTGTACCTCATCTCCTCATCTGTAAAATGGGTATCATTCATCCCACTCTGCCCACCTTCTGCACCCAATGAGAGAAGGGATGGTAAAAGTCCTGGCAAAGTTGGACTGGAAATATAATCAGGTTACAGGCTAGTAAACTTTCACTGTGTCTATGTGATCAAAATGTGTACAGGCTCTGACTAGATGGCTTCTGAAATCCCTTTTATGATCTCTTGGGATAATATTCTTAATTGCGATTTCATGGTATATGCAATGTCTCGTTTGAAGATTCAACTCCTTTTCTAGTGCAGATTGGCAATTGTGGGGCAGTTTATCGTCCAAGAGAGCTATTGGCTGAGAGGTTAAGTGAATTATAGTTAGGTGTAAACTGTCATCTGACCTGCTGCTGCATCATCAGGTTCTCGAACTTTTCTAGACTCTCTCAGTGTGTCATTTCCCCCACTTCAATGTGAGCTCCTTGGAAAATAAGGATTTTTATCATCTCTATTTCTATTGTTGTTGAGCCCTTCTTCAGACCTATCTGATACATTATGATCCCATTTGGGGGTTTGGGGGCAGAGATATTGGAGTGGTTTGCCTTTTCCTTCTCCATTTCATTTTACAAATAAGGAAATGGAGGCAAGCAGGGTTAAGAGATCTGCCCAGGGTGACATAGGTAGGAAGTGTCTGAGGCTGAATTTGAACTCAAGTCTTTCTGACTCCAGCTCTAGTGCTCTGTACATTATTACATCATCTAGCTGGATACAAAGTGAGAGCTTAATAAATGCTTATTCATTCATTCATTCATTCATTCATTCATTCATTCATAGTCATCTAGCTGGTTTGTCTAGGAGAGGATTCCAGGGGGAAGGAGCTCCAATGGTTATCTATGAAGAAACAGAGAACGAAAGAGTTAAAAACTTGATGAAGATGACTCAGAAGATGGATCAGAACACAGATCCTCTGCCACAGACACAGTGACCTTTCTACTTCTCATGTGTCTGAGGTAAACTTTAAGGTGTATCTCCACCAACTGTACCACACAGTCCCTTATCATTATTAATGCTGTTATTATTATTTTATCACCAAATATCTGCAGATATCTGGGGCAGAACTGAGATGCAAATAGGAAAATTTAGGCAGGATGATAAGAAAAGTCTTCTAGCAATGAGATCTGTCCCAAAGCAGAATGGTTTGCCTTGAGAGGTAGTGAGTTCCCCGACGTATAATATAATTCATTTTCACAAGCATTCACTTACTGTGTACCAGGCACCTGGAATAAAGAAACAAAAAGGAAACAGTCTCTGCCCTCAAGAAGTTTATATTCTACTGGGAAGGAAGCCTGTGGATAAGGAACAAGATAAGTGGGTGATAAGTAAATACAAACTATTATAAAGTCTATACAATGTCATTTGAAGCCTGGGAAAGAGATAGAGGGAACAAGCGTTATTAAGCTTATACAATTGACTTGGCCAAGCTTTGTGCTAAAAATATGATCTTATTGAGGTGGGCAAGCTTGCCAATTAGCCCAGGCTCCATGATACTTGTTATATGCTGGCCTGGGAAGACAGGAGGGGGACTTTTGAGAGAGAGACAGAGACAGAGACAGAGAAAGACAGAGACAGAGACAGAGAAAGAGAAAGACAGAGAGAGACAGAGACAGAGAGAGATAGATAGACAGACAGACAGACAGAGACAGAGAGACAGAGACAGACAGACAGAGAGACAGACAGACAGAGGGACAGAGACAGAGAGAGATAGAGACAGACAGACAGACACAGAGAGAGACAGAGAAAGACAGAGAGAGACAGAGACAGAAAGACAGAGAGACAGAGGAGAGACAGAGATAAAGATAGAGACAGAGAAAGAGACAGAGAGAGACAGAGAAAGAGAGACAGAGACAGAGAGACAGAAAGACATAGAGACAGAGGAGAGACAGAGAGGCACACACACACACACACAGACAGAGAGAGAGACAGACAGACAGATAGACAGACCTACCTTGTACTTGTGTCTGGTACACAATGAAATAATTGGCCGTCCCACAGCTTTCATACTCTTCACCGCCACATTTCTGGGCACAGAGCTGCTCATCTTCCTGATCATGAAGGCGGAAGCGAGTATTGGGGAAGCCACAGTGGCAGGCCTTTCCTCCCAGAGCTGCCAGGGGGTACTCCTAGGGCAAGGAAAGAGCATCCGTGAAGGCTGGTTGGACTCTTGGACACAGCAGGATAGTCAGTGGGGGTTAGCCTCAGGTCAGCAGGACACAGTGATGGGCAGCCTCAAGTCCTACTGGTCTTCCCTTTCCCAAGCAGGACCTGGATTCCAAACTTCTCCCCCTCCCCAGACACTTTTGGGTATTTTAACTTTTCTGGATCCCAACTTCCTCATCTATGGAATGGGCTCACTAGTACTCACAGTGGTCTTCACCATGAGGCTAGTGTGGAACTCCATGAGATAATGTACCCAAAACAGTTTGCAAATCCTAATGTAAATGCCATTATTATTACTGTCCTTGTTATTATTATTATTATTGTCATCTTGTTTGATAGAGGATAAGCTTCTCCCTTGGCTAGTTTTAATAGCTTGAAACTGAACTAAAATTTTGAGGACATCACTTAATTTTTTTGGATTTGGGGGGGCATAGGAGGATATAACTTTTCTGTGGTTCCATAAAAGTATTAGAATCTAAGTTCATTTTGAAAGGCTCATGCTTTATTATTATAATTTTATATTATTTATAATTTAATTCAATAGTTATTCAAATAACAATTAGTAGTAGTAGTAATGGGAATTAATAGGATTAGGAATAGGAAAAATGAGGCAGCTTAGAATCATGAATAGAGGAAGGAAAATCTCTGATTTTCCTGGATGTGGGATCTTGGAAAAATCCCTGAATCTCTTAGTGTCCCTAGGCAATGCAGTGATGGATGGACTCTCCCAGTGCAGGCTGGTTCTTTCTCTGCATAAGGAGAAAGGCAGATTCAGAGACCCAAGGGCCTCCTTGCAATTCCACACATTTGACATGCCGTCTCTCCAGCCTCTGTGCAGGGCTCCTTTGCTAGAAAGTCAGTCGCTCCTCACCTCCATTTCCCAGTCTCCCTGATTTTCTTCAAGGTTCAGCCTTACCATCTGCCTGTAACCCTTGAGATTTACTGTTTGCCCTGCTGTCCCAGTACCTGGTATGGCACCAGACACATGGTAAGCACTTACTAAAGGCACGACTGCTTTGATGCACCCTAAAGACTCCTGAGCCTTAGCATTTCTCCTGAAATTGAACTCTCATAAATGTCATTTCTGTTTTTGTATTCGTAGTGGGACTTAGCATCGGGCTTACATGGTCTCTTTTCTCCCTTCTTCCTTCCTTCTTTCCTTCCTCCCTTTTTTCTTTCCTCCCTCATTTCCTTCCTCATTTCTTTCATCTCCTTCCTTCTTTCCTTCCTTTTTTCCTTCCTCCCTTCTTTCTTTCCTCCCTCCCTTCCTTTCCTTCTTTTCTTTTTTCTTTTCTTCCTTCCCTCCTTCCTTCTTTCCTTTCTTCTTTCCTTCCTTCCTCCTTCCTTCTTTTCTTCCTTCCCTTTTTTCTTCTTTCCTTTCTTCCTCCTTCCCTCTCTCCCTCCTTTCCTTCCTTCCTTCATCCCCTTTTCTCTTTTTCTTCCCTCCCTCCTTCCCTCTCTCCATATACATGTGCACACATCTGCTGTTCTATTCTTTCTTGCAACAGCAGCTGAATAATGTGTGAATTTGTCACTAGGAGGCAGGTCACTAAAAGCCCGGGGACTGCATCTTCCGTGACCTCATTTGGGATTTTAAAGCATAGAGTTATGAGGGAACATTCTGGGACTGACAGGCAATTTTGCAGCCAGGCCTCAGTGGTGGCAGGTTAATCAGGGGCCCCACTTTATTTACACCTTGATCAGTCAGCCTCCAGAGGGAGCAGCCACACTACCTGGAACTGGGTACCCAGTCATGGCTCAGATTTAATTGCTGAGGACCATCAGGCAGGGTGACATCTCTGGATGCTTATGGCTGTTCTTTTATGGGGAGAGCCCAGTCTCAGAGGAAGCAGTGCTTAATGGGTAGTGCCGGGCTTGGAGATGGGGGAATGAATTCTGACTTTGACACTTGCTAGTTAGGTCAAGTTGGGCAAGAAATTGTACATCTGAACCTCAGTTTTCCCATCTGTAAAGTGGAGATAGTGATGACTTTAGTAGCTATCTCCAGTTATTATGAGTTCAAATAATCTAATGGATACAAAGCAATCAGCAAATATTAAAGTATAATGTCAGTTTTTTTGTTTTGTTTGGTTTTTGGAAAGCATATTGTAGTGGGGAACTTTACAGCAAGGAGTCAGATTTGAATCTCACCTTGGACCTTTGCTAACTGTGTGACTATATGTCAGCTAACCTCTGAACCTCAGAGATAATAATTATCTGGAGATTCAAGAGCAAAGGGTTGTCATGAGAGTCAAATGAGATCATGTATGTAAAGTGTTGTGAAAGCCTTAGAGCACTAGAGAAAGACTTGTCAAGATCGATCCATCTTGAAGCTTCTTTCTAGCTCTAAGGTCTATGATCCTTTGACCTCAATACTCTAAGGGCTCCCCACATTTTTCAAGCTTTGCCCTATGCCCTCCCTCCCTTTCTGTGTCAATTGAATGCTAACCCATTCTTTAAAGTCCAACTGAAGAGTAACGACTTTTCCCCTCAGCCCTCACATAGCACTGTATTTTATAGCTCTCCTTCAAGAACTTATCATGGAATAATATATTCTAGCCACCTGCAGTGGTGTCTCATTCCCCTTCCACATTATAATTTCCAAGGCAGGGATCATGTCTTTTTTCTAAATTTTCTATATCTCCCCTAGGGCCCGGCACGATGTTCTACACGTAGTTAGTGCCTTAAAAATGTTCATTATGTTTTGCTGCATTTCTTTGCCTGTGCAGTTATGAAACATTGCCTTGCCTGGACTGGCTGGTGCTAATGGGCTGCGGCATTCTCAATCTCATGGCCAGAAGGCTGGAGAGGGCTTCGTGGGGGTGGGAGGCGGGGTGAGAGTAGAAAGCACTTTGGATTTAGGGGAGTTGGGGGGATGAGTTCACTTATTAACCATGCTGCAAAGTCACTTTGTGACCATGGGCAAGTCACTTCAACTCTGGGACAATTATCTCTTCAGTACAATGGACTTTATATTACTGTGACCCACCTCATGGGATAGTCTGGACTCCAGACCTCCATCTTTTCTTCTCTCATACCTCGAACATCCTACATTTCACCTGCTAAGATTAGATGGTTGGAACCGTTGGGATGGAGTGTGGCCATTAAGGGCTATGTGGTAGATTGGAGAGAGCCCTATCCCAAGAGTCAGGAGGCCTAGGTCCAAACATGATTCTGCTGCTGATGGATCCTTAGAAAAGTGATTTCTTTTTTCAGAGACTCGTTTTTCTGTATTAAATCAATTCTGTATTAAGATGAGTATCCAGGACACATACTATGGTCCAAATGGAAGGTCATTCTCAGCTCTGATCTTGTTCTAAGGCTCTCCCACATCTAATACTTTCTGTTCTAAGGTCCCTCCTGGCTCTGCCATCCCCTGTTCTAAAACCCCTCCCAGTTCTGACATCCTCTGTTCTAGGGCTCCTCCCAGCCCTGATAATCCATGTTTTAGCAGTCCTTTGGACTGTGAAATTTTTAATAGTGACTTCATTCTAGCTCTGATGTTGTAAGTCCCACATAATATCCAACATGACCCTCCTCTCTCCACTTCTGTCCTTTCTCTTCCATCATTTCTTTGTTCCCTGGGGAGAAGAAATATAAAAAAACTTACATTTTCTTCATTCTAGGGAAGGGGAGCTGCCAGGCCCAAGGAAATCAATAGCTACTTTGAGGAATTATGGGATGGCTGGCCTTGGAGCCTAAAGATCTGGATTTGAATCCTGCCTTTGATACTTGCTGCCTGGGGGACCTTGGGCAAGTGATCACTTCTTGAAGCTTTAGGTCTCCATAATAAAAGGGAACGGGACTGTAATGCTTCTATATTCCCTTCCAGCTTCAGAGCTATAAGCTGAGGATCCTCATTATGTGTCTTTCAGCAAAATGCTTCTTCTTTCTGGGCCTTAGTTTCCTTTTCTGTAAAAATGAGGGCTGGACTACATGAATTTTCATGTAGTCTCTATGTAGAATTCTCACTCTAGCTCTATGCTTAAGCCCTCAGCTAACCTCCACTCATATGTCCTGTCCTGTGATGAGCATCTTAGAAACTGCAGAACATGGCAAGACCTAGATCCTGCCCACCAGAAGCTCACAGTCTAGCTGGAAAGCCAGGGGCATAAATCCCATTTCTTTCTCTGTAAACTTCTAGGACTAAAGTTCCCTTTTGCAAGCACTATTTCCTTACTCCTGTGGCTTCCCCTAAGAGAATTCAAGCTTCCCAAGGGCAGGAACTAACTTTAGTTTTGTCCCAGGACAGTATTTGGAGCCTTAATCCCAGAACGGCTGTCGCCTCAGCCAAACTGAGACCTATTAAAAACCGTGGCTAAAAAGGTACAAGGTTTCCCTTTGCTTTCAGGGCCATCTCCAGCCATCTTGATCTATATCTTGCCACTGGACCCAGATGGCAAAGAAGGTGAGAGTGGTGACTTTGCACAGCCCTCCCTCACTTAAATCCAATATACCTGTGTATCACAGCATCACCTCTTCTTTGAGAACAAAGGAAAACCACAGCACATTGGATATATATACTAAGTGCTTAATGAATGATTTTTCATTCATTCATTCAATCATTCTACAGTCATCCATCTGTTCAGATACAAGGAGGTCAAATTAGCCAATTTTTAAATAAATCAGTCACTCTATTTTCTGGAGGGCCAAAAACTGAAGCTGAAGCTTAAATACTTAAACATATAATAAGATGGGATTCATGGGAAAAGACCCTGATGGTGGGAAAGATTGAAGGCAAAAGGAAAAGGGGATGGCGCTGGATGAGATAGATAGATAGTGTCACGGAAAACAATGAACATGAACTTGGACAAACTTTGAGAGATAATGGAGGACAGAAAAGCCTGGCATCCTATGGGGGAATGACTGATTAACTGAATGACTGAATTAAAAAAATACATTAAAGAGCATCCATTCCACTTGCCCTCTCCCTCTACCACCATGGACAGCTCCCAGAGAACTCCCCCTCCCCCTTCTCCTTTATTCTCTTCCCCAGTAGCTGCTGTTATTACCCACTCACTTTTTCTGTGCACAGGTCAACACATTTGTCCACCGACATGTTCAACATCATTGCCGTCACAGGTAAAGCCAAGGAGAGGTTGTCAGGTCTGTGGAAGCAGCCCCGGAATATGGCGCTGCCATCTGCAGGACCAGAGAGAGAAGAATTAACCCCTATGGTTCTGAAAGAAAGGGTGAGTCAGTCAAAAAGCTTCTACAAAACTTGGTACAGAGAAGTTAACCACTCTGGTTAACCTGGCAGATCTTTAGCAAATGCTGAAATGAAACTGTGGTATCCATCCCGAAGTTCCAGTTCTATTATTTTACTATAGAAGCATTGAATGGTAGAACCAGAAGTTAGACTATTCCCATGCCTTCTCATCCCATCAGCCAATCAACATTCATTAAACACCTCCTCTGTGTCAGGCACAGGTCGGGGAACTGAAGCCCAGCGAAAGATAATAATTTATTTAAGACGTCAGCAAGTCAGTTGCTGGGGCAAGGACCGAGGTGTCCTGATTCTAATAATAATCTCAGTTGAGATTTCCATGATTTTTTTAGGCTTACACATATATTCCTCTCCATAGCCCTGTGAGAAAGGAAGTACAAACAGCCTTCTCTCCATTTCCCTCCAGGAAGGAGATATACCTTGTCCCAGGTAGAAAGTAGCCGAGTAAGATTTGATCTGTAACTGTGGGGGCTACAGAGACCAGAGGGCCCATTATTAGGGTTGAATTTCAGAGAGGGCAGTGATGCTGTAAGACTTGAGGGGGGGAATTGAGGGGATTTGATGAGCACCTGGATGCTCTGATTCTTTATACTCCCCTCAGAAGGAGCTTCACCCCGCCTCCCCAGCAGCTGCAGCTCCCCATTCATGGAGACAATGCCCACCATTGTCAGCTGTCAGGAGTTCAGCTGCCCAGAGGAAAGCACAAGGCACGTGGGTAGAACCCAGAGCCCCTTCTCTCAGGGACTGAGCTCTGGGCTCAGGCTTGCCTGTGCTTGGGGATGGGGGAAGGGAGCGAAACAGAGATCTGACTCAAGAAGGACATCTCAAGCCCAGCTCCTGATTTGTGACTCTGGGCAAGTCATCCTTCTCTGGGAAGGTTTCCTCAAATGCAAACATGAAGGACTTAGAATGGACAGTTTCTAAGGTTTCTCCCAACTCTGACATTCCCTGTTCTAAAGCTTTTCTCAGCTCTGACTTTTCTTGTTCTAAAGTCCTCCCTAGACCTGACATTCCCTATTTTAGAACCTTTCCCAGATCTGACATCCCTTATTCTAAAGCTCTTCTCAGCTCTGACATTCCCTATTCTAGGGCCCCTCCCAGCTCTGACATTCCCTATTCTAGGGCTCTTCCCAGCTCTGACATTCCCTATTCTAGAACCTTTTCCAGCTCTGACATCCCCTGTTCTAAGGTCCCCCCTAGTCCTGACATTCCCTATTCTAGGGCCCTTCCCAGCTCTGACATCCCTTCTTCTACCGCCCCTCCCAGTCCTGTCATCCCCTGTTCTAAGGCCCTCCCATTCTTCCATCCCCTGTTCTAAAGCCCTTCAGTTTAGTCTGGAGAGGCCCTGGGCACATAGAATCTATCTATATTCAACCATTTACAGGGTTGTCTCCCAGAAGAGGATTAGACTTTGGCAGACCAAAGGGCAATGGATGGAAATGGCAGAGACAAATAGAGATTTGTCGGGGGTGGGGTAGGATGGGTGGAAATCAACTACTTAAGACCCCAAGTGGAGCAGGATCCTCTGGAGCAGTAAGTGCTCTGCTCCAATGTGGATCATAGTCTCATCGTATCATAAATCTCTGGAGGTGTAGAGCTTATTCTGAGAGGGCCAATATAATATGTAGAAATAGAGGCTGCAATGGAGCTAGGAAGAGCTGGCTTTCCATTCCAGCCTTGCCATGTACCCACTGGGGGGCCTTTGGGGCCAATCATCTCCTCCCTCTGAACCTCCATTTCTTCATCTATGAAATGTGGGAATTGGGCCTCTAGACCATGATACTGTGACCCAGCCTTCTAATTTTACAGGTAAGAAAGCCACTCAGTCAATAAACACTTATTAAGTACCTACTATGTGCTAGACACTATGGTAAGGCCTGGGGACGCCAATGCAAAAAAGAAAGATGTCTAGGAAACATGTCAGCTAAGTGGCTTGCCAGAGTCAGTCAGGTAGAAAGGGTCAGTTTATAGTTGAAGCCTGATAAACAAGGTGTCAGGTAGGTTGATTCTGCTGCCATGAGAATTCTTTCTCCATTTAGTCAGAGGCCATTGAGGTTCTTTTCTGTCCTGTGATTTCTAGGTTCTATGACTGCCAGATGCCATGCTGTTTTTCCCAGAAACCTTCACATTGGCTTCCCAAGATGGGGAGGGTGGGAGGGGGGAGGGGGGTGACTGGAGGAGATAAAGCCCCAGTGACCTGGATTCCATAAATGTCAGCACAGCATTTGTTGCATGGCTTGGACAGCTCTTGAACATCCTTGGCCCTGGCGATGTGGGAGCTAGAGGGGACCAGAGCCGCTGCTCTTTGATTTCAGGTGCCTGCCGGATTGGAGAATGGGAACAGCTGAGATCCACCTGGTGGGACCTGAAAAGTCCTATCATGTCATTGTTCTGGGGATTCAAAATGACTGCTCCCATGTCACCGAAGGCCCAGCATCAAGGTGAGAAGGGGAAGAGTTCTCTTTAGTAGGAAGACAGCAGCCAGCCCTCTGGGTAATTAGGCTGGGCTCTGCAATACAGTGTTAAAGAATACAGTGGGGAATGAACCAGGCCATGGAACTGTGGTTTATTAAAGGCTACCTATAATCAGAGACGAATTAAATTAGTCCAACGATCCAGAGATAATGTGAACCCTCTATTTTTAGTGACTAGCAAGGAAAGCTTCAGCCTGGTAGAATTTTCAATTGCTTCCTAGCTATCCAGCTCCAAAATCATCGCCAGGAACAAGGCTGGGGACTGGGAATTTCACTGTAAGAGAAAGTCAGTCACTCAGTCAGTCAACTAGCATTTACTATTTCCCAGGTATTGTGCTAAGGGATAGGATACAAAGAAAAGCAAAAAATGTTTCCGATCTCAAAGCATTCACAGTCTAATGGGGGAGAGAAGATATAAACAAGTAGGTATGTACAAGATGTATATGATGTAAATGGCTGGTAATCTTAGAGTGAAAACTCATGGGAAGGGAGGAGAAGGGATTTGGAGAAGAGAAAAGGAGATCAAGAATGAAAAAGGCTTTCCTGAAGCGGGATTATCTCAAAGGAAGCCGGAAGGCAGAGAGGAGGATACCGGCATGGCGAAGTAAACCTTTGAGTCCATCCATACCAAGCATCATGGTAAGAGAACCAGGATCATGACACAATTATAATGAAAAGCGGGCAGCACGGATAAGAGGGAAGAACATTGTACTCGGTGTCAGGAAAATCCGAGTTTGAAGCTCAACCGTATGTGACCATGGATAAGAATATTATACTCTCTAGGTCTTGATTTCCTTCTCTATAAAATGAAGGAGTTGGACTCAGTTTCCTCCAAAGTCCCTTTTATATCTCTAGCTATCTAGATCTCCAACATTTGGACTCAGTATCCTCCAAAGTTCCTTTTATATTTCTAGCTATCTATATCTCCAACATTTATGAACTCCTATGCTGTAGACAAGATACTTTACTGCTCCATGCCTCAGTTTTCTACCTTGTAGGTGATATTGGGAAGTCCATATGAGATAAAGTGGATTATTTTAGAAATGTCAGTACTATTAATAAAATAGAAAGGAAGATTGTAGAACAGTTTAGAGGACCCTGCCCGCAGCCACTTACTATCTATAAGACCCTTCATAAGTCATTTAAACATTGTCTGCCTGTTTCCTCGTTTATGAAATAAGAATAATAATAGTATCTATTTTCCAGGCCTGTTGTGAGGATCAAATGATATATCCATGAAGTGCTTTGCAAACCCACAAATACTATATAAATGCTCACTAGTAGTTGATAGAAGGCTAACTTTGGGGTCCACCATGGAAACAAGTCCTGGTGACTTTCTAAGGTCACTTTCTAAGACTCTTAAGATAAATGTGACTGAGTTGCACAGAGGGAGAAGGGAACTTCCACACCAGCAGCTCACTACCTAGCATTCAACTCAACAAGCATTTATTAAATCTCTATAGTGTGTACCAGCCACAGTGCAGTCACTGGGAAACCAGACAAATATAAAACAATCCCTGCTCTCAAGAAGCTTATATTCTATGAAGGAAAAGACAAATGAAATCACAGAGACAGATTCTTGATGAGATTATAGGTTGGACAAAAACCAAAGATTCCAACAAATAAACAAAAACTGTGACTTAGGTGATAACTTGGCAAGACTATAAGTTACAATTGGATGAGTTGCCAACTTCAGTGATGGAGGAAAAGTTCCTCACATCAATAAATTCACAGGCCCACATCCCTCTGTCTTTCTCTTCCCTTCATCTCACTTTCTTTGTCCTTCTATATGTCCATCCTTCCATCTGCCAGTCTTTCTATCTATCTATCCATCATCTCTCCTTCCATTTGTCTGCCTACTTATTTACACACACACACACACACACACACACACTTCTAGGATAATAGAGAAAGTCTCAAAGTCATCTCAATTCTTGAAGGGTCTTATTGCTAAGATGTTCATTTTATGTGACCCTGTTAACTCTCTTAGCACTAGGTGGTGCAGTAGATAGAGCCTGAAGTTAGGAGAACCTGAGTTCAAATGTGGCCTCAGACACTTAATACTTCCTAGCTGTGTGACCCTAGGCAAGTCACTTAACCCCAATTACCTCTGCCAAAAAAAATAAAAGACTAGCAAAACAGATGATAATCTCCATTGATCAAGAGAGTTTGAGATTTACCTCTACCAATGAAATCACGGGCCCAGACACCAAAAGATTCAATTGAATTGAATTGAAGGTAGTCTTTCAATCAAGAAATCAAAACAATTTATAGTCATATAAAATGCTTTAAATTATTATGGATTGGTGAAATGCAAATTAAAACAGCCTTCAGGTACCATTTTACATCTATCAGATTGACTAAAATGATAGATGGGGAAAATGAAATGTTGGGGGGGATGTGGGAAAATTGGGACACACTGATTCACAGTTGGAATTATGAATCAATGCAACCATTATGGAAAGCAATAGAAAATATGCTCAAAGAGTTATTAAACTACTTTTATTCTTTAGCCCAGCAATACTACTTCTAAGTCTATCTCCAAAGATGATTAGATGAACAAAGAAATAATCTATGTTCTAAAATGTTTATAGGAACTTTCTTTGCAGTGTCAAAGAAATGGAAATGGCAGGGATGCTCAACAATTGGGGAATGGCTGAACAAATTATGGTATATGATTGAGGTGAAATACTACTGTGCTATAAGAAATGATGAGCAGGTTGATTTTAGAAAAAACTTTGCATGAAATACAAAAAGAGCAAAATGAACAAAGCCAATATAGTAGTAACCAATACAGTAGCAGCAAGTTTGTTTGAAGAATAATTGTAAATGACCAAGTTATACAGTGTATTAATAAATACCCAAATTAATTATAAGAGATATGAAGAAAAATGCTATCTTCGTTTTAAGAAAGCACTAATAAATTGAAGTACATATAGAATAATTTTGCACACACACACACACACACACACACACAACTTGTGTCCTAATGGTAGCCATCTCTATGGTGAAGTAGGGTGAAGGAAGAAAAAAAGAGAAATTTACATGATAATTGTGTTGTATATTTGGAGGGAATAGCAAGTTGTACATAGTAGATTTGCGGTTTCATGTGCAATCATCTTTTTTATGTTATGGAAATATTTATTCCATAAATTAAAAATAAAATGGAAAAAATATTCAATTGAACACAAGATGATTAAGTGAAGTGCCCTCTTTGAGGGAGGCAGCATGAATACACAGTTGGGCTTGGAATCAAGAGCCCCTAGAGACTATAACTTCCTTTCTACATAGACTGGATTTGCCATGTGACTCTAAACAACTCTCTTCACCCTCAGTGCCCCGATAACACTCTTAAGGCTCTAAGTTCTAGGTCAGAATCCCATTTTCTTTGCTAGAGTGAGCTTCCTTGCTGAGGGTTCCTGGGACCCATCAAATTATAGATCTGGTCAGAAACCACAAACCCTCAGGTGACTTTGTTTCCTATTATCTGGGTTTTTTGGGGGGTGGGAGGAGAGGACAGAAAGGGACAGCATCTTTGTGTCCTTCCCAGTCCTAAATATTAGATTTAGAGAATGTAGGCAGGAGAGCAGCAGAGTAGAAAGATCATTGTATGAAATAGAGAATAGGACCCGGGACAGAGCCTTAGGGACAACCTAAGATCAGTGGATGCAACTTGGATGAAGATCCAGCAAAGAAACCTGAAAAGGAAGGGTCAGATAGTAGCAAAAGAACCAGAAAAGTGACACAAAAACCTAGAGAGAAGAAAATATCAAGAAGAGGAGGATTGTCTCTCCCAATCTAGAGGTTGGTGCAGTTAAGGCTTTTTAAAAACCAAGCTGAGCATCTCCTGCAGAAGAGAGGGAATTGGGATATAGTAAAGATGTATGGCGCCCTGCTGGAACTAGCCCTCCTCTCTTAACATGGGCTTCCAATCTTGACAATGATACACAGGAGCAGAGAAGATGTCCTTCATAGTGTTCCCTCCAAGGCAGTGATTTTTCTACTCATTTCAGAAATAGCAAACTCATTCTTTGAGGAGAAGAGATCTCTAGAAAATGGTATGATTTTAAGGGATTAGGCAAGAAATTTCCTTTGGCTGTCAAACACAGATGAAAAGACTTGGACCATTTCTGCCAAGCTTCCTATCTACCAAGTGACTGAAGTTCTCACAAAATCAGCTTTCCTCAAACCAAGTGACTACAGCCACATACACATATATGCTTATAGATTTCTTGTACCAAATGCCTACAACTATGTGCATGGATATAAGTTGATATTTCTCCTACCAAATCCCTACAATTGTGTACGTGTTTGTGTACAAATCCACATTTCTCCTACCAAATCCCTACATTTGTGCACGTCAGTGTACAAATCAACATTTCTCCTGCCAAATCCCTACAGTTGTGTACGTGTTTGTGTACAAATCAACATTTCTCCTACTAAATCCTTACTACTGTGCACGTTTGTGTACAAATTAACATTTCTCCTTCCAAATCCTTCCAATTGCGTACATGTACATGTTTGTGTACAAATCAACATTTCTCCTACCAAATCCCTACAATTGTGCACATTTGTGTACAAATCCACATTTCTTCTACCAAATCCCTACATTTGTGCACGTCAGTGTACAAATCAACATTTCTCCTACCAAATCCCTACAATTGTGTACGTGTTTGTGTACAAATCAACATCTCTCCTTCCAAATCCTTACAATTGTGCACGTGTACATATTTGTGTACAAATCAACGTTTCTCCTATCAAATCCCTACAATTGTGCACATTTGTGTACAAATCAACATTTCTCCTACCAAATTCCTACAACTGTGCACATGTATACATATGTATTTATGTACAAAGTCAACATTTCTCATACTAAACTATGTGCATGGCTATATATGTGTTTACATGCAAAATCAACATTTCTCCTATTAAGTATTTACAACTATTCATGTGTTTATGTGTAACCTATAGCAGCTAAAAGCCACACACTCTGGCTAATGGCAAGATTTACTGAGTATTTATCAAGGAGTCTGGCTAAATTCATAAACACAAGGCCAGCCCCATTTAGCTCATTCATGATGCTGTTATTTCTGCTTTCCATGCAGAACGTCCTAGGTTTAAAAACAACATCCTGGACAAAGTGATTCTCATCCAGATGTTTCCATAGCAAAAGTATTTAGCTCAGGCTTCTCTAACTCTGAGCATATGATAATCTCTAAATTTCAGTTGGAAGGGAGGTGAGAGAACTATGATTCTAATCCCCTTGTTTACCTGAAGAGTGAGGGTCAGATACAGGAGGTGACTTGCCCATGATCACACAACCAGGTACTAGTAGAACTGCCTGCCCCCTTATTTCCTCCCCTGTCCACTTCTAGGATGCA
Organism: Myrmecobius fasciatus; assembly: GCA_023553655.1. Taxonomy (NCBI): domain Eukaryota; kingdom Metazoa; phylum Chordata; class Mammalia; order Dasyuromorphia; family Myrmecobiidae; genus Myrmecobius; species Myrmecobius fasciatus. Next base: position 403,780 of record JAJPUD010000276.1, read on the forward strand.
GACAGTTCAGGGTCAGGGATTGTCAGCCATGTACTCTGAAAGCTGAGACCGGACTTTCCAAGAGACTGGCTGCCCCGTCTCCTGATGTGACTGAATCCAAATGGGACAAATCATCCCTGTTCTCCCTTGGGTACCACGATTCCTATTGGGGGACCTACTGATGAGACTCTGAGGGATTAAAGACAGAAATTCTCTCTAGAGTATCCCTGACAAATGGTTATCTTTTCCTTGCTTGAAGACTTCCAGAGATGAACTTCCTAGCCTCGGAGGTAGCTCATTCTACTTTTGGACCTCTCTGATTATCAGGAAGATTTCTCTCCATCAAGTTGAAACCTGTCTTCCTGCATCCTTCCTGAACAATCCTATTTCTATCCTCTGGAGCTCAAGGTCACACAGTGAGGAAGTAGTGGTGCTGAGATTGAAAGCCCAGTTGGACAACTTGTTTCTCCTCATCTGAGCCTCTCTTTTTCTTGTTAAGGGTTCTGTTTTTGGTCCTGGACTTTGAGGTTAAATTCAGTTCACACTTCAGACTTTTCATCTTTTTTACCCTGGGTGGCTGTTCTTTTTTGAAGGTCCCAGCAAGGACCTCCCAGAAGAATGGGGCAAACACTTGCCTGGGTTTGCCTTTTAGCACAAAGGAACAGCTACTATTTTAGGACCAAAGCATCCCTAACTCCTCTGCTGGCGTAGGAGATTATTTTTTTTTCTGGCACATTCATAATGTAAATAATACTGTTTAAAAACAACAAACCAACAATCAGAACCATAGAAGTATTGAACTAAGAGGCAATTCTCATGTGAGAATTCTATGGCATTGTTAGTGTTTGTCTTGGAGTCAAAAGGTCCCCTGCTGTGTCCCTCCTGCAGAAAAGAGAAAAGCCTTGAAGTAGACAGACTCCAGCTCAGGTAACCTTTCTGTCTTCTTTCTCATTGATTGGGTGATGGAAAAAGACCTCACTGGTTTACACATTTTAGATTTCGAATGCAAAACATGTGCAACCACATACACACTCCATTTCAGAGGCAAGTTCTGGCTAATTCCAGGTATACAAAATAATCTCAGGATTGACCAGGGAGCCTGGGTAATGACACATACAGAGTCAAGTTCCAGCTGGATCTTGTCCACAGTGGAGGAGAAGTTGTGTCTGCTTTAGATAAAGAAGGCTCTGGGTTCAAATCCTTTGAGATAAGAGGGACAACATGTGAGAGTGGAAGGATTATGATTTGGGGGTTAGCAGCTTGGGTTCAGTAGTGTGACCTTCAGGAAAGACATTTGAACTTTTTGGGGCTCAGTTTCATTTTCCGTAAAATGAGAATTGACTGACCTTTAAGGTTCCTTCTATTGCTGAGTTCATGACTTTCTACCACCTTATGATTCATTGAAATCTTTCGATTCCAACAAAACACTGCATTTGGAGAGGCAGTCTCATAAGGGGAAGACAAAACTTGGACCCCACTCGGAGTTTTAAAAACCTGGGCTTTGATTCTCATTCCACTACTTACTAGCTCTGATCTTCAATAGGTGCATTTTTCTGTGCCTTAGTTTCCTCTTTTGCAAGATGAATGGATTGATGGTTCCTAAGATCCTGCACAAATGAAACATTCTATTGATGAAAGTCCATTTTTTAAATGCTTCTGGCTGCTCCCACAATGGTGGATCTTTTCACCACCAATGTTAGAAATTATAGATTTAGAACACAAGAAGGCCATCTAATCCAGCTCCTTCATTGTGCAAAGGAGGAAACAGAGTCAGAAAAGTTAAAAATGACTTTCTGAAGTCACACAAGTAGAAAATGGAGAACCAGGAAATGAATCTGGGGGCAAACATAATATGGAACTCTGACTCCAGCTCTATTATACTGCAGGGTATAATAGGGTAACCTCCATATTAATATAATGAGGATAAACTAAGTAATTTCAAGAAGAGATAAAGGATGCCTGAGGCAGAAATTATAGATCTTTGGGGTAACTTCTCTTTTTGCTCCAACTTAATCCTATTAAATTAGCATTTAATAAGTACTATTATGCTCAGGTAGCTAGGTGAGGTAGTGGATAAAGTGCACCATCTCCCCAGGCCTGGAAGCAGGAAGACTCAACTTCCTGTGTTCAAATCTGACCTCAAACAGTTATTAGCCATGTAACTCTGGGTAAGTCATTAAATCCTATCTGCCTCAGTTTCCTCATCTGTAAAATGGATTTGAGAAGGAAATGGCAAACTACTTCACTTTTTGCCCAGAAAACTCCAAATGAGGTTACAAAGAGTCAGACAAGGCCGGACATCAACAATATATGCAGCACTTGATGGTAGAAAACAAACTTTTCCCTCAGAGAATTTCCATTTTACTGGGGGATGCAACATTTTACACAAAGATAACCAGATAAGAATTTGAAAAGGGAGAAAGTAGAAAAGACTTCCTACATGGAAAGAACACATTTCAGGAATAGAATAGAAGACATCCTAGATTCAGAGTGGGGGAAAGGGCAGGCTGAGTTTGGGCCCATTTAGTTGGAATATAAATTTTGTGAAAAGAAATGTACCCAGAAATGGAAACTGAGGTCAGGTGTGTCAAAGGTTTTACATGCCAAGAACAGTGACCCCATAGTTTATCCCAGAAGTGATTATCTATGACAGACTTTGGGGAATTTTAGACTTTTGAGTTGAGAAGTACTGTGATTATGTTTCCACTTTACTAATGTTATTATTATTATTTTTGCTGAGGCAATTGGGATTAAGTGACTTGCCCAGGGTCACACAGCTAGGGAATGTTAAGTGTCTGAGACCAAATTTGAACTCAGGTCCTCCTGACTTCAGAGTTGGTGCTCTATCCACTGGAGCACCTAGCTGCCTCACTAATATTATTTTAATCATCTTTTTTTCCCAGTTGTGTCCAACTCTGTGACCCCACTTGGGATTTTCTTGGCAAAGACATTGGAATGGCTTGTCATTTCCTTTTCCCGCACATTTTACAAATAAGGAAACTGAAACAAATAAGGTGATGACCTAACACTGATGCCTAACATTGGAGTATATGTGAAGTGGTCCACAAACCAGAACTGGATTGTCTGAATATTCACAGAACAGCCCTGCCCAGACACAGAAAAAAGCTTGATACAGAAATTTTAAAACTGTAAAATTTTTAAAAATTAAAAATTAAGATTTAATCAAAGAATAAGAATTAAAAGCAAAGACCAAAATATTGAAATTAATAAAGCAGCATTTTTTATTAAATTCAAAAATCAATCAGAATTTAGAATTCCAGAATATCAGATCTAGGAGGGGCCTTAGAATAGAAAATGTCAGAGCTTGGGAGGGTTCTTAGAACAGAGAATATTAGAACTGGGTGGGGTCTTAGAACAGGATGTCAGAGCTGGGAGGGCGCTTAAAGTAGAGAATGCTGGAGTTGATAGATGCTATAAAACAGGAAATCTGAGTGTTAGAGCTACAAGAGAGTCGAGAACACAGAAAATCAGAACTGGGAGGGATGTTAGAATATGGAACATCAGAAATGGAAGATTTCAGAGTTGGAAGCAGTCACAATCCAATAAACTTCAGAATATACAAAGTTACAGGACATCCCAACAATGAATGTCAGCATTAGAAAGGTCTAGCAGATCATCTAATCTAATCCTCTCATTCACAGAGAAGGAAACTTAGGTCTAGAGAAGAAAGGTGACTTATCTATGATTACACAGCTTTTGGGGTCTGAGTGTGAGCCACAGCCAGAGTTCACAGTCAGTATACTCCAGTGGGTCCCAGTCCATTCCATCCTCTTGGAACTTGCACTGGTCTGGGCTGTCAGATCTCCATCTGCATGTCCACTAAGCTCTCAGAGGATACCTCTGGCCTTGTGGTACTTCCTCCCTACCCCCAGCAGCTCTGCTCACACAATCAGTGCATGGCGCTGGACAGATAGACTCACGTACATCGCCGGGCAGATTCCTGGGCCAGCTCAAGCCGATAGATGGAGAGTCGGTTGACACCGCCACATATGTTGTTCTTCTCGCCCTTGCACTCCATGTTGCATTCATCCTGGCTTGCGTTTGCCCCCTGGATCTTGTGGCCACAGAAGCACTCAGCGCCAAACTCTAGCCCAGCATACAGGTAACCCCTAGGGAAGGGAACATGGGCGTACTCAGGTGGATAGACCAATAGCAGGGGCATCCATCACCCCAGTGGGGAGACTTTGGATCTTGGTGCCTCATTCAGGAAAGGAATAACAATGGAGGTTATGAAGTTTGCCATCTCCTTCTCTCTGGGGACTTTTGGGCAATCCCCTGCTCCCTTATAGTTTTACCCCTATCTCCCATGTTAGCCTCTATACTGCCCTTCAAGCCCTTGATGTTTTTTGCTGCTAGAATACCTGAATGAATGAAAAAGAATTTATTGAATATCTAACAGGCCAGGGGCCACTGGATGTGGTTCCTGCTCTGAAAAAGAAAGGGGAGAATGATGGTGAGTTTGGCACCTGTGATGAGGAAAAGGGCATTCATGAGCTGAAGCAGGTCCAGTAGAGTGGATCAGTACAGTGAAAGGTCTTAAGTTCATGTCAACTAGTAATGGATTAAAGGAGTTGGAAGAGAACAATCTTGGAAAAGAGAAGACTCAGGGGTGACAAGAAAGATATCTTCAAGGATTTTAAGGACACTGGATTAGCTCTATTCTGCTTGGCTATTCAAGGGTAGAGCAAACGAAAATATAATTAAACTCAAAGACAATAAAAGTTGAAATGAATAAAAATATCCTTTTAAGGGTAAAAGTTGCAAAGAGGAAATTTAGGTTAGTGGTGAGCAAGAAATCTCTAATAATTGGAACTAACCCAAAGCAAAATAGGCTTTCTTGAAAGAGGTGTTGGTTTTCCCTTTGCTGGAGATCTTCAAGCAGAGACAGTGTGACTATTGGTTTGATATGTTGCATAGAGAACTCCTGTTTGGGGATGAGTTGGTCTAGATGGCCATTGAAGTCCCTTCACTCTGTGATTCTCTGGTAATAGATCCAACACCAGTCTTGAAGTCTTGGGTTTCTACCGTTTAGGTTCTACCATTTACCATTGATATGAATCATTTTGGGACAAATCATTATCTCATGCACAAAGCCAAAATATTAAACTAGGTGGCTTCTAATGTCTCTTGTAGATTCAAATCCTCATCTGTCTTGAACTGTTTAGTTCAAAGGAGATTTTGATGGGGAGGAGGCAATGATGAGGAGAGAGGGCTTATTTATCAGACTTGGAACACTGAGTCACACTGGGGAGACTAAGTGAGACCAACAAGAACATGAACTGGTCTCAAGGAGATTATATTCTCTTGAACATTCTCCCTTTTATAAAAAGTTTCCCAGGATTCTCTCCTTGAGAAGGCTGCCTAGTGTAAAGGACCTCTAGTCCTGATAATAATAATACTTATTATTACAATTATCATTCTGTTATTCTTTATGGAGCACTCTAAGATTTACAAAAAGATTTATAAATATTACTTTAGGACATAAATAAAATCTAAAAAATGTTTAAAACTCAGGATACATAAAAAGTAAGTTATTTATCCTTATAAAATTCTGGGAGGTGGATGTCATCATTAGCCCCATTTTACTGAAGCGAGAACTGAGGCACAAAAAAATTACGTGATTTGCCCTTTACAGAGTTACAGAGCCAAGTAAATTTCTGAGACTCAATTTGAACTTGTCCTCTTGACTCCTTTATGCAGAACTTAGTGAAATTGTAGATAGAGAGGGTAAACTTAAGAGTAAGGCAAAAAAGTTCCATTTTTAAGGTGGCAAAAGAGAAGATAAATTGGGCCAGGTGATTCTCCACTTCCCTACAGAAAAAAAACAAAACTTGCTTCAGGGTCTGAGTTAACTTTCCAATTTCAATTTTCTTTGGGTGCTGTATATCTGGCCCGAGATATAGGCTAGGTCTTCCATGATACCCCAAGGGCTCCAGTGAGGGTTTACAGACCATTTCATTTTAAATGTGTCTTTAGTACCTAGGACAGCACCTGGTGCTGGTAGGTGCTTCCTGACTCCTTATTGGTTGATTGGTTGGTTGGATGATTTAGAGCCTGAGGACCTAGTTTCAAATGCTGACTGCTGCTGACTACCTGTGTGATTCTGAGCATGTCCTTTGTTTCTTACTGTGGGGCATAGTTCAGAGGATAGACAGCATCAAGCCTGGAGGCAGGAAGACCTGATTTCAAATCCAACCTCAGATATTGACTAACTGTGTCATCCTAAACAGGCCACATAGCACCTAGTTCACCTAGCTGCTACAGATGGGATAGTTGTAAAGGGCTTACTTAGTATAATGCCTGGAACATAATTGGTGCTTAATAAATGCTTGTTCCTTTTCTCTTCTCTGGAGCCTCAATTTCTCTTGCTATAAAGTAAGAAGGACAAATGAGTTGATCTCTTTTGGCCAAAACAACAGTTAATAATTCAATCCAGCCTTGTTTGGATCACAGATTTAGAACTTCAGAGACTTTCTGGTCCAGGACTCTTACCCATTTTTGTGCCCCCTTTGGTGATCAGATTGATGAAACCTAAGGTCCTATTCTCAGAAACATGCTTTTCCATGCATGAAAGGAATTACATAGGATTATAAAGGAAACTAATTATATTGAAATAAAGAGGTATATTTTTTTCCATATTTGGTTGGGTTCATGGACCATTTGAAATCTGTCCATGGACCTCAGGTTAGGTCCTTGATAGTCTGCCCCTCTCCCCTTTTAAGAGAGGAGGAAACAATCCCAGAGCAATGTAAGGACTTGTCTGGGGTCATGTAGGGAATGAATTAGAGATTCGGGCTCCTCAGATTCTCAAATCCAGTGCCCTTTCCACCACACAATTATCCTCTGGGTAACATGCCAGCTGTTCTTGGTGCCTTATGGAAATGGCTAAGAGAAGAGCTAAATCTCCTTATCACCCTCCCCCCTCCACCATCATTTTCTCTCAGGCAGCTGCCCTGGAATGGCATTGGGACTCCCTTCTTACTATAGCTTCTCCCCTGGGCTTCCTCTCCAATGCCACCTGGAACCTGGCCCCACAGTGTGAGTCCTGAGCGGGTGATTTACTGGGCCGAAGCTGAAGGAAGCATCACTTTACAAGAAAAAAAGCCTCCTAGGTGTGATAGATCATAAGGCAAGAGGCAGCCCCATTACTTAGAGGTAGGGAGGATGGTGCCTTTGTTGGAGGTGAATTAGGAAATGATGGAGACTCTGTGGCTCTCCAGGGAGAAAAGCTGTGAGCTCGGGCACCAGGCAGGGCTGGGGAGTGACTCACTATGGGCAGATGGGGCCATCCTACCTGCTCCCTGACCTCAGAGAATTGAAGGAGGAAAGCTGCAGAGAGCACAAAATTGATGAGCGGGTGAAAGGAAAGATTTCCCAGCATTGGACATGCTCAGAAATGGGATAGACAACAACTGATGGAAAAATATGGAGTCAAAGGAACTGGGTTTGAATCCTGCCTTTTCTATTTATCCCTTGTATGCCTGCCCAGAGTCTCTTTTTTTCTGTAAAACTGGAGGTGGACTAGCTGGCCTCTGATGACCTATTCAGTTTTAAATCTATGACCCTATGACAGCCTCAGGAGGGAGAGGGCCCCTCATGAGAGATAAACCCATAAGGATGACTGCTTGTCAGCAATTCTAGAAAAGGGGTTTTTATTCAGATACAAATTGGACTGCAGAGGAAGGATTGCCAATTGGGTAGAGAATTGAACTTGGGAGTCAGGAACTTGCCTGCTAGCAGTATGATCTTGGTTAAGTTATTTAATTTCTCTGGGCCTCAGTTTTCTCACCTGCAGAATGAGGATAATAATAGCCTCTCTCTCACTGTGTTTTGGGCAGCTCAAAGAAAGTGATGGATACCAAGTGCTTTGGAAACCTTAAATAGTATAGTAGTACACCATCTTTGAACTGGTCTCAAAAAGTCCCAGGTTCAAATCTTGCCTGTGACCATATTGATTGTGTGACCCCAGACAAGTTAACAATTTTTGGTGAATCCAAACCTGGATGGCCCCCTAGAAGAAGCTCTTCATCTTTGAACCAGGAGAGGTAATCCTGGATAAATTCAGGGTGGGCATTGGGGGAAGCAGAGGCTTTACATAGACTAATTTCATCCTAGAGGTTTTGGTCTGGACTCCCAGAACTAGATCAGTGAAGCATTAAAACAAAGAAAGCTATCAAGAGAGGAGTCCTAGAATCCTAGAACAGAGAGCGTCAGAGTTGGGAGGGGCTTTGGAACAGGGAATGTTAGAACTGGAAGGGAGGACTTTAGAACAGGGAATGTCAGAGGTGGAAGGGGCCTTAGAACAGAAAATGGTAGTACTTGAAAATAGTTTAGAACAGAGGATGTCAGAGCTGGGAGAGATCTTAAAAGAGGGAAAGGCAGGGCTGGGAGAATCCTTTGAACAAGAAATGTCAGAGCTAAGAAGGACCTTAGAACAGAGAATATCAGAGCTGGGAAATAACATAACACAAGGGACTTTAGAACATCAGAAGTGGACCAGATTTTCAGGAGGGAAGGATCTTAGAATGTGAGAGCTTAGAATAGAGAAGGTTTAGCCCAGAGGTCATAGAATGAGCCAAGATGGTACAGTGGAAAAAGATTTCAAATCTTTTTGGAGCATTTTCATGATTCTAATTATTCTATGTTTCTGGCTATTCTAAAATGCAGATTTTTCAATTTATGACTTGTTTGGCTTTGGGCAAAGCCATATAACCCCATTCTCTTCATCTGTGCCCTGAGGAGGTTGGGGAAGAAACCTTTATGATCCTAGAACTTACAGAGTGTGAGAGAGAAATAAATGAGTGCTTATTACAGCCTTCCCAGTTGACACATGCGGAAGGGCAGACCAAGAGAGAAATGGGTGTGCCCAAAGTGACTGAAAGCTAGGAAAACACACATCTGCTAACTTTTGGTTCTGGGTTTGAGTCATTCTCTCACTTTAACTAGAGAAAAATCCAGAAGGGATCTGCCCAAAGTGATTGATTTGAGGGGATCTTTTTTTCTCCTCCATAGGAGGGAGAGCCCGCTGGTCTCCAAGTTCCCTCCTTGTTTTTTTTTTTTTTTTTTTTTTTGCATTAAGAAGTGGCTTAAACTCCTCCTCCAGAGCCTGTATTTAGAATTCTTACTCTGACCTATCATCTTTTACACGTCCAAGGCTGCTGTCTTGAAAGACAATTCTTTCCCCTCAGTGAACTATTTTAAATCATGAATATCATTTTCCTTTTGGATGAGAAAGCTGTGTCTAGCTAAGTGTCTACCTCTCACTTGAAGGAAAATAAAACCAGCAGAGAGATCCTTAAGCACCCACACACGCAGATACTCACACATCTCCACGTATGTTCAAGAGTCTCTACCACTCTCATCCTTGGCACACTAACACTTGGAAACACATTTGTTCTATCCCTTTTACCTCCCTCACAAAGCTGTGGTAAAGATCAAATGAATTAATACTTGTAAAGCCCTTAGCACAATGCCTGGCACACAGTAGGTACTTAATAAATGCTTATTCCCTTCCTTTCTTTTCCATACATGCACTCACCATAGAGCCCCTAAAAACTTTCTTGGCCACACACATAATCCCAAATTCACACACACTGTGTTCTTACATCTGTTTGCCCTCATCCACATGCACCCTTGCTCATGTATTCCCCTATACTACATTCACATGCAAGCCTACATACATATATTCATATTTTCCCACATACACCCAGTCCTTTTATACCTAAAAACATATTGGCGCCCTCAAACACTCCCCAAAACACTCAAAAGCACCTGACCACAGACCTTACCAAATACACACTCATTGTAAAGTCTTCTCTAGCCCCTCTATATTTACTGATTGATTCATTTCATTCAACTTGGAAGGTCCCAATTCTGAAAATCCCTGTTCTAGCATTAAATGTGCCCTTTGTAAATTGCTTTTTTATATGATTTCAAATTCTCAACTCTGAAGAAAGAAGTTGAGGCTAATAATGAAAGCACAAGGCTGACCTTTGAAGTGTTTTGGAATAAGTCATAAAAAATGAAGGGAAAATTCCCTCCATTTGCTTCCTGATTAAACTACAGGTTGTGTTCAACCAGTCAATCAAGAAACATTTATTAAGAACCTACTATGTGCCAGGCATTGTCCTCAGTGCTGAGGATACAGAGGCAAAAGGCAGCCCCTGCCCTTCAGGGGCTTTCCAACTGTTGGAGGAGACAACATATACAAAGCAAGTGACCTTTGGGGTAAATAGGGAATCATAAACTGAGGGAAGACACTCGAATTAAGAGAGATGGGGTATGGCTTCCTATAGAAAGTGGGATTTTAATTGGGCTTTGGTTGTGGTGGTCAGTGAGCTGGATTTGGATTTAAGGACTCCTTGGGCATAGAGTGGCTTTTTGACGATAGTGGATTCACTCTTAAGCCTCTGCTGTAAAATAAGGCTGGCTAAAAGTACCTATTTCTGAGGTTGTTGTGAGGATAGAGATTTGGTTCTAGAAGGGATATGAGAGGTTAGGTCTAAGTCCTAACAGATGAAGAAACTGAAGTTCAATGAAATAATGCATGCAAAGAGCTTTGAAAATTTTAAAGGCCAATAGAAGTGTTAACTGTTATTATTGTTATACAGCTATCTAGCACATAATCCTCCTTTGGCTGCCATCTTATTCTTCCCCCCCAACCCTTTTAGCATCTCAGCCAAATTTAAGTCTCAATGTTTTCCATAAAAGGGTTAGAAATGGGGTCAGCAGAAAACATCCATGACCCCCCAAAGAGATAAAGTGATGCTGTAGATAGAACATTGGACTTGGAGTCAGTAAGATTTGGGATAAAATCACATTCAGATGCTGATTAGAACTGTGTGACTTGAAGAAGTTACTTAAGTTTTTATACCTCAGTTTCCTTGTAAAGTAAAAAAAGTTGAACTCGATCTCTTAGGTCCCTTCCAATCCAGATCTTGTCTTTCTATCAAAGATCCAAAGAAAGATCCAGAAAAGGTAAAAACTGGGGGACATGAGTTTTTCCCTGTATATATAATAAATAATGATGATGGCAATGATAGCTAGGATTCCTATAACACTTTAAGAAGTGCAAAGCACTTTATGTTTAATATTTTATTTGATTTTCACACAATCCCATGAGGTAGATGCTGTTATTATTTTCATCTCCATTTAATAGATGAGAAAACTGAGTCTGAGAGAGTTTAAGTGACCTGCCCAAAGTCACACAGTTGAGACGTATTAAAGCTAGGATTCTAACCTGGCTTTCCAAATCCAAGACTCTCTGTCCACTGTGCCATGCTATTTCAAATGAGCCCAATTAGGGAGCTGGGGTAAGGTTCAAAATAACTAACTCATGCAGGGCTGGAAGCCCTCACTCTTGGGTCACTGCTCTGTTCATAGACCTGCAGCCCAATGATAAGCACTTTCACTGGTGGTTTCAGGAGGGGGCCTGATGCCAGAGACCCTACTGATCTGATAGATTCATTATCCAAAGGGAATTGTCCATTTTTAAAAATTCATCTTGGCAAAAAGCCAACAACTGGCTAATTATTATCCCAAGACCTCATCTTTATAAATTTGCTATCAGATTTGTAAGTTTAATGGGCTGGCTCACTTGCATCTGCTGGAGTTGCTGAGAGATCAACTGTTTTGACAGTGTTTACTGCTGGATGGTTCAGCAAGCCCCTTGGAGCCCCTGATTAACTTGCACGTACCCATGCACTTCCTTTAAAACCCACAGCTACACCTCCTACACCCCCACACCTGCACAATCCAAGCCCCCCACAGACAGAAAGGCAAAGAGCACCAAATTGGGGGGAAGTGGGCCGGGGATGGAGGGGCATTATTAGGGGCAGCTGGGCTTGTGTCCCACCCTACCGCTCAGCACAGCTGTCCTGGCAACGGAAGACTGTCATCTTCTTGTAGTCAAAGAAGGATAATCCTCGGAGAGCCCGTCTGTTGGGGTTGTCCAAGTAGCAGCCGACGTATTTTGCTGGGGGGAGAAAAAACAGACCCAGCTGAAGATGAAGCATAGTGGGAAAAGAAAAACTGCCAAGAACAATTCTGGCATCGGTATTGAGAGAGCCCAAAGAAAGATGGATTTAGATGGAGTAAGTGGACCCAGCTTTGACTCTGATAACTTACACTTGGATAATTTTGAGTATCTTTGGGAAAGGCTCTGGCTCTTTCTGGGCCTCAGTTTCCTCATTGGTAAAATGAGGAAGTTGGATGAAATGAATTCTAAGATTTTTTTCCTCCTCTAAATCTAGGCAAGACAAGATAATGGAAAGAACATTGGTTTGGGTGTCACAGGAAATCAAAAGATTTGAATTCACTCCATTACTTTCTATCTAAGTGACTTCATCTGTCCAATGATAAGGTTGAATTATCTGGACACTAAGGACCCTGTAAGATCAAAATCTGAATCTTCATTTTTGCCTTAATGCCACCTTTTCTGTCTAGTTAAGAAGTCCAAGACACAGAAATAAGAGGGTAGGACTGGCATCATGGAGGGTGGTTTGATCTCTGCAAGTTGGCAGTAATGGGTAAAATGGAAAGAAGCTTTAGACTTGGAATCAGAATGAATGAAGTCCTACCTTGATGTACAAGCACAGGCTAGATGAGAACTTGTTAAGTATGCCATTATGGGAAGTCCTTTCAGGTGATCATATCACTCCCCTTCTTAGTAAATCTCAATAGCTTCCAATTATTTCTAGGATTCACAACCTGACTATTACTTACCTTTTTAGCCTTATTATACTTTGTTCTTTTTTGTTTCCTTATGGGCAAATCAAACTAGCCCTTCTTACTCTCCCTCAAACATGGAAGTCCATTTCCAGACCCTAGGCCTTTGCCCAGACAGTCCCCAATGTGTAGAATTCACTTTCTCTTCACCTCTTAGAATTCTTGATTTTTGTTAAGATTCAGCTCAAGTACCATGATACAGAAATCCATCCTAGATCCCCTCCAATCAGAGGTTCTTTAACCCTTAGGTCCTTGAACTTGTTTTAAAAAACACATTTTAATAACTTTCAAAATAACTGGTTTCCTTTGCAGTCCTATGCATTGTGTTTTATGCTTTTAGAAACATGATTCTTAAAAGGAGTCTATGGGTTTCGACAGATTGCCAAAGAGGGGTCCGTGATACAAAATGACAAATTTTTGCCACAGGTGCTAGTGTCTCTTCATGGCCTTCTTCTACTGATTTTTCAGATGCTATATACATTTATGTTTTCTTCCTGGTAAGAGATAAGCTCCTTAAGGGCAGAAACTATTTTGGCTTTTGTTTTTGGATTTGTTTTGGATTTAAAGCTCTTCATAAGCTACCTTCTTCCACTGGACTCCACTTCCCCCACTCTTTGATCAATCAACACTGGCCTATCTGGCTATTCCTCAAGCACAACATTCCCATATATTATCAATGTTATTATATCCCATGCCTGAAATGTTCTCTCTTCTCACTCCCCCTTTTAATTTCCCTGGTTTCCTTCAAGACTTGGTTCAAATTCTATCTTCTGCGAGAAGTCTACCTCTCCCTTTCAGATTACTTTCATTTTCTCTTGGTGACACAGTGGATAGAGCACCAGGTCTGGTTCAGGAAGACCCGAGTTCAAATATAGCCTCAGATATTTACTAGCTGAGTGACCCTTGGCAAGTCACTTAATCCTGTTTGCCTCAATTTCCTCATCCCTCAAATGAGCTGGAAAGGAAATGGTCAACCACTCCAGTGTCTTTGCCAAGGAAACCCTAAATGGGGTCTTGAAGAGTTGGACATGGATGAATAATTACTGAAATATAACAAAAGTTACTGACACATTGTCTCCCCTATTAGAACGTTTGCTTCTAAGAGCAGAGATTTAATATTTGCTTTTCTTTGTATCTCCAGTGTTTAGCATAATTTCTAGCACATATTTAGCATTTAAATGCTTGTTGACTGACTGATGCTAAATGGCTGCTGAATTCCCTTCAGGATGAGATTCTGTGATTCTGGCTTTGCCACTTACTACCTATGTGAGTTCAGACAGATTCTTTGTTCTTTCCGAGTGTCAGTTTATTCATCCATTAAATGGGCATTAAAACTCTCAAAATACCCATTTCACAGCATTATTGCAAAAAAGCGTTTGATGAACTATGCCACTATAGAGATGAAAGTTAACATATTGCTTTTATTATCAAAAATCAATCCACAAAATTGAGCGGATGCCCATCTGTTGGCAAATGGCTGAATAAGTTATGTTCTATATGATAAGCAGATTGATTTCAGAAAAGCCTGGAGAAAATTAAATGAACTGATGCTGAATGAAGGGAGTTGAGCCAAGAGAACATTGTATATGGTAACAAGAAGATTATATGATGATCAACTGTGAAGGATATGTCTCTTTGCAATGTGGTGATTCAGGGAGATTCTGATAGACTTATGTTAGAAAGTGCTATCTAGATCCAGAGAAAAAACTATGGAGACTGATGTGGATCAAAGTATAGTATTTTCACCTTTTGTCATTGTTGCTATTTGTTTGCTTGTTTTTTTTTAAATTTCTTGTGGCTTTTGTCCCTTTTGAGTTGATTTTTCTTGCACAGCAAGACAAATATGGAAATATATTTAGAAGAATTGCCCATATTTAACCTATATCAGATTGATTGCTATCTTGGGGAGGGGGGAAGGGAAGGAAGGGAAGGAGAAAAATTTGGAATATGAGATTTTGCAAAGGTGAATGTTGGAAAAATAAAATACTATTTCAAGAAATCAACCAACAAGTCCTTAGCAAGCATCTCCTGTGTCCCAAGCACTGTGCTAAGGGAGGGGGATATAAATGAAAGGAATGAAACAGTCCCTGCCCTTAGTGAACTTATCTTCTATGGGAAGAAGCATCATGTATATAGAGAGGTATATAAAGGGTAATTAATTAAAGGTAGTTGGGAAAGGAGGGGATCAGCAGGTATGATGATAAAAGAAGTGTTCACGTAGAAGGTTGAGCTGAACTGTTGGAGGAAGAGAAGGATACTATGAAGTGGAGGTGAGGAGGGAATGCATTGGGATTGGCCAATGTAAAGGTATGGAGATGGGAAATGGACTACTGTGCATGTTGTTCAGTTATTTCACTTATGTCCAACTTGTTATGACCCCATTTGGGCTTTCAGGCAGAGATACTGGAGCTGTTCAACATTTATTTCTCCAGATAATTTTACAGATGAGGAAACTGAAGCAAACAGAATTAAGTGACTTGCCCAGAGTCACACAACTGGGAAGTATCTGAGGTTGGATTTAAACTCAGGAAGACACAACTCTCTGACTTCAGATTCAGCCCTCTATGCACTATGGTGCCACCTAGTGGCCTCACAAAGGGCAGTCCTCCACTGTGCTTGAGGGGACAAAAAAGATTATATTGTAGAAGGGGATCTATAGGCTATTTCAGGAATAACAATGATAGATCTGATTCTCAACTCAAAAAAAAAAGTTCGAGAATGCTATCACAGGGCCTAGATTTAATTCTATCCCAGAAGAAAAGAAACAGTCTCAAATGAGTTATTGGAGGTAAAATAATAAGACCTCTCTCACCTTCCCCAGGACACATCCCTCCTCACTGCCTTTGTCTACTTCTGGGATATTCTCTACCAATGTCCAAGCAGCTATCAGATTCAGCTCCTCCATAGCCAAGCCTGCCATTCCTAGCACTCTGCTGAAGGAAGAGGTCTCTAGGAAATCTTGCTAATTGATCAATCAGTAAACATTTATTAAACTCCTACAACATGTCAAGTACTGTGCTAAGAGTGAAGGCTACCTGGAAAGCATTGGCTAGCATGCTGGGCTGAGGAGTCAGTATTTCTGACACTTAGCTGTGTGATGAAGAGCAAGTACCTTCATTGTCTAAGCCTCAGTTTCTCCCTTTGCAGAATGGAGTTAGTCATATTTACAGTCACTACCTCCAGAGATATTATGAGATTTCTGAGAGAGTATGAATTGGAAAATACTTTATAAACTTTAAAGCATCATAATGTGTCATTTTTCAACAGGGCTATGCTTTGGGTCCCTTTGGCTATGTTTTGTGGGCAATGCCCAGCACACAAGTTGCTATTATTTTTCATGAATTGTGCCCTCTTACTCTATCTTAACATTTATGGACAAATAGGACCCATCTCCCATTTCTTTTATATCCTAACTGAGCTCCCTTTCCCCCTTCTCTCTGATCTTCAGGGGAAAGAAGCATCCACATCTTCAGTCTTTGCAGACTCACAGGCAAAAACCCTCATATGTGCTGGTTCCTTCCTTTTATCTCCTGCATCATGGACCATTGTCTTTCAGGAATCACTCCAGACAGGAACATCAAACAATGCTTGACTGACAGCCCTGTTCCTCCCAGGGTGCTGGAAGCAGACACATTCTAAAGCTATTAACCCAGCAGATCCAAAGAAATCTGGCTTGGGGAGCTTTTCCTGTCCTCCTGGGCTATCACTGTGCCTCATCTGTGGTACTCCTGTTTGGGACTAACCCTCTGGCATCAATTTCTCATTCTGAGCTTTTAAACAGTGGTACAATTTGCAAGGGTTTATTTAATAACGATATTTTAAAGTATTGAGAACCCAGAGAGCATTATAGTTGTAACAGACAGAATGGAGACCATCAGGGTTGGGGAGATCCTTAGAATAGAGAGTGTCAGAGCTTAGAAGATTCTTAGAACAAGAAATATCAAACAAAAACAGTGTTAGAGCTGGGAGGGGCCTTAGAACAAAAAATGTTAGAACTGAGAGGCAGCTTAGAACTTATAAATATCAGAACTGGAAGGGCCTTAGAACAAAGGATGTCAAAGTTGAAGACCCTAAGAACACTGAATAATAGTACTTGAAGGTACCTTGAAACACAGATTTTTGAAGACTTTTGATTCAGATATGCATATGAAATATTATAGAGAAACCCAGCTTTCCCATGTGTAATTTAGAAATGATCTTAAGTCACTAGATTGAATAATGGCCAAGAAATCTAACAAGAAATATATAGAAGCTCCCCTTCCAGCCTAGTACATAACAAAAAGACAGCTAAAAGCTTTGAGCACTGCCAAGAAAACCAGCTTGAGCTCAGGTGAATTGGCTGAAAGCCCACAGTAGTGTACATATAGAAGAGCCTGAGGGGAGGAGAGGGAAAGGATGGGAGAGAGTTAGAAAAGCTGAAAAGTGCCCGGGTTGGAGAGGATCCAAGGATAATGGAAATTCAAACAGAGCTCAGACTGGCTCATGGTAACATCCTTACCAGAACTTACAGAACTCTGACCAGGGACATTGAAGCTAGCACTCTGAACATAGATGAATCAAGAGAGATGGATTCCAGTGTCAAGAGCCCAGGAAATTGCTCTAAGGAAGTAGTAGATTTTGATTACCTTATGAAAAAGTGCAGGAAGAGAAATAACATGTTTGAGATTAGATATATTCCTAAGCTAAAGAATATACCAAACACTATAAAGAAATATCATAGGTCAAGGGACACTCAAGAGATAAATTCAGAAGAGAGTGACTCCACAGAAACTATTACCAAATTCCCAGAAGAAAAAAAAATGGTGTGGTCACAGGAACTGTAAGAATATCTGGAAGAAATGAAGCAAATGATAAAAACTAAGATTTTAATTGAAATAAGAGCTCTGAAGGAAAGATTTGGAATGAGAATGAATTGCTTAGAAGAGAAAGTAGAACACCTTATTGATGTAATAGACTCCCTGAAAATTAGAAGTGACTTCAGAGACTCAGTAAGTCTATGAGTCAACATGAAACTTTAGAACAAAATATAAAACTGCCTGGTGAGACAATCTAGGAGAGCTAATTTACCAATCATCAAACTTCCTGAAAATTATGACAAAAGAAAAAGCCTGGGTGCTCTCTTTCAAAAAATTCTAAAAAGGAATTATGTTGATTTGCCAAAACAAGAGGCAAAAAAACCCCTAAGTAATAAAAGAAGGAAAGGGCCCCACATGTGCAAGAATGTTTGTGGCAGCTCTTTTTATAGTGGCTAGAAATTGGAAACTGAATGGATGCCCATCAATTGGAGAGTGGCTGAATAAATTATGGTATATGAATGTTATGGAATATTATTGCTCTGTGAGAAACGACCAGCAGAACGATTTCAGAGAGGCCTGGAGAGACTTGCATGAACTGATGCTCAGTGAAATGAGCAGAACCAGGAGATCATTATACACAGCAACAACAATACTATATGAAGATCAGTTCTAAGGGACATGACTCTCTTCAACAATGAAATGCTTCAAACCAATTCCAATTGTTCAGTGAAGAAAGCCAGAGAGAGGGATGTGAAATGTGGACCACAACATAGCATTTTCATGTTCTCTATTGAGGTCTGCTTGCATTGTATTTCCTTTATCGGATTATTATTTCTTGTAGATACAATTTCTCCTGCACAAAAAATGATGTGTGGCAATAATTATACATATATTCGATTTCTTAAGTATTCTAACATAATTATCATATAGTGGATATCCTGCCATCTAGGGGAGGGGTGGGGAGTAGGGGGGAAAATTTGTAACACAAAGCTTTGTAAGGGTTAATGTTTAGGAATTACCCATACATATGTTTTGCCAATAAAAAGTATTAATAAATTAAAAAAAAACTAACTATCTCCTGGAGAAAAAAATACCTTAAATGGAAAACTCCCAGAACATCATAGTCAAAATTCAGAGTTTCTAGGTCAAAGAAAAATATTGCAAGAGTCAGGACCACACAAGATTTGGGAGTATTACCTTATTGTAGAGGAAATCTTTGGATATGATATTCCAAAAGACAAAAGTTTACAAGCCTGAATAACATATCCTACAAGACTGAGTATAATCCTGAGGGTGGGTAGAAAAGTAGATGGTTAATAAAATAGAAGACTTTCCAGCACTTTTGATAAAAAAAAATAAAAAGGGAGTCAATATTTTGGTAAACATATAAAACAAGAGTAACCAAGCAAGGTAAACATATTGAAGCAATGTATTTGGGGGTAAAATCATTATATACATACATTTTAACAAAAGTAGAAAAGACTAGTATCCTTTCAAAGGTATAATGTCAAGGGCCACAGAGTGTATCAAATGAGACAAATAATGAGATTGTATTGATTTTCTTCTGTTATGATAATTTTGAGAGGAAGAAAAACAGGAAGCATGAGGAAGAGAATAAAACTTCCTATACCTCCTCGTTTGGAGGAGTGAAAAAAATGAATATACAAACATGAACCTCACTCCTATATGAAGGAGATAAAGAAAGTCTCTGCTTGTTATCTCTAATGTACCCAAAATTTGGTGTAGTAATTTGTTAAATTCAATAGGGAAAAAGGCAAGGATGAGGAAAGATAAGGTAGAAGTTTAAAAGGAAGAGTAGAATTGGGGACAGAATAGTCCTAAACAAAAAAACTTCATCATCAGAGGAAGTAATAGTGAAGGGAGATTAAAAAAAGACAGAAAGTGTAAGAATCTGTGATCAAAGTCTTAATGAGGGAGGGAAGAGATGCTGTGAAGCAGAAACAGATCTTTTCAATTGCAGATTACTAGTGCTATTCACATTCCTCCTCTTTCACCAAACTCTTTTTTTTTCTATAAAGAGGAAATGTATAAAAGGAAACGATGGAAGTAAACCCACAATTAACAACCCAATCCAGGAATGTGAATGAGATGAACAAAAAAAGTGAAAGATGATGGCAAAATGCATTAGAAAGTATAATCCAATCAGGTAGCATTTACAAGAAACACATTGAAAGAAAAAGATTCACACAGAGTTAAGATGAAGAGTTGGAACAAAATTTATTGTGCTTCAGATGAACTAAGAAATAAAAGGGGCTGACATGATCTCAAACAATTGAACAGTAAAAATAAAAATGGTTAAAAGACATAAACAGAAAAATTACATTATAATAAAAGAAACTATAAACTATAGAAATAATATCAATGTTGTAATTAGGTAAGATTGATCTGGTAACCATCTCTTTGGAGGGGGGAAGTATACATGACAAACTTTAAAATTTAATCTGCATTATAAACATTTTCTCTATCACTTTTCAAAGCCTAGACAATCAACAAATCAATAAATCAAGCTCAGATTTGTAGCACTCATTAATTTCTGAAATATAAAATCTCATATTGAAAATAAACAATCATTTCTCTCAAGATAGTTTAAAATGGTTCCAACAAATCCCTGAAAATAGGTAAAGAATGGCATCACATCTAATTATTTAATGGCATTAATCAAATGACAGGGAGAAGGAGACCAAAATCTAGAACAGTTGGGGATTTCCATGCACCCCCCTCAGACAGACAAATCTAACAACAAAAAAAAAGATCAACAAAAAAGATGATAAAATCTTGATAGGGCTTTAGAAAAGCCAGTTATGAAAGATATCTGGCAACTGCTGAATGGAAATCAGAAGTAACATACATATTTCTCAGATGGTAGGGTACCTTGAAAAATTGGCCAGGTTCTAGGGCATGAAGACCTCATTAGCAAATCCAGAAAAGCAGAAATATTAAACTCACCATTATTGGCCAGGTAATGGTAAAATGTGATTATTAGCAAAAGGCCTTTGAAAAAATGATTGAAACTTAGATGAAGACCAAATTACTTAATCATAAAGAATTGATATGTCAACAAACAAATCATGAAAATAATAGATAACATCACCAAAAAAATGGCAACAATGAAACAATATATTAAGTTTTGGAATCCAGTTTTTAGGGGGAAAATCTACATTGCTACATGCTTTGATCACAAAAGAGAGCAATGAATTGGGCACACAACTAAAAAAATAAGAACTAGAAAAGACACAAACTGCCAAATAACTGCAAAATTTTGATTTGAAATTTTAAAAATTTGAGATGAATGAAGCTGAAACAAACCAAAAAATGAAGTATTAAAAATAGGAACTGTTTTGAAAAACTTACAAAATAAATAAACCATTAGCTAATCTGCTTTTTTAAAAAGAGGATGAAACACCAAGTTACCAAAATCAAAATTTTAAAAGAATTTGCAACAAATGAAGAGGAAATAAAGGAAATTACTAGAAGCTCTTGTGCCCAATTAAATGCTAACAATATCAATAACTTTAACAAAATGGCTGAATATTTACAAAAATATAAAGTAGCAATAGAGAACAAGAAAAAGAGAGTTAAAACAACAGAATCTTAGAAAAAGAAATAAAACAAGTTATTAAATGATATCCCCAAAGGGGAAAAGACAGGAATTGATGGATTTACAAGTGAATTCTAGTAAACATTCAAAGGACAGCCAATTCCAATATTACAAACATTGTTTACACAAATAGACAAAGAAAGCATTCAACCAAATTCTGATCTTGATAGCTAAGCCAGAGAAAATCAAAAGGAAAGAAAACAACATACCAACTAGCCAGCAGAACCCCAAGCAACCACAAAAGTACTGATGTAAAAACATTGAATAAAATATTAGCAAAGAGTCCATGGCAGCATATTCAAAAGATTATACAGTATGATCAAGCTGAATTTATACTAAGAATGCAGATTTGATTCAACTTTAGGAAAACTATAAACGTGAGACAATATTAATAACAAAACAAATAAAAATCACATGTAGAAAAAGCTTTTGAGAAAATATAATACTCATTTCTGTTAAAAAAAAAATCAAAGAGCACTGAAATAACCAAAGCTCTCCTTAGTATAAAAAGTAGTATCTAACTAGAACCAAGAATTAGCATTATTCAAAACAGAAAAACATTAGAGAACTTTCCAATGATATAGGGAGAAAAGTATGTATGTTCATTATTATTGCTATTATTTGATATAGTCCAGAAATATTGTAGCAATGAGACAAGGAAAAGAAACTGAGATAATAAATGTAGATCAAGGAAAAATAAAATGATTACCTTTTGCATATTATATGGCATACATTGAATACCTTAGAGATAAAACTAAAAATTAATTGAAACTATTACTTCATCAAAATAACAGCTACAAAATAAGCCCACACAAATCATTGATTTTTTCATGTTACCAAAAAAAAAATCTCCCCAGGAAAATATAGAGAAATCCCATTCTAAATAACTATACTACACATAAAATATTTGGTAGTCTACTCATCAATACACATGCACAAAAATACATGAATACAATTGCAAAACATTCTTTATAGAAATAAAGGAAAATATAAATTACTGGATAAATATTAATTGTTCATGGTTGGATAAACCAATGCTATAAAAATGACAATACCACCTGAAGCAATTTCCTTATTTGGTACCCTAACAACCAATCTACTAACAGATTACTTCTTAGAGAAAAGAAAAAAATAACAAAATTCATATGGAGTAATTAAAGATAGAGAATTTCAAGAGAAGAGAGGAGAAAAGAAGGTCAAGACTTTCAAGTATCAAATCTCAAACTATACTATAAAGCAGTAATCATTAAAAAGGGTCAAATTAGTTATACCAAATCCAGAAATGAAAGAATGCAATAGCATAATATTTGATACATCAAAAGACCCCAACAACTAGAATTAGGACTCTACTTGACAAACACTACTAAAGAGTGAAAAGCATTTAACTGGAAATTAGTTTAGACTAGCATCTCATGCCATATACCTCAATAAACTCCAAAGAAATATATAACTAGATATAAAAGGTCACAGCAAAAACAAATCAGAAGAATAAGGGAATCAATTAGAGGAACAAGGGATATCTATAAATTGGAGAAAGGTTAAACAAATTAGACATAGGAATGTATTATAATATTATTATACCAAAAGGAATAATGAAAATGAAGGATTCAAAGAAACCTGGGAAGACTTATAAGAAATAATGCATAGTGAATTGAACAGAACAGGAAAACAATTATATAATGACTATAATATTATAAGTGTTCTGAGATAACACTTCCCAACATCAAATATCTTGACAAGTCAGATCGTCAAAACAGGTCATAGGCAGTGGGTGGCAGTGGACAGAGTACTGGGTTTGGAGTCAGGGAAACTAGTTCAAATACAGCTTCCCATATTTACTAGCTGTGTGAACCTGGAAATCACTTAACTTAATATTTATCTCAGTTTCCTCTACTATAAAATGGGGATAATAATAGCATTTACCTTGAGGATTTGTTGTAAGGATAAAATGAAATAATATTAGCCAAAAGTGCTTAGCACAATGCCTATCATATAGTAGGTTCTATAAATTCTTATTCCTTTCCCAAAACATATCAATCATGTGCCTCTGTGGAGGCATCTTTTCTGGTGCTTTAGTTCAAGAGTCCCACCAATATATATATATATATGAAATATATATATATATATATATATATATATATATATATACACACACATATATATATATAAGCTTTTTGTTTGCAAAACATACGCATGGGTCATTTTTCATCATTGACCCTTGCAAAGCTTTCTGTTACAAATTTTTGCTTCCTTCCCTCCACCCCCTCCACTAGATGGCAGGAAGTCTAATACATGTTAGTTATATTAAAATACTTGACAAATCAAATATGTGTATACATATTTATACAGTTATCTTGCTGTACAAGAAAAATCAGATCTATAAGAAAAAAAAATCTGAGAAGGAAAACATAATGCAAGCAAACATCAATAGAGAGCATGACAGTGCTATGTTGGCCCCACCAATATTTTTCCCATTATGATTAGCAATTGAGGATCATTTGGTCATCTAGACTTAAGTAGCTTTTAAGGGATATTTACTAAAATGATGTAGTTGATATTACCCTAAAAGTGTATACAGTATATATATATATATATATGTGTGTGTGTGTGTGTGTGTGTGTGTGTGTGTGTGTGTGTGTGTGTGTATACAATATGTATATATATACACAAGTCCAAACAGAGTCAGGGAAAAGATGGCTCCTGGCTCTCAGTTGCTCAAAGTACTTTTCTTTCTTTTGTGAAATATTCAAGACATTCTTCTTGTGTGCATTGTATGCAGCTTCATTGTTGAGCTCTTTCTAGAGCTATGAATCTATGTCTGGTCTAACTATCAGTCATTTCAGGGATGCTGCAAAGATACCCTTGGGAAGATGAATCCTTCAGACCTCTGAAACTTGAACCATTTTTCTCTGGCAAAAACACAAAGGTGAAGGGGGGAGGAAATCAGGGACAAAGTCCAACTGATTTATCATTTTTCTCCCCCAACTCCCTATCCCACCAAAGTCATTCCTTGGGGAGAGAGTAATGAAAATGCATTCTCTTATTTTACTGCTTGCTAGGAAATGGATCTCAGCCAGATGCTCAAATCATTTGGGTTCTGAACTGGTCTTCTATTTTATATATAATTTACAGGACATGATTGTTTTCTCAAACAATTGGAAAACTCTGTAAATGCCACTCTTAGTCATCCAAGGATATTTATAACTTGCTCTAAAGTATCTGATTGATTCATATTTGATTGATTAATTGTTAAATATCAGGACACATTCTTGGTTGTTTTAGATGGGATGGAGGTAATTTTTTAGAGTCACTCAGATGCTTTCCCCCTTACATAGATCAAAATAACAATTGAAAGTCTTAAGAAGAGTTCCTCAAGCAGAGCCAAGATGGTGAGCAAAGAAATAAAGCTGTTCATGCTTTCCCAGGTTTTCTTGAAAACCACATGAAACCAAGCCTCTGAACAGAGTCTGATGGAATGAAACCATTCTTTAGTTCAAAATAGATTGGAAGAAAGATCAATATCTTGGGGTAAAAAGGGTGTTCAGCCCAGCTCAGGAGGAGTCCAGGAAAGCCAGTGAGGTCTAAATCAGAGCAGATCAGTAACTCAGTAGTGGAGCAGACCAGTGTGGCAGCCTCCAGTTCTAGCTCAAAAGGTAAATTCTGGAAAGCCAGGCTGTTTCCTGGAGAGAGTAGGTACCCCCTATTGTGAGTAAGCCACCCAACACAAGGGGCACTTGTGCTCAAAGCCAAGGCTCAGAACTGCACAAGAAGCTTAGGACAGTGCCCCTTTTACCACAGGAGCAGAATTCAGCCATAAAAGGCACAAAAGAAGAAATTTTCCAAAGAGAAGAAAAGAAAATGAACAAGAAACAGAAAAGAACCTTAACCAGAGAAAGCTATGGTGGTGACAGGGAAGACCAAAACTCCAACTCAGATGAGGACAAAATGTCCATAGAGGAAATCTCAAAGGGTTCTATGAATTGGTCTCAAGCCCAGAGAAGATTCTTGGAAGTGCTCATAAAAGACTGTAAAAGGCAAACAAGAGAGGTAGAAGAAAAAAATGGGAAAAAAAGATGAGAGGTATGCAAGAGAGAGTCTACAGCTTGGAAAAAGGAAAGATAAAAATTGATTGAAGAAAAAAATTCCTTAAAAATTACAATTAATTAAATGCAAAAAAAAATCCACTGAAGAAATTAATTCCTTAAAAAACACAATAGGCCAAATGCAAAAAAAAATCCACTGAAGAAAACAACACCTTGAAAAGTAGAAATAATCAAAAGAGATACAAAAGCTACCTGAAAAAAAATCACACATTAAAAACTAGAATAGGGCAAATGGAAGCTAATGACTTCATAAGATATCAAGAATCAGTCAACCAAACTAAGAAGAATGAAAAAATGGAAGAAATTGGAAAACTGGAAAAATAGCCATCCTGAAAAATAGATCCAGAATAGACTATTTTAAAATTATTGGTCTACCTGAAGATCATGACCAAAAAAAAGAACCTGGATAGGATACTTCAAGAGATAATCAAGGAAAACTGCCTGGATAAACTAGAAGCAGAAGGAGAAATAGTCATGGAAAGAACCCATCAATCATTTCTGGAAAGACAACCCACAAAGAAAGACTTAAGAACTGATGGATGCCATGACCAAACTCAACTCTTAAGATCTGATGATGAAGCACTGACCCACTTTTTAGAGGGGTATAAATGAGACTATACATTTTAGGACATGTCAGTGTATGAATTTGCCTCATTTGGATATGCTAGTGTTTTTAAGAGAAGTGGAGAAGGCCTAAAAGGAGGGTGGGCAGAGAGGGATAATTTGAAATGGCAAGGTCAAAAAAAAAGGAAGGAAAAAAAGTGCCAATGAAGCATTTTGTTAAATGTACAGAAGTGATCCAAAGGAGATTCAGAAGATAGTACAGTCAAGTGAGACAGCTTTGGAACAAATTGCTGAATTGAGCATATTCTTTAAACAAAAACAAGCAATAGTAGTGTGGTTTCATATTCAATTCTCTTTTTCTGTTCTTCTTTTAAATATAGAAACATTTATATTTGGTGATGTTTATCAAATTCTGAATAAAAAGTTTTTTTTAAGTTGTAAAAAGAGAAACTCTTTACCCCACCTCCAAAAAAGAAATAAAAGAATATCAGAACTGGGACTTTGGAGCTTAGAATGTCAGATCTGGAAAGAACCTCAGAGAGAAAGTGAGAGCTAGGAGGGACTTGAGAACAAATGACAGAGAATATTGGAATGTAGAAAGGTAGTTAGAAAGTTAGAATATGGACATTCATAAGGCCCTTAGAAAGCAGCCTATATAGTATATTAGACTTGCAAGGGAACTCAGAACATGGAATGGCAGAGCTGAAAGGAACCTTAATCAATAATGAAGATTTTTAAAGTAGGGAGGAGCCAGAGAACAGAAACTATCAGAACTGGAAGAGCCCTTCCAACTCAAGCACAGCAGATCTGGATAGCCCTAGAATATAAGCGACAGAATATTAAAACATGCAAAGTGCTAGAAGGACTCTCCCAGAATGTTAGGGTGTAAAGAGATGGAGATAATGACTAAATCTGTGATTCACTGGTATGGGGACTCCAGATGAAGAAATCCTCTCCACTAAGATCTACAACTCAGAAAATACCTAATGTAGTGAGGGGCCAAGTATCCTGTCCTGGGGAATATACTCAGTTTGGATCAGAGGAGGAAATCAAAGGGCTTTTAGAAAACAGGACACAGATTGTTAAAAGGTGAGAGAGAGAGGCAGAGACAGAGAGAGAGAGACAGACATAGACAGAAACAGTCAGAGAGACAGACACTCAGAGAAACAGAAACAGTGATACAGAGAGAAGAACAAGAACAAGAAAAAGAAGAAAAAGAATGAAATGAACAACAACAACAAGAAGAGGAAGAACAAGAAGAAGGAGAAGGAGGAAAAGAAAAAAAATAGGGGTGAGAGAGACAGAGAAAGCAGAGGGGAGGGGAAGGAAACGGAGATTAGAACATAAAACACAGAATCTTAGAGCTGGAAGGAACCTAGAACCTAGAATATTTAAAAAATGAAAGGTGCCTTAGTTGTCCTCACCTAAAACCTACTCTCATCTTATGGAGGAGAAAAATGAAGCCTAGAGAGAAGCTGGATACAAATGAAAAGAAAACAAAAAAGACAATATGACACTTTCTAAGGAGTAAAAACATCATTGATTAAAAAAACCCCAAACTCACCACTGGTCTGAATAATTGCTTATCAAATGCTGGTCAATTGGCGAGCTTAAGAATGACTGGCTCAGGCTCACAGGGCAAATGAGGGGCAGAGAAAAGGCTGAAGCTCCTGTCTTTGCTTCCTGGCCTCCCTTGATTCCCCTAAAATCTCACCACCTACATGACGCCTTTTCCAGTAATTCCAGTATCTTCCCTCTGCTGAGGATCTCCAGTTTCTCCTCTCTCTACTTTGTTTGCACATAGTTACTTACACATCATCGCTGCCATCAGACTGGGAGCTCCTTGAGGGCAGGGTCTACCTTTTGCCTTTCTTTCATTCCCCAGTGATTAACATGGTGCCCAGCAAATAAGAAGCACTTAATACACTTTAGTGGATTGATTTATTGACACTGAATCAATGGCTGTCAGGCATCTGGGTAGCCTAGGCCTCCCAGTCTAGCTTTTCCTACCCTGTAACGTCACTTTCCAGTCTTGCATTATTATATAATAAAAAAAATATGCTGATAGTTCAGGACTGCCTGTCTTCATGGATTCTCATTTCTACTCAAAGTGGAAAGCCAGTAATTAAACTCAGTACTTGGAGAACCCCTCTCTTTTACTCAGAGCTCTCAGCCTCTAATTTGGCCATATTGGAGGCTGAGAGAGGCTAAGAGCACTCCATTTCCACAATGACTTCTGCTTGGACTATATGAAGACTCTCGAGACTCCCCTGCTTTAGTTTCCCTTCTTTTCCAGCTGCCACAATAATGCTCCTAAGCCTCAGATCACCTCATTGTCACTCCTGGATCAGAAATCTTCAGTAATTCCCTATTGCCTCTAAGGGAAACTCTGTCTGATATTTAAGATCTTTTAAAATCTGTCTCCTTCCTATGTTCCCATTTGATCTAGGGCTTCTTACCTTCACGTACTCTATGTTCCAAGCAAGCTAACTTACTAGCAATTGAGGATGCAGGCGCAGTGTCCTATTATATTTGTTATATTTGGAGTCAGAGGCCTAACCAATGATGTCATCTCAAACAAGTCACTTAAACCCTTGGAGTCTCTACTTTCACTTCCACAAGGAGAGAATTTATTTCCTGGGTATCTTCCATGTCTGGAATAGCCTTCCTTCCTCATTTATTCTTCCTGGTTTCCTTCAAGACTTAATTCAAATCTTATTCTCTGTTGGAGGTCCTTCTTTATCCCCTCAGCTGCTACTGTTTTCCTTTTTCAGAATACCTACCTTCTCCTCTATATGCCTCTTGAGTGTACTTATTTATTTTATGCTATTTCCCCCATTAGATTATAAGGGGAAATTTTATATCTCTAGATGCCTACTTGAATAAAATAGAGAAAGAGAAGATTAATAAATTGGGCAAGCAACTAAAAAAGCAAGAAAAAAAATTAACCCCCCCCCAAGTAAATACCAAATTTGAAATTCTGAAAACAAAAAGGGAGATTAATAAAATTGAAAATAATAAAACTATTGAACTAATAAACAAAATTAAGAGTTGGTTTTATGAAAAAAAACCAACAAAATAGATAAACCATCAGTTAATTTGATTAGAAAAAGAAGAAAATAAAATTGTTAGTATCGAAAATGAAAATAGTGAACTTTCCACCAATGAAGAGGAAATTAAAGCAATAATTAGGAGCTATTTTGCTCAACTGTATGCCAATAAATCTGATAATCTAAGTGAAATGGGTGAAGACTTACAAAAATGTAAATTGTCCAGATTAACAGAAGAAATAAATTATATAAATAGTCCCATTTTAGAAAAAGAAATTGAATGAGCTATCAATCAACTTCTTAAGAAAAAATCTCCAGGACCAGATGGATTAACAAGGATTTAAAGAACAATTAATTCCAATACCATGCAAATTATTTTGAAAAATAGAGAAAGAAGGAGTCTTAATAAATTCTTTTTATGACACGGATATAGTGCTGATAACTAGACAAAGTAAGGTCAAAACAGAGAAAGAAAAGTATAGACCAATTTCCTAAAGAACATTGATGCAAAAATCTTAAATAAAATATTAGCAGAGATTAAAGCAAGTTATAATCAGGATAATATACCATGACCAAGTAGAATTTATATCAGGAATGCAGGAGTGGTCAATATTAGGAACACTATTAGCATAATTGATTATATCAATAACCAAACTAACAAAAATCATAGGATTATCTCAATAGATGCATAAAAAGCATTTGATAAAATCCAACACCCATTCCTATTAAAATCACTAGAGAGTATAGGAATAAATGAAGTTTTCCTTAAAATGTATCTAAAACCATCAGCAAGCATCATATGTAATGGGGATAAACTAGGACCATTCCCAAAAAGATCAGGGGTGAAACAAGTTTGCTCACTTTCGCCATTACTATTCAATATTGTATTAGAAATGTTAGGTTTAGCAATTAGAGAAGAAAAAGAAATTAAAAGGAACTAAAGTAAGTAATGAGAAAACCAAATTATCACTCTTTGTAGATGATATGATGATATACTTAGAGAATCCAAGAGAATCAGCTACAAAAACTACTAGAAACAATTCACATCTTTAGCAAAGTTGCAGGATACAAAATAAATCCACATAAATCATTGGTATTTCTATATGATACCAATAAAGTATAGCAATAAGAGATACAAAGAAATTCCATTGAAAATAACTGTAGATAATACAAAATATTTGGGAGTTTGCCTGCCAAGACAAAGTCAGGAACTATATGAACACAGTTACAAAACACTTTCTACACAAATAAAGTCAGATTTAAACAACTGGAAGACTATCAAGTGCTCATGGATAGGCTGAGCCAATAAAACTGCTAACTAAATTAATCTTATTTAGTGCCATACCAATCAAACTACTTTATAGAACTAGAAAAAATGATAGCGAAGTTCATCTGGAAGAATAAAAGGTCAAGAATTTCAATGGAATTAATAAAAGAAATACAAATCAAGATAGCCTAGATCTGCTCGATCTGTATTATAAACCAGTGGTCATCAAGCATTGGTACTGGCTAAGAAATAGAGTAGTTGATCAATGGAATAGGTTAGGTGCCCAAGACACAATAGTCAATGACTATAGTAATCTAGTATCTGATAAACCCAAAGACCTCAGCTTCTGGGATAAAAATTCACTATTTAACAAAAATTGCTAGGAAAATTAGAAATTAGTAGGGCAGCAATTAGGCATTGATGAGCAGCTAGCACCCTATACCAAAATAAGGTCAAAATGGGTTCATGATTTAGACATCAAGAATGGTACTATCTGCATCCAGAAAAAGAACTAAGGAGACTGAATATAAATCAACACATGCTATGTTCACTTTTTTTCCTGTGATTTTATCTTTCCCACTGTTTTTCCGTTTTGCTCTGATTTTTCTCTCTCAACATGATTTATAAAGCAATGTGTTTAAGAAAAAAAGAAATAAGGAAAAGAAAGAAAGAAAGAGAAAGAAAAAATAAAAAGAAAGAAAGAGAGAGAGACAGAGAAAGAAAGAAAGAAAGAAAGAAAGAAAGAAAGAAAGAAAGAAAGAAAGAA
>JAJPUD010000276.1:434877-465806 GCA_023553655.1 Myrmecobius fasciatus
GAAGGAAGGAAGGAAGGAAGGAAGGAAGGAAGGAAGGAAGGAAGGAAGGAAGGAAGGAAGGAAGGAAGGAAGGAAGGAAAGGAAAGGAAGGAAGGAGGAAGGGAAGGAAGGAAGGAAAAAGGGAAGGAAGAAGGAAGGAAATTAGAAGACAGAAGTTATTCTACCTCTCAGATCTGTGGAAAAGGAAGGAATTTATGGGCAAAGAAAAATTAGTGTACAGCATGAAATGCAAAATAGATAATTTTGATTATATTAAGTTAAAAAAATTCTGTACAAACAAAACCAAGACAGATAAGATTAGAAGGGAAGCAGAAAACTGGGAAAAAAAATTTTACACTCAAAGGGTTCTGATAAAGACCTCATTTCTGAAATATATAGAGAATTGACTCAAATATATAAAAATACAAGCCATTCTCCAATCAATAAATGGTCAAAGTATATGAACAGAAAATTTTCATATGAAGAAATTAAAATCATTTCTAGTCATATAGAAAAATGTTCTAAATCACTACTGATCAGAGAAATGCAAATTAAGACAACTCTGAGATACCACTACATACCTGTCAGATTGGCTAAGATGACAGGAAAAGATAATGACGAATGTTGGAGGGGATGTAGAAAAACTGGGACACTAATACATTGTTGGTGGAACTGTGAACTCATCCAACCATTCTGGAGAGCAATTTTGAATTATGCCTATAGGCTACAGGCTGTCAAACTGTGCATAGCCTTTGATCCAGTGGTATCTCTACTAGGCCTGTAGATCCCAAAGAAATCATAAAAAAGGGAAAAGGACCTCCATATGCAAAAATGTTTGTAACAGCTGTTTTGTGGGGGGAAGGAACTGAAAACTGATTGGATGGCTCAATTGGGGAATTGTTGAATAAATTATGGTATATGAATGTTATGGAATATTATTGCTCTGTAAGAAACAGCCAGCAGGATGATTTCAGAAAGACCCAGAGAGAGTTACATGAACTGATGCTAAGTGAAGTGAGCAGAACCAGGAGATCATTGTGCATGGCAACCACAAGATTTTGTGATGATGAACTCTAATGGATGCGGCTCTTTTTAACAATGAGGTGATTCAGGCCAATTACAGTGGACTTGTGATGGAGGAATCCATCTGCATTCAGAGAGAGGACTATGGGTACTGAATGTGGATTACAACATAATATTTTCACCTTTTGTGTTTGCTTGCTTATTTTCTTTCTCATTTTTTCCCTTTTTGATCTGATTTTTTTGGTACAGCATAATTGTGGAAATATATCTAGAAGAATTGTACATGTTTAACATATAGTGGATTACTTGCTGTCTAGGGGAATAGTTGGGGAGGAGAAAGGGAGAAAAAATTGAAACACAAGGCTTTGCAAGGGTGAATGTTGAAAACTATCTTTCCATAAAAATTGAAAATAAAAAGCTATTATTAAAAAAAAAGAACAGGAGAATAGGGCCAAGCAAGTTTAGACACCTTGCTGTTATTATAAGCACTGAGCTCTTGACCAGGGATTAGCAAGCAACTGCCAAAAATTTAGCTAAAACATTTGCAGAAGCCAGCACCCAAACCTTTCATAAACAAAAATTTCTTAGGAATAAGGGAAATACTGACCTAAAAAAATGGACAAAAGGAGGATATTGTGTATTGAGACTTCAGGGACATGGCAGTTGTGAATTTCACAGTCTGTTAGCTCAGCCACAGGGCAAATCAAGTAAGCTGCTTAAAATCCTGAAATATCCAAAGAAACTGGGTTGTGGATTCATTTACTAGGCCAGAAGCCAGAAACTGGGTTCTGATCTGGGCTCAGCCATGCTGTGTCACCCTGGACCTCAATTAACTCATCTGGAAGATGGGCTACAATAAGCTGTAGGGTACTTCATATCTATGACTTCCTCTGAATAAGATCTCTTCAAGTTTGGACCATCTCAGTTTGGCAGTCCCTTCCAACTTTTATGCTCTGTGTTATGAAGCTCTTCCCATCTCTGCCATTAGTATCAGCTATAATACAGCATTTGTAAAGTGATTTGAAGTTTGCAAAGTCTCATTTATCTTCTCAATAATCCTGGAAGGCAGGGGCTATTATTATCCCCATTTTCCTGATGAGAAACTGAGATAGAAAGAGGTATGGCCTGAGGTTTCACAGTAAGTATCTGAGGCAAGATTTGGGCATTCTTGGTTCTATCATCCTTTTTAGCTCTAAAGTTCTACAGTCTAAGGGACTCCCCAGCTTTGTTCCCTTCCCACGTATCTGTTCAATAGTATTTCAGTTCTAAAGCTCCTCTGAATTCTGACCTCCCTTCCCCTCCCAGCTTTAACATCCCATGGTTGCACTGAGTTGGAAGGAAGTTATGTAAGAAAAAGTCATGGCAGTCAGAAATCCTAGTTTAAAAGGAAAGGGAATGCTTATTAAGCACCAACTATATGCAGGCACTATTCTAAACACTTTATAAATGTCACTGATGGATAACAAAAGCCAAGTTATCCATGAAAAAACTACAAGGGAGGCCTTAGAACAAGGGATGTCAGAGCTGGGAGGAACCTTAGAACAGGGCATGTCAGGGATGGTAGGAACCTTAGAACAGGGGATGTCAGAGCTGGGAGGAATCTTAGAACAGAGGATATCAGGGATGGGAGGGAGTCTCAGAATAAGGAATATCAGAGTTGGGAGGAACCTTAGAACAGGGGATGTCAGCTGGAAGGAACCTTAGAACAGGGGATGTCAGAGCTGGGAGGGACTTTAGAACAGGGTATGTCAGAGCTGGGAGGAACCTTAGAACAGGGGATGTCAGCTGGAAGGAACCTTAGAACAGGGAATGTCAGAGCTGGGAGGGACTTTAAGGATCATCAAGTTCAACTCATTACCTTACAGAAGGGGACCCAGGTTACATATGGACTCAGTGACAAAAGGCAGCACCAGAACCCTGAAGTCCTGAGTCCTTGCCCATTGTCCTCTCCTTACTCTATCCTGCCCCCTCACATCTAAGCTCATCTGAAAGGAGGTGCCCTTCTTCCTAAAGATCATCAGTCAGGAGAACTGGGTTAGGAATCAGGCGACTGTTTTGAAAACTAACCCTCTACTTGTGTCACTTCATCCAAGTGACAGCCTTTGGATCTCAGTTTCTTTTTTTGGAAAATGGGAAAGTTGAACGGGATGGCATCTGTGATCTCTTCCAATTCCAGATCCTGTGGAATCCATCTGACTTTTTCTCTCTGGCTTTATCTACCAGAGCTGGGCAAAGACCAGCCATCTGTACCAGCTTAATACCTCTTTCTAATTAAGACTTCCTCTTTCTGGAGGGTCGAGAAGGAAAAGGGAATGATTGAGAGAAATGTCAGACCAATCCCTCTATCCACTCCATAGTCATAGCTCATTGCTTCCAATTATTTTCAGCATAACGTGGCATTTCCACTGTTCTGAGCAGGTTTCAGGTCAGCTCGTCTTGTCCATGATAAATCTAACTGATCTGGGACCTCTTTTGTAATTTTCCCAGGGCAAGTGGCTGATTGCTGTTCTCCCCAGAATGAAACTCTCAACATATGTAGGCTACAACACATCTGGATGGCATCTGGAAAGTATAAGAAAAAAGGAGGAAAAAGACTTTGTTGGAAATGAAACGAGTCTAGTGAGAATGGGACATTGACTGAAACCTAGAACACTGGAGTCGGGATTCCAAGATTCCCATGGAATGGATGGCCTGCCTCAGCATATATTCTGGGTGCCATATTGTAGGAAGTATATCAATCATTGGTGAGACTCCAGGACTGCAAAAGTCTGGGCATGTCACATGACTTAGAGAAGAAAAGGCAGGTCAAGGACTCTCCATGATCAAGAGTGGGTCCAAGGTCAGGAAGCTACAGGTCAGCATGGTGAAGAAGAATAAAAAGGTCTCTGAGAAGTAAAGATAAACCAGGATTAAGTGATTCAAATTTAGAGCCTGTGAAATATAAGGCTTGGGTTTGAATTCTGCCTTTGTGTGATCTTATGAGGGATGCTAATACCTGCACTGCTCTTTTGGGTGGCTGAGAAGACTCACTGAGGTTATGGGTATGAAAGAGCTTTGAAAACTGCAAAGCACTAAACAGATGTCACTCCTTTGCTCAGGAAGCTTCTGTGGCTCCTTATTGCCTCACTTTGGTACTTAATGCCCTTCAACAGTCTGCTTCTAGTCTATCTTTTCAGATTAATTTCACATTTCTCCCTTTCATGCACTCTTATGTCCCAACGAAATTGTCCTTGTGTTCTTTGTGCACATCATTTCTCCCTCCCACTTCCCTAGGACAGATAGTCCGTCATCCATGCCTAAAATGCTCTCCATTTCCATGACATCACCCATAGTAATCCGGACTTCCCTTTAAGGCTCAGCCCAAGAGGCTTGAATCCCCAAGTTTTCAATGCTTTCCCTTCAAAATTTTATATTTAATTTGAACATGCTGTTCCCTTCTTCTACTCCCCACTGGAAAGTGAGCTTCAATTCAGTTTTTATTTTTTGCATTTCCAGAATTTAATGCTGTTCCTGGCACATAATAGGTGTCTAATAAATGCTTTTTAATATAATGCAATTTAATATTGGCTCAATTTTGAAATCTCTGTGCCTCCTTACTCTTCTGCCAAACTCATTCTAGTTGCATGGCTCTCCTTGCAGGTGAGCTTGAGATTTCTTGATCTCTGACAGGAAAAACAATTCTGCCAAAGACTATCTGGCCTTCATTCTGTGACTTGTAGTGGACATGAAAGGCTCCATTTGTCTCTTTGTGATCCAAGCCATCCTAGAATGGTGTACCTAAGGGATGTGACCTCTAAAGAGCTAAACAGGGGCTGGGTTCTTGCCCTGGTGCCATTTTCCTGACTGTTCTTGCTGCCTCGGCTTCCTCTGAAAGAACGGCTTGGCTCTCCGCTGGGAGCCCATGCTGGTTAATTGCTGGGTTGATGAAGAGCATGATTAAGAAATTTCTCCAGGCTGAGATGGTTTATGGAGCGGGCGGCAGCTTACCAGTCCCCTCTTCATCTTGTCTCCCTGTGGTGGCCAGCACAACCCCGGGCGCCTTTCCTGCAGAGGACCCCAGCCTCCCTGGCACCCCAGGATCCAAAGTTCCCCCCACTTAAAGGCTGCTGAAGGCTGTGAAGCTGTTAAGTAGAGCCTGGTCCCCTCTGGGCGCTGGGGTAGTAGGGAAAACCAAGTGCATGCTGCATTGGGTCAGGATTCATCTCATTATGACTCACATTAATCGAATATGTTGGTTTCGGTTGCTGAGCTCTGAATAAGTTAATCAAGGACAGATGGGATTGATGTCTCCTGATTCTACAGGCACCTCCCAATTTGTGTGAGGGTAGGGGCTGGATTTCCCATTTCCTTTACTTTCTTGTCTCTTTTTTGCTCTTGAAGCAGTGTAGCCTAGTGGATAGAGTGCTGGACTTGAGATCAAGAGAACTCGTAGAATTTGAGAGTTTGTAGGGACAAATGTCCAAAAGAAATCTCCACTCTAACATCCAACCGCCAATAGCGAGCCTGCCTCTTGTTTGAAGACCTCCAGTGATGGAGAGCTCACCACCTCTTCAGGCAGCTCCCAAGGTTAGGAAGTTTTTTTTCCCCTGACATTAAGTCTATATTTGTTTCTTCTTGCTTCCATACGTAAAAATCATCTCATCTTGTCTTGCCTTGGGGGCCAAGGAGAACAAATCGGAAGTCTCTTCCACAAGATAGTCCCTCAGATACCTTAAGAAAGCCAGATTAAAAATGGCCAGTTCCTTCAATGGATCCTAAGAGAACACAGACTCAAGGCTACCTTCTTCTAGGACAGAGATAGCCCTGCCTAAACCATGGGGCTCCAAATTGTGGCCCACTAGAGATGAGGTCTAAGGAGGTCCAAACACAAAGAGATTATTAGCTCTCAATTCCTCAGGATTCTTGCTTAATGAAGCCTAGGATTACATGGATAGTTCAGAAGATCCGGACTCAGATGTGCTCTCTGATATTTACTAGCTGATCACAAGCAATTCCCTGGATATCCCTTAGCCTTAATTTCCTCGTCTCTAAAATGGGGTGAATAGGGAGTCTCTAGGTGGTGCAGTGGATAGAACAGCAGTCCTGGAGTCAGGAGGACTTGAGTTCAAATGTGGCCTCAGACACTTTACACTTCCTAGCTGTGTGACCCTGGGCAAGTCATTTGATCCCAACTGCCACACAACAAATTAATTAATTAAAAATGAGGGGAGTAATTGCTTCAACCTCATAAGATTGTTCTGAGGCTCCGATGAGATCATTTATGTGAAGAAATTTGCAAGTTATAAAGCACCACACAAATATCGACTATTATTTTTCCTTCCTTCCTTCTTTCCATCCCTTCCTTTTTTTCCTTCTTTCCTCCCTCCTTCCTTTCCACTTTTCCTTCTTCCCTCCCTCTTTTCTTGGTTTTCCTCTTCCTTCTTTCCTTCTCCCTTCCTCCTAGTCTCTCTCTCCTTTCTTTGTTTCTCTCTCTTCTTCCTTCCTTCCTTCCTTCCTTCCTTCCTTCCTTCCTTCCTTCCTTCCTTCCTTCCTTCCTTCCTTCCTTCCTTCCTTCCTTCTTTCCTCCCTTCCTCCTTCCTTCCTTCCTTCTTCCCTTCTTCTCTCTGTATTTCCCTTCTTTTCTTCCTTTTCCCTTCTAAATGGAGGAAAAACCAAACATGAATACTCATTAATGGTTTTTGTAAAGTGCATTGCAGGTATCTATTAGTGCTAGGCATTGTGCTAAGTACTTTACAAATATTATTTCCTTCAAGGGTAAAAGTAATAGAATTTATAATTCTCAGAATAATGAGACCTTAGAAGTGGAAGAGAATTTGGAAGTCATCTGGACCCATCCAATCCCCACCCTCTGTCCAACTCCCTAAGTTTGCAGAAGTCCCTGAGACTCAGGAAGGAAATCATTTGTCAGAGACTATTTAGTGAGAAAGTACTTGGAGGAGTTAGACTTCCAAACCTTCAGTCCCTGGCTCTTGGGTCTTGGATCTCTCTACTCTGCCTTTTCTAATGAGTAAGCACCCACACTTTATCCTCCGTGCCCCCCGCCCTGCTGCCCAGGCTGGAGTCATAAAGGCAGCTTCCTTTCTGAATGACTTGGTCTTCCTGTCTCACATCACTGGGGATTTTTCAGAAGGGGCCAGCCAGAGCCAATGACTGCCAATACAGCTCAGAGCTCTGCAGACTGTGGGGGAGAATGTGGGATGTGACCTTGACCTAAAGCTTCTCATCTCTCCCCACAACAAAGCCCTCCCTGCTCATCCATCCAGACTCACTCACTGAGAGTTAGAAGCCATTTTCCCAGAGGTTAATAGCAGTGGACATGATACATATGGCTGGAAATGACAACTCGGGAGGTTTTTCTGCAATGACTGACAGTTTATTCTCACTAACCATCTGGTTGAGATTTGGGAAATGTCAATTCTAATTAATCTAATGAATTGCAGCCATTAATACTGTTCTCCAGTGAGTGCTCTGGGCAGAGATGGGTGGGACAAGATGGGGCAGGACTGGGTCCTGCAGTGGGAGAAGGGGCTGGGAGCTGGTGTTTGGTCTCAGCACCAAGTTCATAGTCCCTGGGGGCAGGAGGAAGCTTGCATCTTCTCATTAAGCTCCAGGTAGGTCAGCTGGTTAGCCCAAGGTACACGTTCATGGATTTGACCCCTGGGTGGCCCAATAAATTTGACCCTGTTCCAGAGTTGAACACCAGATGCTTTATACTGACTGGCTGTTTCACAAAGGTGGGCTGCCCATGAAAAGGGGGACCAGGAGAAAGAGTGAGGATGACTCAGGGTAACCCATCTCAACACTGGTAAGAGTAGAACAAAGAGCCTCAAAGCGAATTACTTTTTGGCACTGAGTCATCTCATGGATGGAAGAAGGGTGGCCCATTGACTCAATATTAAGAAGTATCAATGGGAAATTGACAAGCAATGGAATATTCCTAGATGGGCAGAGTTTTCAAAGCCATTGAGAGAAGGCACTCCAACAGGTCTGCTAAAACCAGATGTCCATGCCAGAGTTCCATTTAATCAACTTGGACCAGTGGGCACCTTTGTTCCATACCTAACATGGTATTACGTGCAATGAGACTTTCATAATAATGGCTCTCTTGTGCCCAGGATATTATGGTTTGTTAAAATAATTTTCAGATCTCTCATCTCACTTAATTTTCAAAACAGGATAGGGATCAGAGCTTTGGCAGCTGGAGGGGGCCATAGAAACCAACCTCCATATTTTAACGAGAGAATTGAGACTAAGAGAAGGATATTAGGATCATTTATTTTTGTTTTTGTATCTCTAGTGTGGTGTCTAGCACACAGGTGGTAATAATACTAATACTAGTACTAATATTACTACTAGTGATAAAATCTTAACTGCTGCTCTGGCTCCAATAATTCTGTCAGATTCTCTCTCTCTCTCTCGCTCTCTCTCTTCCCCTCTCTCCTTTTTTTTCTATTTCTCTCTTGCCTTCTATTTCTTCTTTTCTCTCTCACTTCTCTTTTTTCTCTTTTCCTCCTTTTCCTCCTTTTCTCTATTTTTTTCTCTCTCTCTCCCTCTCTTCTTGCCTTTTTCTCTTCTCTCTCTCCTTTTTCCTCTCAATCTTTCTCTCTCCATTTTTCCTCCTCCTCCTCTCTTTTATTCTTCTACTTCCCCTTATCCTCTTCTTCCTCCTCCTCCTTTTCTCTCTCTGACTTCATTAGAACAAAAGGGTCTTTTACCTTTCTCCCATCACAAGGACTTTTACTAAGCACACTTTATATGAGATTGTTCAAACCTATGCAAAATCTTCTCTGAGGTTATTCAATTTTCCTGCTCTACCTAATTCTCCATTTTTTTCTCTTATTTTTCCTTCTCTATATAATTCCTTGTCTTACTCTGCCAGGTGGTCCCGCTCCCTTAAGGAAGAGCAGGATGCAACTTGGACCACTGATTGGCTTTGAGGGAGGAGAGGGAGGAACTTAGGATGAGACTTAAGTTATGAACCTGGGTGATGAGAGGATAGTGATACCATCCACAGTATTACAAAATTTTGAAACAGGTGTTGGGGGAAAAGAAAATTAATGAGTTTAGTTTTAGATGCGATCAAACTCAACATATCTACTGGATATCAAGTTCAAGTTGTCCAACAGGAAGTTTCAGACTGGAGGTCAGGAGAGGCATTAGGGCCAAAGACAAGTAAAACAAAATCATCTGCAGAGGCAACAATTTAAATCATGGGAGTTGGTTGAGAGAGAAGAAAGGATTCAATGGGATCACTTGGGGTGATGGAATCACAGAAGTGGTGGGATAACAACTACTTATGATAAAATAAGGGAATTATAGAGTTCCTGAATATGGAAGTGGTATATTTGTAAATAATATTTGTAAATAAAGCTATGACCATTTCTGTGTGTGGTGGAGGTGGGATGGAGAGTAGGTCATGGGAAATGAGCAGGTTGAGGAACTGGGCGGTTAGCTGTTTGAGGGAGAGCCAATCTGTACAGTGAATTTAGGAGAACAAACTGTGAGCCAAGCACTAAGTACATTAAGGAAGGAAAGGGAACATCCTGGAGATCTGTGTACAACAGCTACAAGGATTTTGATGAGTAGATATGGATTGAGGGATCTTTGAATAACAAAATGTTATTAAGTGATGGGATAGAAGATGAATCTGGAAGTGGCTAGAGAGCAAATAGCGTTCCAACTATTACCTTGATCTGTGAATTGTGGGAACAAGTGAAAGTGAGATCAGTGCTGGAATGAGTAACTAAGGAAGTTATGTCATTGGGAATGAGCCAGGTCTCAGTGAGTGCAAGAAGATATAGGGAAGAAAAAAAAGAAGAGATTTAAGGAAACAGACAACAATCAACTTAAGGAAATAAGGACCTTTATCATCTGGCAGTGAAAAGATGAAGCAGTAGGTGTAAGTGCTCTCTGTTCAAAGTAAAGTCTTTAGATGTCATTTAATCCCAATTGTTTCCTTTTACAGATGGAGAAACTGAGGCCTGAAGAGCTGAAGTGATTTGCCCAAAGTCACAAAAAGGATTGATAATTCAGCCCTTTTGTTGTTGTTCAAGTTATGTCCCAACTCTTCATGATGCCCTTAAATCTAACCAGTCAACAAGCATTCATTGAGCATTTCTTTTGTGGATTATAACGCAGACAGCCACAATTCCTTGCCCTCAGAGAGCTCACATTCTAATGGAGAAGATGGTAAATCAACAACTATGAACAATTGAGATAAATTTGGAATTGATGAGAGGTAGTCCAACGATCATTCTATAACTCCATCCTGCCCCTCTCCAAAAGGATGCTTCAAACAACCATCAGTCCACTTCTCCCCACTCCATTTCCCTCTTCATAGAATAAATGCCTACAACATCTATGTAACTGTACCTATCTCAGGTCATAGGCTTAGAGTAAGAGATTTATCAGATTAAATCCCATTTATATAGGTAAGGAAACTGAGAACCAGAGAAGCTAGGGTCACACCATTAATAATCAGCAGAGAAAGAATCTGGACCTTGGTCTTCTGATATTATAGCATGGCCACCTGTCTTTTTGCCCCCACCCACATTCTTCTTCCATTCTCTTCCCCCTTCATCACAGCATCATCTTACCTCTTTCTTCGTCTTTCTCTCTGAGGACTCTCCCCTTGAGCGCCCGGCTCCAGGTCCCACCATAGTCTCCCAGCCTTCCCCTCTCAGGGGAATCCTTTGATGAGGTGCTCTTGAGCCAAGGACCATATCTCCGGACGGCATTCGGAGACTCAGGGGTCTCCCGGAAGCCCCTCTCCAGGTGCAGGAGGTCCTGGTATGGCAGCTCAGCTCCCTCAGGGGCACTGGCAGCTGGATTGGGCTCATTCTCAGCCACAGCGGGCTGGCCCACAAAGCCCGAGTGCAGGAAAACAAGGCTGCCAGCCGTCAAGTAGAGAGCCACCAAGGTAAAGAAACGGACTGGTTTCCTGCGAAAATACCGCTGGAACTTGACCCAGAGTTTGGCCATAGCAGGTTCATTCCGGACTCACCTCTTGGGGTCTAGTAGTGGGGCTCAAAGAGGGAAGGAGTCATGTGGTGGGAGATGGAGAGGAGAGAGTTCTCACTCAAAGCAGACAGCTCTAGATAGGTCTAGATGGGGACTGAGTGATATGGCTTAAACAGGACAAGGAGTAGCCTGTAGGCTACAAATCTGGAGTAACATAGTCAAGGTCAAGATCTCTTTCCAAGGGAGATTTTCAGGTTGAAATGACAAAGAATAGTTTAGCAGGGCTGATGGCTCATGTTCATCACTGACTGAAGATGGATCTCCAGAGTCTTCGAGGAAGGAGAAACTAAAAAGGGTGGGTGGAAGAAGAACTTTTCCTGGCTTTTGCTGGATGTGTTCAGCTCAGAAAAGAAGGATTCTGTCCTTATAATATATCCAAGTCATTCTCTTTTGGCTACATTTGATTCTTCCTCTATGAAAGTTCTGGAGAAGGAGAGATCTTGTTAAGAAATTTAATAAGTGTGGAAAGGCAGCTTGAAAGTTAGTTGGTTTGTTCCAGTTTCTTCTTCCAGTTTCTCATCCCAAGATCTTAGGGGCATTTATCCAGAATCTGGGTACTTTTGGCCCTCTCCAGAGGGCAAAAGCTCAGTGAACACACCAGCTTTGAAAAGCTTTGAGCTCACAATTCTCCATGCATCCACGTTCCAGGACCTGCAAATCCGACAAAAACACTTATCAGAGGCTGAATCATCTGCCCCAAGACTGCACATGAAGCAAACATTTCCCAAAAGTGCAAAGCCATAAAGATAGGGACTAGAAAGCAGGAAATTGAAATCAGATGTGTTGGGTTCAAATATTGACTCTGTGACCTTGAATTTAAACTCCAAGGGCCTTAATTTACTTCTCTGCTGGGTCAAAATGAACCAATCAATCAACAAGCATGTATGAAGTGCCTGCTATATACCAGACACTGAGTTTGGCACTGTGGGATCCAAAGAAAATAAGGTTCATTTTCTTTGAACACAATCGTGACTTACAGAATGTCAGAACTGAAAGGGACCTTCAAGATAACCCAATTCTATTGCTC
This sequence comes from Myrmecobius fasciatus, assembly GCA_023553655.1. NCBI lineage: Eukaryota > Metazoa > Chordata > Mammalia > Dasyuromorphia > Myrmecobiidae > Myrmecobius > Myrmecobius fasciatus. The sequence continues at coordinate 446,927 of JAJPUD010000276.1, forward strand.
ATTCCATAGAGGAGGAAACTGAGCCCCAGAGAAATTAAATGTATATCCAAGGTCACATAACAAATTCATAGCAGGACTATTTGGAAGGTAGGGTTATAGAACCCTGTATAGTCTTTACAACCCAGTGTCTGATTCCTTTCAGGGAAATGAAGGCTGATGATTGGAAAGGCAGTATCTGAGTATCTAGCATCCTGTTCCCAGCCCCTGAGCACCAAAATACAGTCTATTTTTAGCTCTACCAAAGAGCATTGCAGCACAAACCCCATTAAAGAGCCTTAGCCAAATAGATCCTTTCTACCAAAAACATAAGCAACATTCTGGGGCAGTCACTCCCTCTCCTGAGCAGGCAATTTGAGTAGTTACTCACTGTGGCTTTTGATTGTCTAAATGGGGTCCAAGTACTAGGAATTGGATACGCCACTGGAGTTCACCTCATTTTATGTGCCATTCAAAAGCTGCCTTCCTTGGAAAATTGGACTTCCTGGGGTCCCTAGATTGACTTGAGAAGGCAGAGGTTTCCTCCTTCAGAAGGTCTAGTGAGTTCCCCATACACTCTGGGGGATCAAGGAACAAAAGATTAAAAGGTAGAAAGGGGAAAAAGCATGATTCTCAGGATTTAACTTCACAGAACTGTGTCTTATAATTTCTCCTCAGTACACACACACACACACACACACACACACACACACACACACGTACTTGTCTGGCTGTTTTGGATTGTTAATGCTGTTGTTTGATCTTAACCTATGATTTCATTGATTTGGGAGAGCTCCCAGTGAGAAAATTCTCTGCACTAATTCAGATCAGAAATTCATTTATAACAAGCTTTTAGATACTGGGCTCTTGAGTCTTATATTTGTTTAAATTTCCTTTTTTTCTGTAATACATAGTTAATTTTTTTCCTTTAATAGTATTTAATTTTTCTCTAATTACATGCAAAGATAGTTTTCAACATTCATTTTTATAAGATTTTGAGTTTTCTTTTTCCCTCCCTTCTCCCCTCACTAAGATGGTAAGCAATCTGATATAGAGTATATATGTATAATCATATTAAACATACTTCCATATTAGTCATTTTATGAAAGAAGAATCAGAAGGGAAAAACCACAAGAAAGAAAAAACAAAACAAAAAGTATAAATACTATGCTTTGATCTGCATTCAGATCCATCCTTTGTTTTTGGATATGGATAGTCATTTGCATTCACGAATCTTTTGTAATTGTCTTAGATCATTGTAGTGCTAAGGAGAACTAAATCTATCAAAGTTAATCATTGCAGTGTTGCTGTTACTGTGTACAATGTTCTCCTGGTTTTTGCTTACTTCACTTTGCATCAGTTCATATAAGTCTTTCCAGGTTTTTCTGAAATCCAACTATTCATTATTTCTTATAGCACAATAATATTCCCTTACATTTATATACTACAATTTGTTCAGCCATTCCCCAATGGATGGGCAACCCCTCAATTTCCAATTCTTTGCCACTACAAAAAGATTTGCTATAAATATATATTTTTTTATCTGTCGATCCTTTTCCCTTTTTTATGATCTCTTTGGGATATAGACCTAAGAGTAATAACACTGGATCAAAGGATATGCATAGTTTTATAGCCCTTAGGACATAATTCCAAATTCTTCTCCAGAATGGCAAAATCAATTCACAAATCCACCAACAATGCAGTAGTGTTCCAATTTCCCTATATCTTCACCAACATTTTTCATTTTCTTTATCTGTCTTACATCCTTTGACTGTTCATCAACTGGGGAATGACTTGTATTCCTATGAAATTGATTCAGTTCTCTATATATTTTAGAAATGAGGCTTTTATCAGAAACACTGATTGTAAAAATTATTTTCCAGCTTTTTGCTTTTTTTCTAATCTTGGTTGCATTGGCTTTGTGCAAGAATTTTTTTTAATTTAATGTAATCAAAATGATCTATTTTACATTTAATAATGTTTCTATCGCCTGTTTAGTCATAAATTTTCTTTTTTCCATAAATATGACAAGTAAACTATTCCTTGCTCTCCTAATTTGCTTATACTATCATCTGTTATGTTTAAATCACATATCTATTTTGATCTTATCCTGGTATGTAAGATGTTGGTATGATCTAGGGAGAGCTGTGTTTACTACTCATTTGGCCTGTGCCTTAGTTTATGAATGGGTACAAGCCCTCATCTGCCTCATAACTGTGAGCAGGGACCCAGCTCCCCTTATGGTTGCAAGTTCTAATACGTAAATGCTCCTTCTTGTCCTGGGACTAAAATCAAGAAGTGTGACTCAGGTCTAGATTTGGGCATGACAACAGAGTTCTACCCCTTGTGATTGCAAAGAGAACCCCATAATCTTCTTCTGACCAGTTGTCTGACCCCCTTACCATCTGTGGACTGAAAGTTTGGGAAAGCACCGCTGCTGCCACTGATTCTGTTGTCCCCAAGGCCTGTTCCTGGCTTGCTGGGGCCAAGTCTGCTGACATTCTAAGTTGTCTTGGACTGAAAAATTGTTTCAGCAATTCTTTTGTGGATTCTGCCACTCCAGAATGAGTCTTGAGGCATTCATATTTTAAAATTTGGGGGAAGGATTTTGGGGAGAGCTCAGGTAAGTCTGACTTTTCTGCCATGTTGGTCCTGTCCCCAGGTAATGGATTCTTAATCCTTTGTGCGTGTAAGGTTTGGGGAAAATGGACATGGACTCTATCTCAGAATGTTTTTAATGCATAAATAATATGCAGAGGATTACAAAAGAAGCCAGTCCAACACTGAAATACAATTATCAGAATATATATTTTTTAAAAACAAGTTTTCAAAGCCCAGGTCTAAGAATTGTGTTTTTTCCTAGGGTGCTCTAAGGAGGGTAAACCATGAAATTGTAAAGTCCTTAGGACTAGAAGTCTCTCAAGAGATCCCCTGCCTTCACATTGGGCCACACCAGTAGGCAAGACTCTTCTTTTTGTCAAGACTTTCTCCCTGTTCTTATACCAAACAACCCTAGTTCTTGACTTTTCACTGATCAACAATAAGTGTTTATTAAAAATACCTATGCACTGGAGGTATAAAGACAACAATTTCAAAATCTCTGCCCTCCAGGAGCTTCCTATCACACTGAGGGAAACAGCCCATCTCTACTCTATATATAATTTGTACATAATTGTTTTTATGTTCTCTCTCCCATTAGATTATGAGCTCTTTGGGGACAGGGACATCTTTTACCTTTTTATAGGCCTGCAGTCCTAGGCATAAGGCCTGGCACAGAGTAAGTACTTAATAATTGCTTATTGAGTAATTTTTTGGGGGAAGATTCTAGGTTTGAATTTCAGCTCTGTAACTAAACCACCCATGTGATCTTGGACAAGTCATTTAATAGCCTCCTTTGGTCTCCTGTTTATAATGATTAGATTGGAGTAGATGGCTTTAAGTCTCTTCCCACCTTTTATCTATGATGCTATAAAATCTCATCTTGAGATTTGTTTTTTTATCTATAATTTAAGGAGTTGGATAAGATAATCTTTAAGGTCTAAATGTCTGACCCAGTAGTCCTAATTCCTTAATATAAATACTTTTTGATGTTTATAAGAAACTTGGATTGGAGTCAGAAATTGTTGCTCAGTCATGTCTGAGTTTTTGTGATCCCTTTTGGGATTTTCTTGGCAAAGACACTGCTATTTCCTTCTCTGGCTCATTTTACAGATGAGGAAACTGAGGCAAATAGGGTGAAGTGACTTGTTCAAGGTCATACAACTACTAGGTGTCTGAAGCTGGATTTGAACTGGGGTTTAACTGGCTCCAGACCTAATTTCTTATCCATTATTCACGCTTCTAGCTGCCATCAGAGTCAGAAGACCCAAGATTAAAATCCTGGATTGGCCATCTACTAGATCTGAGACATTGGTCAAGTCATTCAAACCCTAAACTTCAGTTTCCTTGTTCAAGCCATATATTCTAATCCAATCATTATAAACAGAAGAAGGCTATTAAATGACTTGTCCAAGGTCACATGAGTGGTTTAATTATAAAGCTAGAATTCGAACCTAAACCCTTTGATTCTAGCTTACTTAGAATCTTCTCCCCAAAATCACTCAATAATAGAATGAGAAAGATGGGTTAGGTTCACAATGCTAGAACCAGAAATTAGTTAGTCTAGCCAATTAGTCCAACCCCCTCATTTGGCAAGGGAGGAATCTGAGGTTAAGTAATTCCCCTGAGATCACATAGGCAGAAAACTTCACAAGTCTTTTTGGCTTAAACAGCTAGCTGTGGCCACCTTAGGGCATGGACATTCTAGATCTGAATCCATCCTAAGCCCTTATCCTCTAGGTAGAGTGGAAACATTTTTTAAGTTGAAATCAATCGAATTGGGTTCAAATCTTTCTACCTTTGTGACTTTGGTCAAGTCCCATACCTTCTCGCTCATTTTCTTTCCTTTTCTTTTGGTATTTCCTATTTTTTTTTTTTTACTTTTATGCTCAAGTGCTTCTTGGGTAAAGGGGGTGCTGTCCAAAATTTTCTGTTAAACTCTGAATCCTGGCTTTGAGCACAGGGGCTTCTTGTGTTTGCAGGGGGTAGCTTTGCCTGTTCTTTTCTGGAAATGGCCTGGTTTCCCAGATCTGAGCTGAAACTGAAGGCTGCCTCACTGGTCTGCTTCTCTACTGAGCCAGGACCACGGGTCTCAGCTGCTTAACCGTCACAGTGATTAAGACCTTCTCACCAGCTTTCCCAGAATCTATCTGAGCTGGACTGAATGCCCTTTTCATCCCAGTGAGACTGACCTTTCTTGAAGTTTCTCCAGTCCATCTTGAGCTGGAGAATGATTTTATTCCATAAGACTTTGTTCAGAGGCTTGATTTCATGTAGTTTTTGAGGGAAACTAGGAGAGCTCAAGCAGCTTCCTGGCTTTACTCCACTATTTTGGCTCCCCCAGAAGTTCCCATACCCTCTCAAAAAACTCCCTTACCTCATCCACAAAATAAAGAGATTGAAATGTATGGTTTTTGTGGCCCCTCCTTCCAGCTCTCAATTCAGTGATTCCTATTATTCTGTTTTTCTTGGAAAACTTCCATAAAGATCCTTTGTGGATCAGAAAATATAAAATTATCCCTCAACCTTCTCCTCACCAGGCTTATGGCTTCCAATACTTTAAACCTAAATCCCTTTTTATCCTATTGCGGACTTTCAGAGGGTAGAGATTCTAGAATGTCAGAAAGGGCTACATGGGCTGGCCTTTGGTCTCTCCTACTGCTTCCTTCCTCTCTCCCTCAGCAAAGAGTCCTTGCCCTAGGGACTTGTTTAAGTAAAGGACATAATGAAATGCTCCAGGAGAGCTGCAGTAAAAACTGATTTGGTGATCTTTTCTAGGAGTCCTTTACAAGCTCAGAATTTTATCAGACAACCCAGTTTCAGGGTCTTTGGTCCATTCAGAGAAATCCATAGCCTTTCTGCCCTTTGTCATCAACCAGCTCCCAAGGAGAGGGGACAATCATTAGCTTGAGGTAATGTCACTCTATGGGGACTGAAATGAGATGTCAGCAGGATCCATGCAGGTCTGGCTCAGGCTTAGCAAGTCAGGCCACTAGACAGAGCCCAGGGGCTTCTGCCACCACTGATCAACAACATCCAACCTCCCTTTTCAGCCCTAAGTAACTGGCTTTTTTATTTATATTCCTGGTACTTAGCAAAGTGCAATGGCACATTGTAAAGGCTTAATAAACAGAATCATGACAGGCGTGGATGGGGATATTCTTGGAGATTGTGCAGCGCCAGTCCCTACAGTTTATTATACATGAGACTGAACTCCACATAAGGGGAAAATCTTGCTCAAGGTCACAACAAAATCAATGGCAAAATCAGAACTAGGTTCCAAATTTCCTAAGGCTTATTCCATCAGTTTCACTACTCTGACACAATGCCAGTTGTCAGAAGCAATATTTAAAATGTGTCATCTCTCAATTATCTGTGTATTGTTGTTCTACTTTGCCAGATATCAATATCAAGTTTGGAGTTCTAGGATTGGCTTTCCTCTGGCTGTCCAGCCCAGCTCTGGACCTTCTTTCCCTGGGGTGAGAAAGGTCAATCCTTTCATTGTTTCAGTCATTTTTCAGTTGTGTCTGATTCTTTGGGATGCCCATTTGGCATTTTCTTGGCAAAGGTATCACATTAGTTTGCCATTTCTTTCTCTAGCTCATTTTATAGATGAGAAAGCTGAGGCAAACAGGACTAAGGGACTTGGCTACAGTTGCACAACTAGTAAGTGTCTGAGGCCAGATTTGAACTCATGATTCCCAGCCTGATGCTCTATCCACTGTGCTACCTAGCTGCTGGGGGCCTCAAATCCCCCATTGATGTAGACCCAGAAGAGATCTAATGGGTAATCAAGTATAAATCCCCCTCATTTTACAGGAGGCTGAAGTCCAGAGATGCTGTTATGCACTCAGATCACACAGTGGGCCAACAAGTGTCTGAGGCAGAATTCAGTCCTAAGTTTTCTTGAACCCAAATCCGGTATTTTATCCATTATTCCATGCTAAGGAAACAGTCTGGAGAGCTGATTTTTCAAGTCAATTCCAACTTTATAATTACTAAAGTTTTATTACAATAACTATTAATAATATTAACTATCATCATCATCAACAACAGCTACTAGTTTTGGGGGGTTCATGGCTCCTTGAAGATATTGGGCCAGATCTTTTTCAGATCATGATGCAATAAAAATCGCATGCAATATAAGGCCAGGAGAAAATAAACCAAAAGTTAATTGGAAATTAAATAATCTAATCCTGAAGAATGAATGGGTGAAAGAGCAAATCATAGACACAATCAATAACTTCATCCAGGAGAATGACAATAAGGAGACAACATACAAAATTTGTGGGATACGGCCAAAGCGGTTATAAGGGGCAATTTTATATCTCTAGATGCTTACTTGCATAAAATAGAGAAAGAAAAGATCAATGAATTGGGCTTATTATTAAAAAAAAACTAGAAAAAGAACAAATTAAAAACCCTCAATTAAATACCAAATTGGAAATTCTAAAAATAAAAGGAGAAATTAATAAAATTGAAAATAAGAAAACTATTGAATTAATAAATAAAACTAAGAGTTGGTTCTATGAAAAAACCAACAAAATAGATAAGCCTTTAGTTAATTTGATAAGAAAAAGGAAAGAGAAAAATCAAATTATTAGTCTCAAGAATGATAAGGGAGAACTTTCCTCCAATGAAGAGGAAATTAGAGCAATAATTAGGAGTTACTTTGCCCAACTTTATGCCAGTAAGTTTGATAATGTAAATGAAATGGAGGAATATCTACAAAAATATAGATTGCCCAGGTTAACAGAAGAGGATATAAATTATTTAAACAGCCCCATATTAGAAAAAGAAATAGAACAAGCTATTAACCAACTCCCTAAGAAAAAATCTCCAGGGCCAGATGGATTTACATGTGAATTCTACCAAACATTCAAAGAACAATTAATTCCAATACTACACAAATTATTTGAGAAAATAGGGACAGAAGGTATATTGCCAAATTCCTTCTATGAGACAGATATGGTGCTGATAGCTAAACCAGGTAGGGTGAAAACAGACAAAAAAAACTATAGACTAATTTCCCTAATGAATATTGATGCAAAAATTTTAAATAAGATATTAGCAATGAGATTACAGAAAGTCATCCCCAGGATAGTACACTATGACCAAGTAGGATTTATACCAGGGATGCAGGGCTGGTTCAATATTAGGAAAACTATCAGCATAATTAATTATATTAATAACCAAACTAACAAAAACCATATGATTATCTCAATAGATGCTGAAAAAGCATTTGATAAAATCCAACACCCATTCCTATTAAAAACACTAGAGAGTATAGGAATAAATGGGCTTTTCCTTAAAATGATCAGTAGCATCTATTTAAAACCATCAGCAAGCATCATATGTAATGGAGACAAACTAAAACCATTCCCAATAAGATCAGGAGTGAAACAAGGCTGCCCACTGTCACCATTACTATTTAATATTGTATTAGAAATGTTAGCTTTAGCAATAAGAGAAGAAAAAGAGATAAAAGGAATCAGAATAGGTAATGAAGAAACCAAATTATCACTCTTTGCAGATGACATGATGGTATACTTAGAGAACCCTAGAGACTCAACTAAAAAACTACTAGAACAATTCACAACTTTAGCAAAGTTGCAGGATTCAAATTTAATCCACATAAATCATCAGCATTTTTATATATTACCAACAAAGTTCAGCAGCAAGAGATACAAAAAGAAATTCCATTCCAAATAACAGATGATAGGATAAAATATTTGGGAATCTATCTGCTTTTGTCAGGAACTATATGAACTAAACTACAGAACACTTTCCACACAAATAAAATCAGACCTAATCAATTGGAAAAACATTAAGTGCTCATGGGTAGGCAGAGCGAACATAATAAAAATGACAATACTACCCAAACTAATTTACTTATTTAGTGCCATACCAATCAAACTCCCAAAAAATTATTTTACAGATCTAGAAAAAACAGTAGCAAAGTTCATTTGGAAGAACAAAAGGTCAAGGATTTCAAGGGGATTAATGAAAAAAAAGGCAGATGAAGGTGGCCTTGCTGTACCAGATCTAAAACTATATTATAAAGCAGCAGTCATCAAAACCATTTGGTACTGGCTAAGAAATAGAGCAGTCGATCAGTGGCACAGGTTAGGTTGCCAGGACAATCTAGGTAATAACTTTAGAAATTTAGTGTTTGATAAACCCAAAGACCCCAGATTTTGGGATAAGTACTCATTATTCGGCAAAAACTGCTGGGAAAATTGGAAATTAGAGTGGAAGAAATTAGGGCTTGAACCATACCTAACACCACATACCAAGATAAGATCTAAATGGGTTCAAGATCTAGATATAAAGAGTGATTTTGTAAGCAAGTTAGAGGAACATAATATAGTTTACCTCTCAGACCTGTGGAGATGGAATAAATTTATGTCCAAAGAAGATCTGGAACTCCTAATTGAACACCAGATGGATAATTTTGATTATATTAAGTTAAAAAGTTTCTGTACAAATAAAACTAATGCAGACGATTAGGAGGGAAGCATCAAACTGGGAAATCATCTTTACATTTAATGGTTCTGATAAAGGCCTCATTTCTAAAATATATAGAGAATTGTCTCATATATATATATATATATATATATAAGAATTCAAGCCACTCTTCAATAGATAAGTGGTCAAGGGATATGAACAGATAATTTTCAGATGATGAAATTAAAACCATCTCTAGTCATATGAAAAGTTGCTCCAAATCACTATTGATCAGAGAAATGCAAATTAGGACAACTCTGAGGTACCACTACACACCTGTCAGATTGGCTAAAATGACAGGAAAAGATAATGATGAATGTTGGAGGGGATGTGGGAAAGCTGGGACACTAATGCATTGTTGGTGGAGCTGTGAACGGATCCAACCATTCTGGAGAGCAATTTGGAGCTATGCTCAAAAAGTTGTCAAACTGTGCATACCCTTTGACCCAGCAGTGTTTCTATTGGGCTATATCCCAAAGAGATCTTAAAGGAAGGAAAGGGACCCACCTGTGCAAGAATGTTTGTGGCAGCCCTTTTTGTAGTGGCTAGAAACTGGAAACTGAAGGGATGCCCATCAATTGGAGAGTGGCTGAATAAATTATGATATATGAATGTTATGGAATATTATTGCTCTGTAAGAAATGACCAGCAGGACGATTTCAGAGAGGCCTGGAGAGACTTGCATGAACTGATGCTGAGTGAAATGAGCAGAACCAGGAGATCATCATACACAGCAACAACAGTATTACATGATGATCAGTTCTGATGGACATGGCTCTCTGCAACAAAGAATTGTCTCAAACCAGTTCCAATTGTTCACTGAAGAAAACCATATACAATCAGAGAGAGGGAAATGAAATATGGACCACAACGTAACATTTTCATGCTCTTTATTGAGGTTTGCTTGCATTGTGTTGCCTTTCTCTGGTTTTCTTTTTTTCTTGTAGATAGGATTTTTCTTACACAACTTGTCAACTATTATTGCATTATTAACATGTAGTGGACTTCCTGCCATCTAGGGGAGGGGAGGGGACTGGGGGTAAAAGTTGTAACGGAAAGCTTTGTAAAGATCAATGCTGGGGAACTACCCATACATATGTTATACAAATAAAAAGCTTTAAAAAAAAAGAAGACATTGGGCCAGGCACTAATTCTTTGTAAATGAGGTGCTCAGGTAATGGCATTGATTGGTTAGAAATTGTACCGATTTCACCGATTTGGAGATGATGGGAAGGAAGTTCTTTTTTTTCTTCCCCATGGAATCTTGAGGAGAGTGGGAAAGGGGTCACAGCCTCATGACTCACAAAATCCTTCCTATCATGGATCACATGGTGCCTTTTCTTTTCCTGATCCTCTCATTCTAGAATAACTTTTTTCTTCTATCCCACTTCTGTGGACCACCCTTTGGTGCTGACTCTTCAGTAGGTGGTCAGTTGGGTCAGTTTTGCCAGGACAACCTGGGTTCAAATCCTTCCTTTGACACTTGTGAGCTGTATGACCATGGCCAAGTTTGCCCCAGTTTTCTCATCCATAAAATAGGGATAATTATAGCATCTAGCTCCCAGAATTGTTGTTAAGGATCAAATGGATAATGGTTGTAAATGGATCTATATGAATATTATTACCTAAATAGGGTAGCTAGATGACACAGTGCTGGATCTAGCCTTGGGAAGATCTGAGTTCAAATCCAATCAGACACTAGCTATGTGACATGAGCAGATTGCCAAGGAAGCTCAAAGCAGAGCTGGAATTCTGATCCTAGTTCTTTAACTTTGAATTCAATGCTCTTTCCACTAGGTCATTGAATACCTGGTACATGTTGGTAAATATTGATTGCTTGATTATTGATTGCTTGATTAATCCAGTTCCACTGTCCTGGTAAGGAAATTGAGGCAGAGAAGGGGGACATACATGATTTGTCCAAAATCACACTGAGAAGTAGGGAGCCAGAAGCAAGAATCTGTTGGCTCTCTTGGGTATCCCCTGTAGAGGGGCTTCTGGCAATGACCCCAAAGAATGGACTTCAGTCCAGAAGTGAATGACCAAGGGGCCAGGCAGGCTTTGAGCATCCATGAAAGGCTGTGGCCAACGCAGACCTCACCATGGTGAAAATTGGCCCCTAGGCTGTAGAAGGGATGGTGAGAACAAGGAGACAGCAGTGGCTGCCCTATCTGATGCTCAGAGCTTGTCTGGAAAGTCCTGGGATTCTTCATTTCAGTTCATATTTAATTATCTCCTGATGAGCATCAGACATATACTAAAGATAGCTTTTGTCCCTAAGGAGCTTCTTCCTGGAAGGCACAGCACACAGACAGCTCTGACACTCCTCATTCTAAGGCCCTTCCCAGTTCTGACATCCCCTGTTCTAAGCTCCCTCCCAGCCCTGACATCTCCTGTTCTAAGCTCTCTCCCAGCCCTGACATCCCCTGTTCTAAGCTCCCTCCTAGCTCTGACATCCCCTGTTCTAAGCTCCCTTCCAGCTCTGACATCCCCTGTTCTAAGACTTTTTCCAGCTCTGACATCCCCTGATCTAAGATCCTCTCAGCTCTGACATCCCGTGTCTAAGAAGGAGTTTGGGACAATGAGCTGGAGAACATCCTTCATCGGAAGCTCCTCCCTGAGCATGATTAGGATGAGGCTGAGCAAAGGAAAAAACTTGGTGACCTCTGGTTTTCTGGGCAGCTCAATATGGTCACAGACTCAACCTCCGAGGAAACCCATGAAAAGCAGCAGCCTTGGAACTCTGGCACTCCCAGACTCTTTTCCCTTTCTGAAGGCGAGTGGGGAGGGCCATTTTCTCAGCTGGGGATGGAGCAGAGACTGAATCTTGCTTTTGAATTCATGGGAAGAGGTGAAGAGTCTGAAGGAGGGTTTTAAATCACTATCATTAAGCCATCTGGAACTCATCCCTCTCTACCCAGAACTGCTGGGTCTCAGGTCAATTAGTGCACATTTGCATATATTTCATTAATACTTCTGCTAATTGTCTAGAGGAGATAATGGACTTGTTTCCAGTCAGGGAATGTTTACCAACATCAAAGGTTAAATGGTACCCAGGCCTCTGCCCCCTCTCAGCAGAGCTGCCTCTGGGGAAGTATAGGATGGTCCCTTAGAACAGGGGAGGTCAGAGTTGGGAGGGAGCTTAGAACAGAGGATGTCAGAGCTGGGAGGGAGCTTAGAACATGGAATGTCAGAGTTGGGAGGGGCCTTAGAACAGGGGATGTCAGAGCTGGGAGGGAGTTTAGAACAGGAAAGGTCAGAGATGGGAAAGGTATTAGAACAGGGGATGTTATGAATGAAAGATCTTAGAACCTGTTATGTCAGAAGGGGAAGGAACCTAGAACAGAGGTTACATCTAGGTCCTTACAACTTAGGATGTCAAAGCTGTGAAGACTCTTAGATCACAGAATATTCGAGCTGGGAGGGGGCTTAGAACCCAGAATTCCTGAGTTGGAAAAGACCAGAGAGGTAATCTAGTCTGCTCTTTATGTCTGTACAATATCCCTAAAAAGAAATTATCCAGTTTCCATTTGAATACCATCAGTCCCTATTTATATATTCTGTTCTACCTTTGGACAGCAGTGGTTATTAGAAAGTTCATTCCTATATAAAACGGAAATTTGTTCCTTTATAACTACTCACAACATCCCCAGTTTCCTCAACTGGTTCTGAACTGAATAAATTGCAAGCTGTCAATATCCTGGTTACTTTCCTCTGGATGCTTTCTGATAACTTCTCTCTAATTCTTGGGAACCCGAGCTAACAGAGCTCCTCCTAATTGTTCCAGTTTTTTGATTTTTTTTCCTTGAATGCAGTCAGAAAAAGGTACCAACTGCAGATTTCCCCCAAATGGCACTATCGCAACCGTCCAGCCTCCCCCATGGGCTCCAACCATAGCATCCCTAGCATCCGACAAGTGATACAGGCCATAACATTCGCACTCTGGAGCAAGAAGCATCAGAATCATTACTCAAGGAAACAAAATTAAAATATTTATTCATAACATGCGCCATATGCTCTGTCAATATTTCCTTTTTTATTTAATTAAGTCATGACAGATGGCAAGGGCGTTCGAGGCCATTAAGCTAATGGCACTTAGTATCCCCATTTATTTCCTTCAGTTTTTAGCAGGATAAATGGAAATGGATGAAGGCAGCGAACTGTGAATTTGGGAAGACAGTAAGGTGATAGTGCTGTCCTGGGAGCCGAGGAAAAGGGCAGCCTGGGCTTAGCCCGGTGCTAACAATCTGCAGAAAGCAGAAGGCAGCAGAGACAGGAGGGACTGCTCACACAGGTAGAACCTGCTTGGACCCTAGGATGGAAGCAAGAGGAACCAAAAACTTAAATGTCACTGCTGGAAAAGACTTAGAATATAGAAGAGCAGATTTGAGGGAGGGTTAAAACAGAGATTATCAGAACTGGGAGAGGTCTTAGAACAGGGGATATCAGAGTGGCAGGGGCTTTTTTTTTTAATGTGTTCTACATTATCGAAGTTGGGAGAGTCCTTAAGAACATGGAATGTTACAACTGGGAAAACAATGAATTCATCCCCTTTGAAGAAAGAAAAATCACCTTTGCACCATCATCCTATAATCTTGTTCAATATTCTCTTGTTCAATAATCTCTTCAATATTCATTGGTGATATCCAAGTGACTTTGCTAAGGTTGCATAGCTAGTAACTAGTCATACTAGTACTAGAACCCAATTCTAATCTAATCTTGTGGAGCAGCAAGAGCAGTGAGGGTGGGGAAAAGATCTGAGTCCATATGATCCAAGAATAGGGTAAGGAAGTATGACAGTGCATAGAGAGCTAGTCCTGAAGTCAGAGAAGACATCTTCTGAGTTCAAATCGGCCTCAGACACTTACTAGCTGGATGACTCTGTGTGCCTCAGTTTCCTCATCTGTAAAATGAGCTGGAGAAAAAAAATGACAAAGCACTCCTTTGCCAAGAAAACCTGAACTGGAGTCACAGACAGTCAGTCCCACTCCAACAACATCAATGAATATTTATTGACCATTGACAATGACTCTTTCAGATATTTCTTTCTCAGTCACAACTTAACCATCCCCTGGTTCCAAAAAAGTGTGCTGGAAATGCCAGGCTGGCTCCAACCTCTGCCTCTTACTCAATCTCTTCCCCTGCTTCTGAAAGAGCTTCTTCATTTTATGAAAATTCTTTGTTTGTGACTCAGGCTCTCATACACTGGCTTTGATCATTCAAAAGGGCATGCCGGCCCTTGTTTGCTTCAATCAAAAAGCGTTTTAATTACTTTTAAGGGGATGGGATCATCAATGGAACCCCATCTTTACAGATGAAAAAGGCAAAATTGTGGTCCCTACCCTTTGGGAGCTCACATATTAATTCAAGAGACAACTTGCAAAGAACTATGTACATGCAGTGTGATGTCAGTGGGAAGGAACTAGCTTTGGGAGGATTAGGAAAGGCGTTGGGCTCAAGGTGGCATTTGAACTGAGTCTTGAAGGAAGCTCTATCTCTATTTCTTTTCATTCTAGTTTGTAGAAGAGCTCATTTAGACTTTATGTCAGAAAAGCTGTCCCAGAAATGAGAGCCCCTTCCCCCCAACAAAAAGTAAATTGATTGAAAATGGGGTGGGATCTTTCTCATGAAAGTCTTCAAACTGAGACTGGATGGTCCACTTGTTAGAGATGCAAGCTATGAGGGATTTTTTTTTTACCAGTTAGACTGGATCCTAAGGATCTTTGCAAATCTCTATTCTTTTATTCTGGGATTATTTCTAATATGCCGATAGACATGTCAATCTATTTAGTAAAAGGTTAAAGCATCCAGGATCTCTATACACTGGATTTGTTGATCTGCAATTCTGATGGATTCTCATGGTCTAAATGTACTGTAACCAAAATGGAATATCTTGTCTACTCAACCACCAAATTAAACCATCCAGAAGTAAAAGCATACTCTACACATGAAGAAACATTTAATTAACAATTCACTTAGTCCACAGGCTAAGAATCACAGAACTTCTGAGTTGGAAGGGACTCTAGGGGCCTCCAGGCCAATCCAAACATGAACAAGAAATCCCCCTAGAAAAAACTCCTGAGAAATGGCTATGATTTTTAGACTTGTCATTAAGATTATATAATGAATCGGAAAAGAAATTATTAAGCACTTATAATGTGCCGGTCGCTGTATTAAGTGATCCTAGTGCAAATACAGAAATAAAACATTCAAGTAGCAATGTAATTCTGGGATGGGGGAGGCTCTAGTTTAGTTGAGACAAAGACATAGTCTAAAACAAGGCTTCTTAAACTTTTTTCACTCTGGACCCCTTTTTGCCAGAGAAATTTTTATGTGACTCTGGGTAGATATAGGTATACAAAATAGGTACAAATCAAACATTTACAGAGGATAAAAGCATAATCTCCTAACACCCCAAAATTAGTTATGAGAGCCCACATGGGGGTTGAAACCTACAGTTTAAGAATCTTCACTCTAGGAGGTGGTGGGAAAGTAGTAGGGATAAGGGAGAAGGATTGGAGATCTTGGATCAGACTACAAAAGTATTGAGACCCAATGGCAAGACGTGTGAGTGACCTTTAGTAGACCAGTTTGGTGGGTCCAGAGAGTGCACAAAGCAGAGTTTGGAACCAGGTGATAAGGGGATTTAAGCTTGCAGCTGAGTCTCAAAACAAGCAGAAGCTAGGGGCATTTCTAAGCAGAGGAAGGGATAAGTTCATCTTTGCATTTTGGGAATATCACATTGACCTGTAGATGGAGAATAGAGGGCAGAGACTGGGGGCGAGGGCAGCAATAATCCAGGCAAGAGGTCCTGAGGGATTAGGATGAGGATGGCTGGGCCAGGGGAGAGAAGGGGATCAAGTGATATCGAAGGAGGCAGAATCGACAAGACTCCCAGGTTCTCCTTCTCTCACAAAGTGCCAGTGGGTAGAGAAGTGGATTCAGAATTGGCAAGGCTGGGGTTTTAATCTAGCTCCTCAGACATTATTTCAGATTACCAACTCAAATCATTGCCCAATTTCTGATCCAGATAAGGAAACTCCTCCCACTCAAGTCTGGCACTGATAAGTGACCCCAGCAATTTCCCCATCACCTCTGGGTGTGATTAGGAATCCTTCCTCCCACATCTGGCATTGATAACCTGCCCTCAACCAAGCCTATTTTTAAAGACTCCTTACTCTGAGTACACACTTCTCCTGGCACCTTTGCCACCATATGGGTCTCCCTCTCCCTCAAACCAACTGAATTACTTTACATCCATGGGGCCAAACCTTTATCTGCATTGCCTTATAGCAGTTTTTTCCTGTGAATTCAGAACCTGACTCTTTGTTCTAGCCTAAACCGTAAATAACATCTTATAAAGAATAAGAGGAAGAAAAAAAAACTTTCCAAAAAATTATCAGAGAAATCCGAGGAGCTCATATGTAGTATTTCATTCCAGGATTTCCCATCTACCTACAGAGAAGAGGAAGAAGATTTCTTTTGGTATCTTTCCTTTGAGATTACCTCTAGTTCTGATAATTTCATAATATCCTGCTTGATTGTTTTGTGGGACTTAAGTTTTTGTTTCTGTTTTTGCTTCAAGTCCAACACAATAAACTACAGAGTGGACCTCTTTACTAGATGAATGTTTAAAAGACAGATATCTACAGGGCAGGAGATGGCAAATCTGGTGTAGGGAAAAGAACGGTGAACCAAAGTCAGGAATCCTAGACTCCAGTTCTTCCATTAACAATATGGAGCAAATCCTGCATTTGGAGTCATAGGACCTAGGAACAAATTCTGACTTCATTTCTATGTTCTGTACATTGGTTTCTTTTCTTTTTCTTTTTTTTTTTTTTGCAAAATGTGATGGTGTCTAAGGTCTTTGTCAGCTCTAAAATCTTTGATTTTATGATTCATTTCTTGGTTTTTTTCCAGTCATTTCACTCTCTTTGCAGTGCAATCTTCTTGGCAAAGATATTGGAGTGGTTGGCCATTTTCTTTTTCAGTTCATTTTACAGATAAGGAAACTGAGGTAAACAGGGTGAAGTGACTTGCCCAGAGCCACACAACTAGTAAGTGTTTGAGGCTGGATTTGAACTCATGAAGATAAGTCTTCCTGACTCCAAGCCCAGTGCTCTGTCCACTACAGCACCACCTACCTGTCCTAGAATACTACAAGTGGGCAGCTTCCAGGACCATGACTAGTATAAGACAAATGAAACTTTGCTTACCTCTGACAATTCCCAGGTATGTGATCTTGGGCAAGTCACTTATTGAGCCTCATTTTCTTCATCTGTAAAATGGGGAAGGGGGTAGGACTAGATATACTTTCTGGTTCTAGGATTAGAATCCTATAATTCTCCAATTTGCTTGGAGACTTCATGGGTGGGTAAGCTCTGGCTGGTAACCATTGGAATACCTGCTTTCCATCTCCTGTGTGGAAGGCCCTGTTCTCAGCTCCTGGAGTCTCCAGGAAGCAGTGATTGCCAGTATTCTACTTGGGGCTGATGCCATTTCTCTTTCAAGATGCCTTCTCTGCAGGCAGCCATCACCCCATGCTGTGTTTACACGAAAACACATTTGAAGAGAGCTTTGTTTTATACTTGCTGCAGCATAGATTCTATTAAACTTGGGGGGATGAGATTATCTGGATGGCGGATGGTGGGAGCTGGGAAAAAAGCATCACTTGGAATGGGACAATATAGTCCTTCTACATTACCTGGGGAAAGACTTCCAGACATTAAAATGGTCTGTGTGCACATACAGGCCCATGTGGGGCTGAAATTGTTTCTCAATAATGAGAAAAATAGGAAATGTCAGCCATAAGAGACTTCAGAGCTTACCTACTTCTACTCCATACACAAAACTCAAAGAAGAATTAGGCAATTTGCCAACAATGTGACCTTAGACAAAGAATTTCTCTTGACATTTCTTCCCCTCTGGAAAAGGAGACGGTGACATAGGAGACCCAAGATTCCTCTCATTTTAAACCTATGATCTTATCACTGATCCCAATGATGATTATTTTTTAAAAGCTTTTTTTGTTGTTTTGTTGTTTTTTATTTATTTATTTTTTAATTAAAGCTTTTTAAGTGCAAAACATATGTATGGGTAATTCAACCATGACCCTTACAAACCTTTCTGTTACAAATTTTTCCCCCCTGGTCCCCAGACTGATCCCAATGAATACATGGGTTTTGCAGGGGTTCTCCATTGCTCTCACAAAGTATGGAGACCTGTGTCAGACATGGCATATACAGCAAAGAACAGGAGACTAAGTTACAACTAGTAAAAATAAAACTGATAAAACCCAAGAAATAATGGGTGAAGAGGATGCAGCAGCCATTTCTCTTCCTTTGGAACAAGTCAGTCAACACCTACTCTGTGCTAGGTGCTGTACCAAACACCAGAAATCCAGAGAGACAAAGGGACCATCTTTGCCTTGAAGGAGTTCACAATCTAATGACAGCAAGTGTAGAACTAGGTACAAACAAGATATTTGTTATTGTTCAGTTTTTTTCTGATCATGTCCAGCTCTTTGTGATCCCTTCCTTCTCCAACTCAGTTTACAGATGTGAAAACATAGACAAAGAGGGTGAAGTCCCTTGCCTAGGATCACACAGCTAAAAAGGGACTGAAGCTAGATTTGAACTCAGGAAGATGAATCTTCCTGATTCCAGATCTGATATTATCTAGCTTCTCCCAAACAAGATATAGATGGGATAAATTGGAGGTAGTCTCAGAGGGTAAACATGGACATTAAGGGAGGTCTGGAAAGACTTCTTGGTTTTTTTTTTTTTTTTTTTTTTTTTTT
>JAJPUD010000276.1:465906-486554 GCA_023553655.1 Myrmecobius fasciatus
TTTTTTTTTTTTTTTTTTTTTGCTGAGGCAATTGGGGTTAAATGACTTGCCCAGAGTCATACAGCTAGGAAGCAGTAAGTGTCCGAGGCCAGATTTGAACTCAGGTCCTCCTGACTTCAGGGCTGGTGAAGACTCCTTGTTAAAGGTAAGATTTTACCTGGGACTTGAAAGAAGCAAGGGAAGCCTGGAGATGGAGATAAGTAGGGAGAGTTGTCCCCAGTGAACTTGCCTGTAAACAGGAGATGTGAGTCTGCAAATAGAATAATAGCAAAGAGGCCAGTTTCAGTCACAGAACCCTTAGGGGGTGAGGTGGGGAATAAGGTGTAAAAAGCCTGGAAAGGTAGGAAGGAGTCAGATTGCAAGGGACTTTCAATGACCAAAAAGGGTTTTCTATTTGATCCTAAAAATGAAGGAAATGACTAAAGCTTATTGGCAGAGAAGGAAGGTGACGTGGTCTGATTTGCACTTTAGTAAAATGACTTTGGTAATTGAATGGAGGATAGATTGGAGTGGGGAGAAAAGAGACAAGCAGAGCCACTGGAAACCTGTTTGTGCTAGCAGTCCAAGTGGGAGGTGGTGGATCCACACCGGGAGTTTATACATATAAGCAGAGAACATGGGCTTGGAAAGAAATACGTGACTCATGAAGGGAGAGAACTGCTGGGGAATTGTGATTATTGTGAGAGGAGAGGGAAGTGAGTTTCTGACTTAGATCTACACATACAGAGTTCAAGGCTCAAAAGGGATTCACAGCTGGTTCTGCCTGCTTTGCTCCCTATAGCCACCTGGTGGTGATACTTAAACGCCCTCAAGAAGATTTTCTACTTTGTCCACTTCTTCCATCTTTTGTCTGTTGAGATAATTTCCTCATTCATAGAATAGTTTTCAAGCTCTTGGATTTAAATGAATAAACATTTGAGACCCTACTAAAAATCTGTTCATGTTTGCCTTCTATTCTTGTGAGGAATATGGCATGAACAAAGAGACCAGCCAGTATAAAATATAAAGTAATACAAAATAATTTCATTGTTGTTTTTTGCTCAGGCCATTAAGGTTAAGTGATTTGCCCAGGGTATCACAGCTAGAAAGTATTAAGTGTCTGAGGTCAGATTTGAACTCAGGTCCTCCTGACTTCAGCACTGGCACTCTATCCATTGCACCATCTAGCTGCCCCATGCAAAATAATTTCAATGGGCAGAAAACAGCCATGTTTCCCTCAGTCTTCTCTCCTCCAGAATAAACTTTTCCAGGTTCCCCCAAGCATTTCCAGACTTAGGACCAGAGGAAACTCATTGCTAAGCAAATGAAAGCCATCTAGTTATCAAAATGAAGATGTTCAGCCTGACTGCAGTTGAGCCCAAAGGCAATTCATGTCCTAAGAATGACTGTTGTTCAGAAAGGGGATGGCCTGCCTAGGGAGATGATGAGTTCCCATCACTGGGAATCACATGACCTCTATTTATGGTGGCGTAGAGGGCATTCAAGGGTCTGGTGTGCATTAAGTCATCCGGTTTTCTGGTCGAAAGATATTTTAGAGGTCATAGAATCTCCGAGTGAGAACAGATCTCAGAATCTGATCCATACTTCCAAAACATATCCGATATCTGGGCATTCAATCTTTGTTCAAAGACTTCAAGTGAGGGATCACCCCCAGTTTTCCAAGATATTCATTCTACTTTTTAATAGATCTAGTTGTTAAAAACAAAAACAATTGCTTCTGACATTAAAAATATCATACTCTTTTTCAGATGAGGAAACTGTGATCCAAGATCCAGGATTTGAAATCTGGTTTTCTAGCCCTAAATCCAAAGCTCTTTTCACTCTACCACACTGAGGTCCCTTCTAGCTGAGATTCTGTGATGTTGTGACATCAGCAAAGCTACATGAAGAGCATGGAAAGATGGGAATGGAATCCTGGATGTCCACCCATAAGCAAATAGTACTTCCTTTGCAGCCCAGTATCTTGTCTTTGAGATAAAATAAGGCCCATTGTGAGTTTCAGCCTATAGGAGCCTGCTGAATTGTTGTTCAGTGGATGGAAACAACAATTCACTTTCATGCTGAGATTAGATTGGCAGCACTTAGAGCTGTCTGAATATGCAAAAAAAATCTTTGAAATCCTATCAGAACAGGCTCTGATGAGAGTTTCAATGCTAAAAACTCTGTGCTTCCACAATTTAATAAAAAACAAACCAGTAGGGGATAGCTAGATGGTTCAGTGGATAGAGAACTAGTCCTGAAATCAGGAGGACCTGAGTTCAAATCTAGCCTCATATACTTGTTCCTAGCTGTGTGACCCTGGGCAAGTCACTTCACCCCAAATGCCTCAGCAAAAAAAAAACAAAAACAAATCACAAACCAGGAAACCACGACATATTATGGTAGGATGGAAATAACTCAGGCATTTGGTATCAAAGGGCCCATATTAAAATCCTGACCCTTGTAACCTACTCTCTGGTTATGGCAATTCTTATTGGGGCTTAGTTTCCTGCTATGTAAAATGAGGTCCTTTCAGGTGTTAAATTTTTGATACTCTATCAGTAACTACTGACTTTCTCATCTCTATAAAATCATTATGATTATAAAATGATTCTGTGAATTGTCTATGCAAATATCAAAGGTATCCTTGATGAGAACCTGTGAAAGGAAGCAGTAACCTTCCATAGATGATTTTCTACAGCAGATCTCCTTCCAGAGTTACACAATTGGTATTGAGAATCCAATAGCTTTCTGCCTTAATTGTTTGTTTGGTTTTTCTGATGTGATCTATGCTATGGGATTGGTCATGTGAACAATTCACAATGGTCATTCTCTTTGGCAAAAGGTAGATTTATTTAGGGGAAAAATTACAGACAAAATAAAAGGATACAATAGACCCTAGGAATGGTAAATATGAAATAGATGGGAGAGCATATGAAAGACCAATTCCACAATTACCCAGAAGAAAGCGAGCATCCCTGGGACATGTTCTTAGCTGGCAGGCTAAATCCTGAAAGGGACTTAGCACCCTAAAAGAGTTAGCTGAAAGGAGAAGGGGTTGGAAAGTATAGTGGAGTTAGAGGAGATAACATGTGACATGGGGAAGGGGAAGGAGAAAGACACCATGAAGCAGAATGCCTGCTATGGTGGACTCACCCAAAGGAAGGCAGAAGCAAAGCCATAAGTTGTATTAGAGGGAAATTTTAGCCTCAGGGTCTTGCCATAAATTGGATTTCTGACTGGATTATTTTTAGAAGGTGGGACCAAAGAACTAAATTGATTTCCATAATCAGAGCCATCTTCCTGCTTGTGTAAGGAAGTAATTTTGTCAATTCCTCTGCTAACCACACCTAACATTGAAGACTTCATCATTAAGGCATTTATTTTAAGGAAGCAAAGCACTTCTTTGGTGGAGGGATTGATTTCTCCAAGAAGATGCTTATCTTCCTATGCAATATGAAGATCATAAAAGACTCCTTGATAGATGAAAGCCCATAGAAAAGTTTTTTTTAAAAATAATCCTTTCATTATCAATATCAGGTAAAACACAAAACAGGGAGATTAGGGTACTCTCCATTGTTGGGCAGACTGTATTATGCAAAGATTGAATAGAAGACTTCCTATAGATGGCAAAGTTTTAGACCTTTGAGAAGAAACACAGTATTAGAATGTTGCACTTGTAGTCAGGAAGGTCTGGGTTCCAATCCTGTCACAGGCATATATTTATTAGCTATGGGATGTTGAGAAAATTCTTTAACCTCTCTAAGCCTCAGTTTCTTCCTCTGCTAAATGGAAATGGGGGAGAGTAGATGATCACTTGTTCTTGGTGGAATGGGCTGAGCACTGGTGTTGGAGTCAGGAATACTTAAATTCAAATCCTATTTCAGGCACTTCTTGGCTGCATAATTCTGGGCAAGTCACTTAAAGTATCTGAGCCTCATTTTTGCCATCTGTATAATTGGTATAGTAAAACCAGGAGTGCCAGGTTCTGGATTGTTGTGACACTTGAACGAGCTGATCGGTATCAAGTGCTTTGCAAACCTGAAAGCTTCCTAGAAATGTGAACTGCTAATGTGGTTATTTTTTACAACGGTTCCTGTTTGTGAATAGCAACTTGACCCTCAGATATAACTAGTGAGTAGACTACCAGAAATGGAGTAAGAAAACCTATTTTTAAATCCTACCTTAGACAGGTATAAACTCTGTGACCTTAGGCAAGTAACTTTATTTTTGTCAAATTTCTCCTATTCAAAATCAATTGAAATACTCTAAAATCTACTACACAAGGCCAAACTCAGTCACCACCTATTTTTGTACAAGCTAAGAAGGTTTTCTACATTTTAAATAGGCAGTCCAGTGGACTAGAAGACCTCTGGCTCTTGGCAGATAGAGTATTAGACTCAGAATCAAGAATACCTAGAGAGAACAGTTAGATGGCAACTAGGTGACAGTGAATATAGCACCAGCCCTGAAATCAGAAGGACCTGAGTTCAAATCTGGTCTCAGACACTTAACACTTCCTAACTGTGTGATCCTGGGCAAGTCACTTAACCCCAATTGCCTCAAAAAAAAAAAGAAAGAAAGAAAAGAAAAGAAAATACCTATAAATCCCATCTAATATCTTTTAAACTATGAGACTTTTGGGCAAGTTACTTAATATATCCTAGCCTCAGTTTCCTCATCTGTAAAGTGGGAATAATAATAGCACCTACCTCACAGGGTTGTTATGAAAATCAAATTAGTTAATGTATATAAAGTACATTGCAAACCTTAAAGGGTTATAGAAATGTCAATTCTTGTTATTGTTGGTTTTAGGTAATTGGATTTCTATAGCATCAGGGTCAGTTGAAGGAGATGACTAAGATTTCCCTGGGAAGGAGATGTTTGTCCTGGCTGTCATTCCCAGCAACAAGAAAGGCACCTGTGCTAGAATTGGCAACAGAATGGAAACTTGAGGGAGGCAAGAAGCATGGTTTAGCCAATAGTCCTTGAGACAATTTTTCCATTCAAATACACCCATGCTTAATGCTGAGCCATTGAAGAGCACTCTCCTTCTCAATCCCTCTTTTCAAGTCATTCTCAGTGATCATGTGCACTCAACTGGCATTTAAATAACTGTCAGTGTTTAGAAAGGCCAGCCCAGCGGGAATATTACTGTTTAGGGCAGCCTGGGAGATGAAAACTCCTTGCAATTAATCAGCAAGTATTTATTAAGCACCTACTATGTCCTAGATGGAAGGCTAGGTGGTGCAGTGGATAGAATGCCAGGCTTAGAATGAGAAAGATTCATTTCTCTGAGTTCAAATCCGTCCTCAGACACTCTGTGTCACCCTGGGTAAGTCACTTCAACCTGTTTGCCTCAGATTCCTTATCTGTAAAATGAGCTGGGGAAAGAAATGGCAAACCACTCCAGTATCGCTGCCAAGAAAACTCCAAATGAGGTCATGGAGAATCATATACAAGAGCAGCAACAGCAATAACCTGACATCCCAGGCACTGTCCTGGGTGCTGAAAATACTCACTCCTGAAATAGTTAAATGGATCTGGGATCTCATCAATTCCAGAGTTTCCTCCAACATTGCCTATTGCAACCCAACCATGTGACTTATTTGAATCCCCCCCCCCCAAAGCCACAAAACTCCACCCAATATCCCTAAAAAAATCTTTCCTTTCTTTTTTGTGGGGGAGGAGGAACTAGTAAGTGTCTATAAGTGTCACAAATCTAGTAAGTGTCTATAAGTGTCACAAATCTAGTAAGTGTCTGAAGTCACATTTGAATTCAGGTCCTCTTGATTCCAAAAGCTGCTGCTCTATCTACTGTGCCACTTAGCTGCTTCTTCTTTCCTTTCTTTCAATAACTTTTTTTTTTTTTGCTGAGGCAATTGGGGTTAAGTGACTTGGCCAGGGTCACACAGCTAGAAAGTGTTAAGTATCTGAGGCCAGATTTGAACTCAGGTCCTCCTGACTTCAGGGCTGGTGCTCTATCCACTGCACCACCTAGCTGCCCCTTCTTTTTTTAAAGGTATGAGGTCTGTTTAAGGCAAAGGTGGGACAGCTGCTTTAATTTGCCCTGGGGCAGCTGGGTTATTTCAGGTGCTGGGCAGTTTTGCTTTAATTCACCCTGGGGCAGTTCTGCTGACTGAATTATTTCAGGTGTTGGGCACTTTTGCTGATTGAATTATTTCAGGTGCCGATCAGTTCAGCTGATTGATTGATCACCCTAGGGTGCTGTGTAACAGCAGCTAGGTCCGATGCTTATCAGGGGTTCAGTGATTCACAATCTACCCCCCACAAAAGGCAGACCCTCCAAACCACCTGCCCACAATCAGGACAGATTGGCCCAAGAGGCCCGAAGAAGACTCCCAGGTGTGTGAAAAGCACAATGCTCCCACACCTGTTCTGACTCCTATTCCAGCTCCCTGCCCCAGTCTCCCTGTGCTGCAGTCTGGGTTCAGCAGACCACCCCCCCCCCTGCCCAATTAAAACAGACCTGTTTTGAAGTTCTTCCAGAGTATCTTCTTCTAGAATCGTGTTGTCCTCCAGATATTGTGGATTTTTTTGCTTCAAAATCAGTCTAGAGGCTTCATATGTTGTTGGTTTGAGGGAAGATCCTGTCTGATCTTCGCCATCTTGGCTCCACCCCCAGAAGTCCGCTGCCCCTTCTTTCAATAATTTGAGGACATGAGTAGAGTACTCCTACCATTCAGCCATCATCCTCACTTTCACAACATGATCAACTCATCTCTTCTGCCTGTCCTATTTCCCCTTGACATCTTTTACACCTGTTCTTCATCAGTGCTCTTCATTGATTATAAATCACATCCTGTTCACACCCCACCATTGTTCTATCTTTAGTTCATCTCAGGAGGTAGTATTCTAATTCTCCCTATCCTATGATAATGCCAGCAATATGTTGGTATTAAAATTAGGAACTTTGGCTATAAGGGGAAATGGTTTCCAAATGGCTTTGCAATTTCCCAAAAACTATAGACTTTGGCTATAATGGGCTTTGCAATTTCCCCAAAACAATATCGCCCACTTTCTTCCTCCTTTTCAACTCTGGACCCTGCCCGCTATCCGGCTGTACTGTCTATCCAATACACATGCTGATTTTGGACCATTCAGATGCAGGCTGAAATACAGGCAACAGCAAATTTTCTGCATGTGGTCTTTCCCGATAAAAGCAAAATAATCTCTGCCTTCAAGGAGCTTATAGGTAAAGGCATTTGGGACTTTCTTTCGAACCCATTTTAGCAGGATGGTTGGAGCCTAAACTGGTTGATGGGAAGAGAATATATCTTACCAGATATTTATTCTTTGGGAGTAAGTTGGACATACTTAATACTAACTAATTTCAGGTTGCTCACAGGTTCATACAATTTTGGCCCTGAAATAGCCTATACAGGTCAAATAGGATCAAGGTGATACCTGATTGGGGGTTGGAGGGACATTGAATTTAAAGTCAGAAAATAAAGGTTCAGGGGCAGCTAGGTGGTGCAGTGGATAGAGCACCAGCCCTGAAGTCAGGAGGACCTGAGTTCAAATCTGGTCTCAGACACTTAACATTCCCTAGCTGTGTGACCCTGGGAAGTCACCTAACCCCAATTGCCTAAGCAAAAAAAAATATAAAAAAAAGAAAGGTTCAACTCTAACTCTGATCACTGCAAAATTAGAATTCTATTTTGCATGTATTTACTTAACTTCTCTATTAGAATTCAAGTTCCTTGAGCTCAGGGAATATTTTTTTTGCTTTTTTTTTGTATCCCTAGCACTTAGCACAGTGCTTGACTTATGTAGTTTTAATAAATTAATATTAATTATTTAGTACATAAATATTTATTAAAAACTATTTATTATTATTTAAACTACTATATTGATCAATTGATTGATTGATTGATCCTCAATATGGTGGAATACCATGAGCGTGTTGGATAATGTCACCAAGGAGAGTCAAAGACAAAACCAGAACCATCCTTGTCCTCAGGGAGCTTATATTCTATTACAGGAGATACATACATAAGAATATAAATTTTTTTGAGGGAAGGGCACTAGCAAAGAAAGGAGTTATTATTACAACAGTAATAATACATAGAGTATAATAATAATAATAAAATAATCAACAGCATTTCAATAAACAGCTATCGGGGAGCTGCTAGGGATAGGAAGTAAAAAACCGAACCATTCCTCCCCTCAGATAGCTTATATTCTTATTGGGAGTGGGGCCGAGGACAGGGCAGGACACTGACATTCCCATAACTCCTTAAGGGTTTAAAAATGTCTTTACATACAGTATCACATTTAATCCTCACAAAATTTCATCAATCATAGGAGCATAAATTTAAAGCTGTGAGGGACCTTAGAAATTATTGAGTCTAATCTCCTTATTTTAGAGCTGAGAAAGCAGAGACCTACAGAATTTAAGAGATTTGCCCAGGATTACCCAGAAAGTAACTGTCTGAGGCAGAACTTAACTCACGTCTTCCCCATTCCAAGCAAAGTGCTCTAATCATCTAGCTGCCTCTGCTTCTATGAGATTAGTATTGTAATCATCATCACCCCCATTTCACAGATGTGGCAACTGAGTCTTAAAGAAGTGCTTTTGCCCATGGTCTCAGGGTTAGCAAAAGATTAGAGGTAGAATTTGGCCGCAGGTCTCTCCTGAATTGATATCTCATCTTCTTCCAGCCTGATGTTAAAAGGTTATTCTAGA
This sequence comes from Myrmecobius fasciatus, assembly GCA_023553655.1. Classification (NCBI taxonomy): domain Eukaryota; kingdom Metazoa; phylum Chordata; class Mammalia; order Dasyuromorphia; family Myrmecobiidae; genus Myrmecobius; species Myrmecobius fasciatus. The sequence goes on from JAJPUD010000276.1 coordinate 474,596, forward strand.
AATGGGGACATGAGCCCCATCCCCTAAAACAAACCTGCTAAAGGGATTCCAAGGGACCATCCAACACTGGGATGAGAGAGAAGAAGGCCAGGTTGAAAGAAATATTTTACACACACATACTCACTCACACACATACACACACACTCACACACACACTCACACTCACACAAACACACACACACACATTCACACAAACACATTCACATAAACACACTCACACACACATACACATATACATTCACACACTCACACTCACACTCACACATCCAGAGGCCCACACCCCAAATCCAAACCTACAGGGCTTTCTGTGGCTGTCACTCCTACCATGGCCAGAAGCAGACAGGGCTATTTTGGGAATACCCTGAGTGAGAAGAACAGGAGAGTTGCAGGTTTTCCAAAGTCTATCCCCCGCCTCCAACTCCCCACCTAACAAGAGGGCCTATTGATGAGAGACCTCAGCCCTCTCCCCGCCCAGAGCCAGTTAGATCACAGAGCAGGCTCCTAGGGGCGAGACCTCTCAGGGCTGCTGCCTGATGAAAGGATCTGCCTGGAACCTGAGCTGGAGGCAGACAGAGAGAGCCTTGTTGGTTCCCTTTCCCTGTGGCCATCCCGGGTTAGGAGCTGGCTCCCTCCTCGCTCCCGGGGAGCCCTGCCTTCAGGATGCCTGGGATGCCTGCTTCCCACCGCTGACTTTCCGCCACCTCTGCCAAACTAACCCTCCTTCAAATGTTCTCTCTTCCAAACACCAGCTAAGTCTGCCTTCTGGGGGCCGGAGGCAGACAACACGACTCACCAGGGTGGAATGCAAAGGACTTTATTTTTCTGGGCTCGGGGAGACTTTGAAGAGTACTTGGTCCAAGCCCTGCCTATGGCAGATGGGGAAAATGAAGGCCAGGGGGAAGTGATGAGCCACACAGGCAGGAGAGAGCAGAACCCCAGCACAAAATTAGGCTCATGAGTCCAAATGTAATCTTTTCCCTGGGACACAGGCCCATAAATGAAGAGACTCTCAGAGCTGGAAGAAACCTAAGTTCTTAGGTCTTAGAACTTGGAATGTCAGAGTTGAGAGAGGTCTTAGAACGGGAGATGTCAGAGCTGAGATCATGGGATCCGTCCAGTTTATCTTGGGGGGGCGGTGGATGGATGGACGATGACTCATTTTAGGGGGAGCAGCATGACAGCACGTTCAAGGTTCCGCCTCCCAGACCCTTAAGTGGCAGGGCAGTTGCAGATCCCGCCAACAACAGGAGATGGCAGGGCTGAAAGTGAACCAGACTTAGATTGAAGGAATTAAGAATGTTGAACCTTGAGAAGACTTCACAATAAGATGAGTGATTCTCACTCTTTTTGTCGTTCTTTTGCATTTTGTTTTCTTATTCATTTACTTTCTTTTTTATCTGATTTTTTTGTGCATCAAGAGAATTGTATAAATATGTTTATATATATATATATTGAATTTAACATACATATTTTAACTTATATTGAATTGCTTGCCATCTAGGGGAGGAGAAAATCTGAAACACAAGGCTATGCAAGGGTCAATGTTGTCAAATTATCCATGCATATGTTTTGAAAATAAAAAGCTTTAGAAAAAGAGAAAAGAGAAGGCTTTAGGGGCCATGTTAATTGCGAGCTGTCTTCGGGTTTCTGAGAGGGGCAGTTAGTTGCTGGTGAGAATACCTGGCTTGGAAGCTCCAGCTTCTGAGTGACTTGGGGATCAGTAACAGCTGCACCTATCGAGTTTCTAGTCTGGTGTACGATGTCTTTGTTACAGCCCTAGACACCAAGACAAACCACCACCATCCCAAACACGGGGATTAGTTTTATATTCGATCAGAAGAAACTATAGCAATAGCTACTGGTGGGTCTTCCTGTCTCAAGTCTGTCCCCATGCCAATCCAAACTGGATTCAGCTAGATTTTCCTGAGGCACAGGTCTGACCAGATTGGCCCCCCCCCTTACTCTTCACCCCTCACTCAATATATTCCAATGTCTCCCTATTGACTCCAAAATCAAATCTAGAATCCTCAGTTGGTCATTTAAAGCCTTCCACATACGGGTTCTATCCTATCCGTCCAGGATATCCTTTGCTACCCTCCACACTCTCTGATCTATCTGTCCTGATCGACTGCTGTTCTTCACATAGAACACTTGTTGCCCATCCATCCCCTTGCCTTCACTCACTATTCCCCTGCCTCCGGGGTCTCTTTTTCCATCATTTCCTCCTATGCTTCTTAATTTTCCTAAAAACTCAGCTCTACAGTTACCTTCAGCAGGAAGCTTTTCCAGAGCTGTGAGGGAAGACCTGCTTAAGATCACCTTAAGATTATTTATTTCTTGTATTATATGCTTAGAAAAGCAGGTGTTGTCTTCTCTCAGAAAGGCAAGGAAGCTTAAGGTAAGGAGTATTTCCCTTTTACCTCTATAACCTCTGTGTTTGGCACATAAAGGTGTTTAATAAATACTTGTTGACTAATTGATTAGTGTTCTGAGTTCTCCCTGCTCTGACCTTCCCTGTTCTAAAACCCCTCCCTGCTCTTACATTCCCTGTTCTAAAGCCCCTCTTAGCCCTGACATCCCCTGTTCTAAGTTCCCTCCCAGCTCTGACATCCCTTGTTCTAAGGGCCCTCTTAGCCCTAACCTTCCCTGTTCTATGGCCTCTCTTAGTCTTGACAGTCTGTCATCCTTTGACTTGGACATGTTGTTATTTCTTGGCCTAAGCCACCCAAAGCCCTCCCCCCCATCGTTCTTTAAGTGGCAGTGTACTCTCAGAGAGTTCTCAGATTCCAATTACATGATCCCTGAAGGGAAGAGAAGAGGGAAAATTACCTGAGTCAGTAACAGAAGCTGATCTGCCTGAGCCCTAATGATGATCCTGTGACTCAATGTATGGGAGGCAGGGTCGCCATCCCACACACATCCCAGGATTTTTTTTTGCTGATGAGCAAATTCTCTGATCTCCTCGTTTTCCAATCAATAAGCATTTGCTTAACAAATTTCAACTATCAGGTCAGAATTGGGGAAAGAGTCAAAAATAAAGCAAGCCTTTCCCTCAAGGAACTTCTATTCCACTAGTTTTAATTCAGAGATGAATAGTCTTGGAGAAAGAAGAGTCCATGAAGATCCTCGAATTGAGTTTTCTTGTTTGTCCAATATAGTCTACTTACTTGGTAAATAGGGAAACTGAGGCCCAGAGCTGGCAAGGGACTTGGTTGTTGTGAGAATCAAATGAGATAATGTTAAATAAACCTAAAAGTGCCACGTAAGCTATTTTTCTTCTTCATACTCTCCCCATCCTCAAATTATATACTTTTATTTTTATATGTCCCATGCTCCAGTAGAAGGTAAATATTTTCAGGGGCTGGATCCATTTTTTTAAATCCATTTTGTTTAATCCATTTACACTACCCATTGCACACTCATGGATTTAGAGTTGGAAAAGACTTTAAATCTTATCACCATTTTACATAAGGAGCAACTGAAGCTTAGAGAGGCTGATAAAGTCATAAGTAGTAAATGAAATCTGAGATACAAACCCATGTCCTTTTATTCTAAACCCAAAGATCTGGGTGGATCAGATTAGATTAGAAAGACCAGGAGTTTGTGCCTAGTAATGTGCCATCCAAAGACCAGGCTAGCTCAGAGTGGGAAGTCTCAGTATTGAAATGGTTGCCACTAGGGAATGAGTTTTTTGGCCACACCATCTCATGAAACCATTTGCTAGGGCTTAGAAAAGATCATATGGTCACAGATTTAGCGTTTCAAGAGATTTAGGGATGATTCTACCGAAACTCTCGTTTTGTATTGGAAAAGGTTAGAAATTGCCTAAAATTTCACAAGGAGCAATGAGATGAAGAATTATAAACCAGGATCACTCACAGAAGGAGAAGGGACCTCAGAGATCATCTCCTCCACCATTTCATTTTACAGAATGGGGAAGTGAGTCCCTGAGGGACTAAATGCCCAATGTAACTCAAGTAGCCATAATTAGAGGTGGGATTTCAATCCAGATCCTCGGCTTCTTCCATGACATTCTTTCCCTATTGTGTCTCAGTGGGTAGAATATCTACACAAAAAAATTGGTGGCCTTGCCAGGTGTGGAAGGATATCTGGTCAAATCCTCAGCCCACCTTGGGACTTGCAGAGACAACTGAAGTGATTCTTATGCTAAGGAATGGACAGGGCTAGCTAGTCCTGGCTTACTTTTTCCTTGAGATCTGTGATTCTTCCAAGGAAATAAAATCCGTGTCTGGAAGTATTTGCTCCTTTTTTTCTAATTGTTCAGTGAATTTTTGTTAAATTAAGCTCCAATTATATGTCAGATACTGTGCTAAGTGATAGAAATAAACAGAAATATAAAATATAGTCTCTACCCTCAAGGAGTTCACAATTTAATGGGGTAGAAAAACATGCAAATAACAATGCACAAACAAACTATATACAGAATAAATAGGAAATAATTAACAGAAAGAAGGCACTAGAATAAAAAAGAGAGCAGAAAAGGTTTGCTGTAGAAGGTAAGTTTGAGAGACTTGAAGAGAACCTGGAGGCAGAGAATGAAGAGGGATGGCATTCCAGGCCTGGGATATAGCCCCCTAGAATGCCTAAAGTTTGGAGGCTCCCATGTTCAAGGACTAAGAAGGAGCCCAATGACACTGGATGAGAGAGCACCAGGTGGAGTGTAAGGTGTAAGACTGGAGTGGGCAGCTAGATAAAGCATCAGCCTTGGAGTCAAGAAGACCTCAGTGCAAATCCAAAATCAGACATTTACACTTACTAGCTACATGACCCTGGGCATGTCACTTAATCCCAATTGCTTTGCCAAAAAAAAAAATAATAAAAATAAAAAGACCAGAAAGGGAGGAGGGGAGTAGATTTTAAAAGTCTTTGACCACTAGAGGACTTTATATTTGATCCTGGAAGGAATAGGGGGCCACTGAAATTGCACAGGAGAAGGACATGATCAGATCTGCATTTTTGGAAGGTTATCATGATCTTCCAAATGGAAAAATAGAATAGACTCCAATGGGGAGAGACTCCCCACCAGCAGGGAGCTTCCAAAAGAAGTAAAGGCAAACTCATGCTTCCTCTTTTGTCTTTAGGGATCAGTGCAAGCTTGCATGTTTTACTAGTTTAATTCTATTATCCGATGATATTCCAAGGGTCTGCTTTGTATGTTTTCTTCTTCCCAGAAGGCAACATGCCCTTCAGAATGTCTCCTCTTGAAGAACAGGTATGCAAGGCAGGGACACCAAACTTTGGAAGCAAACCATTTTACATCAGTGTCCCCGGGAAGAAAAAAAAGTGAGCAATTCCCAGTGGAATAGTCCAGTGCTTTTGTGATGTCATTGATGCTGTCAGATATTGTCTCCAGTGATACAGATCATGGGCCATCCAAGCCTTCCACCAGTCTTGTGCCATTCTCACTCATGTCTTCCCATAAATTCCTAACAGTCTACCCAATGTTCTGGGAATCATTCTTATTTTCCCCTGGCATTGTGAGGGAGCATATAAGCTACCCATAGGTTATATAATGTTGACAACTTCATTCTCCCACCATCCCATTCTTCATATAGCCGACCCTACATTTCTCTCCATTTTTGGCCCATTGTAGTACACCATACTGGAGAAACAGTTTATAAAACCCAACATAAAGAATACAGTTAAGATATTATTTCTCCTGCTAATATCTATAATAATCTGTAGTAATTCTATTAACCCCATAATGCAGAGCATCATTTTTCCCCCCGAGGCAATTGGGGTTAAGTGACTTGCCCAGGGTCACACAGCTAGAAAGTGTTAAGTGTCTGAGACCAGATTTGAACTCAGGCCCTCCTGACTTCAGAGCTGGTGCTCTATCCACTATAGCGCCATCTAGCTGCCCCTAGAGCATCATTTTTAACTGAATGTTTAGACATTAAAATTTTCCATTTTTCCCCTCATTGCTTCTGAGTGTGTTCCTCTATTTAAAATTTTAGTTGGTTTAAATCCTCTATGGAAAAACTCTGAATAGCAAAGTAAAAGAAATAGCATTCAAGTAAGTTTAAAAATACATTTAAATACCAATATAAGGATGTTGAGATAGAAAATAAACATATTACTTTTTATTATCATGGTAAATAGGAGGAATATGGATAAGTGAATCGATAGATCATTACGAAACTTTGCTTTAACTTGATTCAAGAAATAGCTTCCCCTCTCCCTTCTTATGATTACTATTTTATTGATTAGTAAAATGTTTTAAAGGCAGGCCAGGAAGGAGGAAATAAAAGAAATAAGAAGGCCTGAACACTAGCAATCAAGAGTTGGACAATAATACAATTCCACTGATTATTTTCCTTCGTCCACCTATCTGATTTGGCTCTAAAGGTCACCTGTCTTTTCATTTTAAAAAGCACTAGCAAATACTTATATGATTCTAACCCAAGAGAACTTATACAAATCAAAATGTCTTTATAAATAAATGTGTTTGGTGTTCAGAGGCCTTAGTTGAAATGTTTATGAAATTGGAATCGTGTATTCTGATCAGATGGAATAATTTTTTCTTGTTTCTTTCTTTCCAAGGTGGTCTGGACAATGTGGAATAGTTGATATTAAGCTGAATGAATGGAAGATGGAAGGGCATAACAGTGAAATGTGCAGCAGTTGGCGCCATAGTTTATGTCTTGGCTGGTTTCCAGGGTGTAGGTCATTTAGGACATGTCCTTGAATATAATACTGAAACAGACAAGTGGGTCACCAATTCAAAAATCCAAGCTTTTTTCCAGGAAGGAGCTGTTTAATTTGTGTTGTTGATACATCAAGTGCTCTAGTTTCTTCATATGGGAATTGGGGATAAAATTAACACCTCACAGGATTGCTGAGAAAAATAGACTGATGCTCTGTTCTTTTTTGTAGATTCATCAGATATGGTGATACAGAATCATGAGCCAGAGCTGGAAGATACTCATCAAATCCAGCTCCCTCATTTTAGGGGGACTAACTTGCCTAAGGTCACCTAGCAATTGGTAAAATTTGGGGTCCCTTTGATGCCAAAAGTAACCCTCCCCATCGTCCCCCAAGAGTAACCTCCATAAATGTGGCAGACTCAGTAGTAGCCTACTAGTAAACCCTTATTCTTGCCAGGGTCCCATTTTCTTACTCAAATTATTCCAGAAAATGAATTTTGCCTCCACTACGGAAGTCAAAGGTTAGGGGTCAAGGTTAACTAGAGAGAGATGCAGGGATACCTGCCTTTGCTGAGAGTCCCAACTTTAGTAGCTATGACCAAAATTCTGAGCTTTTCATTCAAACTAAATCCCTTAAATCTCCAGAACAAGGAGGGAACTTGTACAGGGAACATGACCTTTCCAGGCTTCTTTTTCCTTGCTGTAAAAGGATGGGATCTGAATTGCAGAAGGTCCCTACTGTTGGGTCCTAGGATCACCTGAACCTCAGTTTATTTCTCTGTACAATGGGCAGTGGAGAAGGTTGAGAAAAGAGGTAAAAGAAGACCCTCAAAGTAGCTGATTCTTTAGGCAACATCTGGCCCAAGGAGAACGTCATCGCCTTTGCATCCTGGTGGTAATCTCACAGCCATGCACTGAGTCTTCCCACAATAACCTCATTTGTTTCTTATTCATCTCCAGCCCACACACAGGGCCTCCCTAGTGGCTCCCAGAAAGGAAATGCCAGTAGCTCTCGATCTTGCTCTGTAAATAAAACCAGTCACAACTAACTTTAGCCCCAAATAGAAGCAGCATGGTCTGGTCACTGAGAATGCTGGGGTCAGAAGGAGCTGAATTTGAATCCTGCTTCTGACATTTACCAGCTTTGTGTCAGGGGGCAAGCCACTTTGTTTCTGAGTCTGCTTCCTCATCTGTAAAATAGGAAAACTAATAAGCATAATACTTGCCTTATAGGCAGGGGTCAGCCTCAAATGGGCTCATGTCTGTAGAGCACCTTGCAAATCTAAGAGTATCGTACGAATGTCAATTATTATTCTTAACAATCGATTAATAATCAAGAGGTTGATTGACTGAGCTCGGTGCCTCCAAGGTCAAATGGCCAGATTTTGAAGGGTTTTATAGCATCCGACCATATTTGATGGCCATAGGTTTAAAGCTGTGAAGACATAGAAAAGACACAATCGATTTGTGTGGATTGGATGATCTTTTAATCAGTTTATCAGGTACGTAATGCCTAGGGAGGCTGGTGTATTAAAAGCTATCAGCATGTCCCTCTGAACACAGCAACACTATTTTGCTATTTCCAAGTGATTGCTGACTGGTGTAGGGGGCAGGTGTCCGACACAGTGGCACACAAGAGGGATCCAGCATCATAGATTTTACAGTTTGCCTTGCTCCTGGAAAGGAGTTGGTTGCTGTGGACGCCTAGGGGAGAAGTGTTTTACTTGAGTCTGCATTTTTTTTTAGTTTAAGAAATTAATTTGTTAAATCTCTTGTTATCAGTAAAGCAATTTTTATTGCATTTTATGGTCTGTGAGTGTCTCTTTGCATTCTAACCCCTAATTACTAGACTGGCCTAGGTTGGAATATTCTCTCTGTTTCTCCACACCAGCTGTTGCCCTCTCTTAAATGTTCTCCCTCCCTTCCTCATCTCTTTCTCTTAGGATACCCCATTTCTTTCAAAGCTCAGTTAATGGGCTTGTAGGTGAGACTTTCCAGAAATTCCAAGCTGCTAGTGCCTCCCCCAAATCAGCTGGTATTTATTTTTTATGTGTATGTATCATATTCTCACACATATATATATATGCAATACACATTTGTAGATAACATATATTTATCTACAAAAAGACCATAGTGCATAATGAATAGCCAGTTGGCTTCAGAACCAGGAAAATCTGGGTTCAGATCCTTCCCATGACACATTTTGATTATGTGACTCTGAGTCAATTACTTCTTGCAAACTCTCCAAGACTCTACACTGCAAAGAACATATAGATCTGTATTGAAAAGTTTCCTTGCATGCAAACTCCATTCACAAATGAAATTACAGGTCCAGCTCTTTTTCCCGTCACTATACATTTGTGGACATTTTGTCTTCCTGATTAGAATATAAGCTGCTTAAGGGAAGGAACCAAGCCACATTTATCTTTGCATCTCCAGAACACAGCATAGCATTTTAGGTGTTTAATAAATCTTATGGAAATCATCATTAAGCTTCTTTCTGAAGAACTCCAATGAAGGGGAACCTATTAATCCCCAAAACTCTCTGAGTCTCAATCTCCTTTTCTGCAAAACATAAATAATAACCTCTCCAGCACCTACCTATCTAGAGGGCCATGCTGAGGATCACGGGAGCTCATGGATAAAAAGCACCTTGTAAAAACAATTTTAAAATGTTATATAAATACCTGTTCTAATAAAATTAATCTATATTAACTATATGAAGCTATAATGTATAAAACTATCAACATACTAAGAATATTTGTTTTCAACTCATGATTTTATAGAGAACTCCTGGTGAAAGATTCCTCTCTCCATGATGGTTAGCACTTATTACAGGCCTAGAACTGACTAGAACCTAGAGAGGTTAAAGAACTTAATCAAGCTCACAGAATCAGTATGTTCTAGAAGTAGAACTTGAATCTAGATTTTGATTCCAAAACTTGGGCTCTATCCATTATTCCATGTGACAGTTTACAAAAATATTTTCCTCACCAAAAACAAACAAGAAATAAACCCAAACCCTGTAAGTTAAGGAGTTCAGATACTCTTATTCTCATTTTTCTCTTTTTTATTTTTGCTGAGGCAATTGGGGCTTAAGTGACTTGCTCAGAATCACATAGCCAGGAAGTATTAAGTGTCTGAGACCAAATTTGAACTCAGGTCTTCATGGTTGGTGCCGTATCCACTGCGCCACCTAGCTGCCCCATTCTCATTTTTATAGATGAGGAAACTGAGTGTGATACAGGGGTTCACCCATGTCAGAGGCTATATTTGGTTCTAGGTCTCTCTAGTACACTGCTATTTCTGGGACAGCACCTGAGTAACTAAGCTTGGTGACTCCAAGGTCAAGTGACCAGGTTTTGAAAGATTTTATAACATTTGACCATAATTGATGGCCATAAGTTTAAAGCCGTGAAGACATAGGAAAGAAAACATTGTTACTAATGAGGAAAATAATAGAAGTGACCCGACTTACCCAAGATCCCACAGCCAGTACATGCTTTAAGGGAGACTTGAATCCAGGTCTTCCTCTACACAAAACCAATTATCTAGTCTGATCTACTGGGTACCAACATCATTGCTATTGCCAATCATGTCATCATTATCATAAACCACCTCAACCCTCAGAAGGGGAACCCTTGACTCTGATTGGATCGGCCCCAGCCATCTTGGCTCTGGAAAATGTCATCAGTCATTTCCCCACCTCCCCTCTTCCGTGGCTCTACTCTGCCTCCCCCTTCCAACACCCACTGCCATTTTTCTCAGGCCCAGCACAAGGTAATCAGATTGCCTTCAGCCCACAGGTTGAGTCTGTGGGAATCAGCCCTTTCTCCATTCATTGGCAAGAAGAACAGTGGGAAGCCTTGTTAAGCCTGCCTGGCTGTGCAGAAGACAAAAGCCCTGTCCAGCCCCATATTATATGTGCTGTACCTCTTACCCTACTCCCCCTTGCCTGAGGAAATATAATCATTACAGAGAAAACAGACCATCCAGTTTGTCTTCTCTGGGGCGCTGTCTCGGAGCAGGGACACTGAGGGGGAAGGAAAATGAGTTGGAGAGAAGCGATCTATCGGCAAACCCCTGAAATCAGAGATGAGGAACAGGCTCCTGTCAACCAATCCAGTCCGTGAAATTGGGGGGTTTTATTCTGTGTATATGTTTGTGTTTTCTACCTCCAACTTTCTAGCCTTCTGGAAGTTTTGTATGGAAAGTCTCAGGGGACCAGGTGCTATTAAATCGCTCCATTGAAAATGGCCTCAGATCAACCACCAAAGTGCCAATGGAAAGGGATCGATGACAGCCTTATCTGGGGTTGCTCTCACTGTCTGGGCCAGTGTGGTTGGAGGGTTAGAGGCAGAGACTCCAGGGAGTGGTGGGAAGGACTGAAAGGGGGGAAATGCTTTCTACAAACAAAGATGAGACACGTGATTTGGCCAATGGGAGCAATTAACAGGTCGTTATTATCCTATGGAGCTAGATTCCTGCTACCAAGGCCCCAGAATACTAGTGGGAAGGCAGAAAAACTTGTACGACTAAAAGTGATAACTGGGATGTCCTCAAACCCTGAAGCTCCCCAAGGAAGAGTTAGTCAATCCGCCCTTTATTAAGCTTTTACTCTCTGCCAGGTCCTCTGTTAGGCAATGTGAATCCCCAAACAAACAAACAAATTCTGCAACAACTCATGTTTTTATAGCTCCTTAAATGCTGCAAATGACTTGCTTAATGCAGACTTGCCCATCTCCCTTTGACAGATGAGGAAAGAGATGCAAAGAGAGATCTCTGACTCTCTGACTGTCCCCCATTCCTAAAACACTCTCCCTCCTCTCTGACTAATGACCTCCCTGGCTTCCTTTAAGTCCCAACTAAAATCCCACCCTCTACAGAAAGCCTCCCCCAACTCATCTCAACTCTAGTGCCTTCTCTCTGTTAATTATTATTATTATTATTGCTGAGGCAATTGGGGTTACGTGACTTGCCCAAGGTCACACAGCCAGGAAGTGTTAAGTGTCTAAGGTCATATTTGAACTCAGATCCTCCTGACTTCAGGGCTGGTGCTCTATCCACTACAGCGCCACCTAGCTGCCCCTCTGTTAATTATTTTCTATAAATCTTTATGGCTTACTTTGTGTGTATGTGTGTTTATATACATATTTTGTGTATGTGTATAGATACATATATACATATATACTCTTGTATATATGTATAGATACATACATACATATATATATACTTGTATATGTGTATACATATATATATATATATATATATATATATATATATATATATAT
>JAJPUD010000276.1:486564-525573 GCA_023553655.1 Myrmecobius fasciatus
ATATATATATATATATATATATATATATATATATATATATATTTGCAGGGTGTCTCTCCCATTAGAATGTTAGGTTAATAAGTGTTGATTGACTGATTGACTCAGGGGCAGAAGCAGATTCTCAGCTTGGTTTTTCTGATTCCCAAGCCAACACTCTCCACTCTGCCCCAGTGACAGAGTCACCTTCCCAAGGTGCGAGAGGCAGGGGGAAACTTAGGAGGAACTGAATTAGCTTCCGAGATTTCAGCTCAGGTGTTCAATTAAGCTTAGGGGAGCTGTATTTTCTTTTGAGGGGAAAAACTTCTCTTTGCCATAAGGCTCCCTATTGTTTATCTAGCATGCAAACAGCTAGCTCTCCACTGATTCTCACAAAACTAATCCACAGGCCTGATAATTCTCTCCAAATCCCACTGGTCTCATCCCACTTCTTAGCAAGAAATTTCAAGTAAAAAAAGGCCACAGGGCAGATTCCGATTCCTGGGTCTCTATTAATTTTCCATGCTGTAGGAGAGAGATGCACCTGCTTAGCAACACTGCCCTAAATAATTAAAGTCCAGAGAGATGTGTCCCGGTATATTAATACGGTGCCTCGGGTGGGGGCTTTTCTTTGAGTCTTTTTATCATTCCTCTGCTGGCATCCAAGAGTAAGACGGAATTGACCCCAGTGGGTGGTCCCCCCTTTGCCCTCCTTACCAGTGCCAGGGAGTGAGGCTGGGCCTAAGGTGGATAATAATCTTACCACCTGCCTGAATCACATCCACTAGTTGTCTAATCTTGCCATCTCTCAAACTCTCCCCCCTCTTCACTTGCAAGACCAATGCACCTAGTTTGAGTCTTCGGCTGCTCTTGCCTGGACCAGTCTCCCAGGTGCCAGTCTTCCCCATTCTCTGCCCATAGGTACCCAAAGGAGTCTTCCTCCCTCCTTCCTCTGCTCATGAGCGTTCACCTGGTGTGTGATGGGGCTGTATCTGTCATTTCGACAGTGTGACTCCCTGATGAAGAAACATTTTCTTCCAAAGCAGGTTTGTACTTTATGTGCAACATCTAGTCTTAGGAAGTTGCTTGGGGCACAGAGCGGCTAGGAAATTTGCAGAGGGTCACACAGTTAGGACGTGGCAAAGGTAGGACTTGAACCCAGGTTTTCTTAATCGCAAGGCTTGCTTTCCATCCACTATGTGCTACTACTGTTTGTAACACACATAATAATAATATATAATATAATGTATCATTTGTTGTTCCATTGGTTTTTAAGTCCTATCTGACTCTCCATGACCCCATCTGGGGTTTTAGCACAGATACTGAAGTAGCTCGCCATTTCCTTCTCTAGCTCATTTTACAAATGAGGAAACTGAGGCAAACAGAGTGAAGTGGCTTTCCCAGGGTCAAATAGTTACTAAGTATCTAAGGCTGGAGTTGAATTTAAGATGGATTTTCCTAAGTCCAGGCCCAGTGCTCTGTGCACTACAGCACTCCCTAGCATCCAATAGAACATAAAGTCCTTGCCCTGGCCTTCCAGAACCTCCAGAACCTGCTCCCTATCTAACTTTCAGGTTGTTGTTGTTGTTTTTAAATATTATTCCCCTTCCCAAACTCTGTTTTCACAGTCACACTCAATAGTCTGCTGTCCCATAGACGTCAGCCTCCATCTCCCATCTGTGTGCCTTTGCCCAAGCCATCACTGACACCTAGAATGCCCTCCTCCTCATTTCCTCAAGTCAGAATCATGGACTTCCTTCAGGGCTTAGCCAAGTGCTTTCTCCTCTGTGAAGCTTTTTCTCTTTAACCCATCATTAATGGTCCCTCCCTCCTCAGATTACTTCTCTGAATAATGCTACATCCCCAAAGTCAAGAACAAGGCTTTTCACCCCTCCTCGTACCCAGCACAGAGGCACCAAGCATTGAATCAAACGTGCCCAATGATGCCTTGAAGACCTGGATCAGCAGCAAGGGGAAGTGGATTTCAGGGAAGTGCCTGTGTTCTCCTGCCCAGCAACTCTTATGGTGTCAAGGTATTGGAGGAAGGACTAGGGAAGAGTTTGGGGGTGACAGTTTGTGGCTCTAGAGATAAAGCTAATTGATATGGACAGGGATTGAATGGATGACCTTGGCTTAGTGGTTACTGACTGTTCCAAATTACAGAAATTTTCCTCTTCAAGGAAATTGCCAAGGAGAATTCTCAAAGAAATCAGGATTTCAGAGCTGGGAGGGGACTTAGGACAAGGGATGTCAGAGCTGGGAGGGAGCTTAGAACAGGGGATGTCAGAGCTGGGAGGGGTCTTAGAACAGGAGATGTCAGAGCTGGGAAGGAACTTAGAACAGGGGATGTCAGGGATGGGAGGGAGCTTAGAACAAGGGATGTTAGAGCTGGGAGGGACCTTAGAACAGGCATGTCATAGGTAGGAGAAACCTTAGAACAGGGGATGTCAGAGGTAGAAGCACCCTAAGAATGGGGGATGTCAAGGCTGGGAGGAGCCTTAGAAGAGGGGATGTCAGGACTGGAAAGACACTCAGAAAATAAATAGAAGACCCCATTAGAAGTGCCTCACAATACAAAAGAGGGAACATCTGGGCTGACCTGGGGTTCCAGGCCTGGCCTGTGTGACCTCAGATAGAATGCTTGCCCTTGCTGTGACAGTTTCCTCGGCCCTATAACCAGGGATGGCACTATATGATCTCTAAAATTTCTTCTAACTCCTATGAAAGCTTCAGAAGGGTCTTGGGACTTGCCAGGACCTTAGAAGTCATCCAGTCTCATCTTCTTACCTGACCAATGGAGGAACTGAGGCCCAGAAAAGGCACCCAGTAGGTACTTTACCTGTCTCTTGCTCCCCAGCTTTTTCCATTCATCCTGGCTGCCTTCCAAAGCCAGTCTTTCCAGTTTCTCACTCACAGGAACCAGTTTCCACCCAGGCTGCCATATCCCAATCAGCGCAGCTCCAATCTTCGGTGGAGGCAGAAACCGGGGCTATTTGGGGATGCTTTGGCACAATTGACCCAAAGAAATTCTGCCCTCGACAAGATGGAATCCTGCCACCGTGACCCGTAACCCAATCTCTGTTCCCTTACCCTTCGGTGATATCGTCTCAGGCTTAATTTAAACCAATCCGGAGCCCAACACAAGGATCCCTGTTACCTGACCCTGTCCATCTGCGCCATCTTATCTTCTACTCTTAGGGTTTCCTTTAATGGGGCACTTGAAAGGGCTTTCTGGGTGAATCAACTGTAATGCTTAGCCTGCCGGGAAAGGGGCTAATTGTATCCTGCGAGCAACTGTCTTTTGTCTTAGAACAAAGCTCGAGCCCAGGGAGTCCTCCCCTATGTAGATGACCTTTTAGGAGGGAATGGCTGGTTCTAGCTGGAGAAAGGCTTTCCTTGGAAAATAACATCACAATAGGGGCAGCTAGGTGGTGCAGTGGATAGAGCTCCAGCCCTGAAGTTAGGAGGACCTGAGTTTCAAATCCAGCCTCAGACACTTAATACTTCCTAGCTGTGTGACCCGGGGCAAGTCACTTAACCCATAATTGCCTCAAAAAAAAAGAAAAGAAAACAAGAAAAAGAAAATAACATCATAGAAAATAACGCCATAGATGGGAAAATGATGTCCCGTCACAGAGCCAGGAGGGACCTCAAAACTCCAGAAGCATATGGAGAAAGTCAAAGCTGAAGGAGGCTTCTGTCTGATCCAATGTCCAGATTTTTACAGGCTAGGCAATGGAGACCCCAAAGGAGAAGGGGTTTAGAATGGTGAAAACACAGACGATTCCGTTTGGAAGGCGATGAGAACTCCTCATGAGGAGCAAGAAGGGGCTTTTGAACAGAGACTGTCTAGAGGTGTTATCTTGTCTCACTCCAGTGTTTGATTTTTGAATTATATCTGCTGCTATAGAGTTGTAACCAGTCACTTAATCTCTCTTTGCCTCAGTTTCCTCATCTTTAAGATGGGGATAACAACAGAATCTACCTACCTCACAATGTAGTTCTGAGACTGAGTATAAAGGTCTTAGCACAGTGCCTAGCACATAAAAGGTAGAGTTGTAACCAGTCACTTAACTGCTGCCTCAATTTCCTCATCTGTAAAACGAGGATAACAACAGCATCTCCCTACCTCACAGTGTTGTTCTGAGGCTCTCTATGTGTAAAGGTCTTAATACAGTGCCTGGCACATAGTAGGTAGAGTTGTACCCAGTCACTTAACCTCTCTTTGCCTCAATTTCCTCATCTGTAAAATGGGGATAACAACAGCATCTCCCTACCTCACAGTGTTGTTCTGAGGCTCACTGGGTATAAAGAGCTTAGTACAGTACCTGGCGCGTAGTAGGCCCTTAATAAATACTTGTTCCTTCCTTCCATCCGGTCCAAGCTTCTCTTTTACAGAGGAGAAAACGGAGACTCAAGAGCTATGTGATGGCCATACAAGTAAGGGAGGACCCTCGTCCCCTGCCCCCGATCCCTTTTGCCTACCAGGCTCATCCTCTCACTTAGCTCTAGCCCACGCTGTGTGGCGTTAGCCAGGTGCCGGGGGCCTTGCTGGGCGGCTCTGAGATTCCCCACGTGAAGGGGCCCGTTCCTGGGGGTTCTCTGCCTTTCTCCTGAGCTGAGCTCAGCGTGGGCTGCCTTAGACAGAGCTTGCTAACACCTTGCAAAGAAAAGGCAGAATGGAAATAGAGCATTTAATTATTCTCTAAATCGGTCCAGATGCCATAAGGAGAGAGAATCAAAGTATTCGGTGTCGTTTTCCTGGCGCCGCTTTTAATTTTATCTTATCAAAACAGAATTCACTTTTTAAAAACAGGAGAGGAAAAAAAACCCTTCCTGTAATTAACCAACTCAAAAATCTTCTAATAAATGGTAAAAATAACCCACAGGCCATCAAGCTACAATGCAAAGAGATGGGGGGCTTTTAAGCAACGAACAGTGGATTAAATACTAATGTATTGATTTTTTTCCCCAGGGACTCCCCCTCCCTGAAAGGCCTGTGCATTAACAACTGGGCTTCCCTGCTTCTAAAGCTGGTCCTTGTGGGCTGCAGATCTCTTGCTGATTCAGGTGGGCATCTAGCTTCTGGCTGAGTACTTCTTCCTCTCATTCTTCAGCAAAAGCATTGAATGTCAAAAAAAAAAGAGAGAGAGACTGATATTCTGGTTCATTACCCCATCAGCTTGTTGGTTAATGAAATTTAAAGCAAAAAGTTTTTTTCGGCTTGAATTCAGATCATTGAATCCGCAGGACTCAGGAGCCATCCAGCCCTATCTATGGCAGAGTAGACTGGGCCAAAAGAGTCTTTGACTTTAGTCAGGGGATATGGATTCAAGTCCTGTCCCTCCTGTTTATTATGTGTATGCCCTTGGGTGTTAATGATAGCTAATACTTCTATCCCACCTCCCATGTGCCAGGTATGCAAAGCACTTTACAAATATTCCTTCATTTGGTCTTTACAACCACCCTGGCTGGTGGGTGCTGTGATTATCCCAATTTACAATTGGGGAAACTGAGGCAGACAGCAGGAATGGGACTTGCCTAGGGTCACACAGATAGGACGTCTCTGAGGCTGGATTTTAACTTAGATCTTCCTGACTCTAGGGCTTGTAGCCATATCCACTGCCCCACCTAGCTACTTCTAAATCTTTCAGTGTCCCCAAGACTCAGTTTAAAAAACTGTTAAAAAAAGTTTAAAAAGTTAACTTTTTTGTTCTTATTAATTTTTTAAATTATTAAGCATTTCTTTTTCTATCCCTCCTCCATTGAAAATATAAGGGTTTATCACTAAATACGTTGGAGCTAAGTCTTGGGTTCACATCCCTCTATGTGATCTGGAGCAAATCACCTCTGAGGGCTTCAATTTTCTTTTCTTTTCTTTCTTTTTTTTTTTTTGTTGTTGTTGTTGAGGCAATTGAGGTTAAGTGACTTGCCCAGGGTCACATAGTTAGGAAGTGTCTGAGAACAGATTTGAACTCAGGTCCTCCTGACTTCAGGGCCGGTGCTCTAACCAGTGTGCCACCTAGCTGCCCCCAAGAGGGCTTCAATCTTCATAGTCCATCGATAAATCAACAATCGACAAAGATTCACTGAATTCTCTCAGAGTATCATTAATGTCATAAAATGAAAGCTAGAAAATATCTAAGGTTCCTTCTAACTCTAAATGTTCTGATTTGTCTTCCTTCATAGGATTCTGCCAGCCAGACATCTGATATCTGTCCAGAGACATGGGGAGGGGGAGAGCTTTATTTTGAGTAGAGGAAGCAGTGTGAGCCTCTGGAGATGGCCCAAGTGCCCAGTCTACTTGGAGTAAAGAATTGGGCTAGAAGGAATAGTAACTGAGCCCAAAGGGAATGGACTGGTCCAAGGTCACATAGATAATATATCGATGGGGATTGGATTTGAAAACAGGTCTTCTGACTCTTAATCCAGTGTTCTTTGTATTTTAAAACTGCTGCTGAGCAAGAGAAAGTATTGATTGAAAGCTTTAAGTCTTACTTTTGGGAGAGGAGAAGGGATGGGCAGAGGAAGGGAAGTGGGAAGTTTGATTTCAGATATAGGATGTTGGAATTGTCAGAGACTCCCGAGATGGGCCAGACGGTGTCCTGGGATTTGGAGCTGAAAGACCAGTGGGTGTAATAATGGTATGCTATTGACAGAACATAGAACACCACTGCTGAAAGTGACTTTGAAACTTAGAACAGGGAATGTCACATCTGGGTGGGAACTTTGGGCAAAGAATGTCAGAGGTAGACGAGATCTTAGATAATAGAATGGTAGATCTGGGAGGGGCCGTGGAACAGGGAACATCTGAGCTGGGAAGGATCTTAGAACCTAGAACAGGGAATGTCAGAGCTGGGAAGAATATTAGAACCTAGAATAGAAAATGTCAAAACTGGGAGGGACCTTAAAACAGGGAATGTCAGAGCTTGGAAGGATCTTAGAACCTAGAACAAGGAATGTCAGAACTGGGAGGAGCCTTAGAACAGAAAATGTCAGAGCTGGAAAGGGTCTTAGAACCTAGAACAGAGAATATCAGAGCTGGGCACCCTGTACATGTTTTACTTCACACACTTCCTTTCCCCCCCCCCATTTCCCATAGGACTGTCTGGTCAATTTGAGGGAGACTGTCCAATCCTCAGAACCTGACCCACCCATGTTTCCATCAAGCAGAGCATGAAATGTGTGTTCCAATAGTGCTAAAAGGGTGTCGGGAGAGGGATTAAGAAAAGGGCTGGTTGGAGTGAGGCTTCTCATTGCCATCTGGTAGCTTCCAACATATTTTGGATGTTTATTCTTGCCCACTAGAAACAAAGGTCATGTATTCCTATGCTGCAGGTGCTCTTGCTGCCCACTGTATTTTAGTGCTTTGAGCCAGAGCTTCAGCTGCCTCACCCTAGGTTTGGATCTTCACCAACCTGGCAATATGGACATGTACGGGAAGAATAGCAAAGAAGACCAAAGAAGCTGATTCTTAAGATCATATGGAGGGGAGCAAAGGTGTCAGTAGAGAGCTCCTGGGAGTGTCATAGTACATAGAACACTGGACCTGGAATCAGGAAGATTCATTTTCATCTGTTCAAATCCAGCCTCAATCACTTACTGGCTGTATGATCCTGGGCAAGTCACTTAAGGCCGTTTTCTCAATTGTCAAATAAGCTGAAGAAGGAAATGGGAAACTACTTCCAATATCTTTGTCAAGAAGGTCTCAAAGGTCATCACAAAAATGGCACAATTCCATTTGCCTCCATTTCCCCATCTATAAAATAAGCTGGAGAAGGAAATGGCAAACCACTCGAGTGGAAAACCTCAGATGGGATCACAAAGAGTCTGACATGGCTAAAATGACTGAACAACAATAGCTACAAAGGGGTCAGAAGCAGGAAAGATAGGAAGAGGGCAGCTTGGGAAGATGGACTTTTAAGTGTCTAGCAAGAGTTCGATTTTATCTGAGAGGTAATAGGAGACCATTGCAGTTTGTTGAGGGAAGGTGGGTTTTGCATTAAGGGAGGGTCTGGAGGAAGAATGACAGTGGACAGGGAAATCAAGCACCTTTATGATCATGTACATTCTAAAGAGAACCCCCTACACAAGGTGTCCCTTCCATCCATCTTGGGCTCCTAAACCCGAATCCCTCCTTGGGAGTTTCTCTCCATCCCTGCCAGACAGTGAGTCTCAGGCCTAAAGCTCCTCAGAATGGAGCATCCAGAACAATCCCAGCTCACAGAGGGCATGGCTGCAGGCCAGGATAGGGGGCTGACTAAGACTAATACAAATTAATTCCTGTTTCAAGGTGTTGTGAGTCTTGCTCTATTAATGTGAGCAAAGGAAGCAGAAAATGAAAGGCATTGTGGGAGAGGAAAGAGGTGTTCTCATAATACACAGGGCACTTTTCTTTTTCAAGAGGCACTTTGCAAATAGTCACAAATTAATGCTCCTAGCATTACAGGGAAGGGGGTGGAAGGATAGTGATCCTCTGTTTGAATGAGAGAAGAGAGACAGAGAGAGACAGAGACAGAGAGATATAGACACAGACACACCGAAGGAGGAAGGAGAGAGAGAGAGAGAGGGAGGAAGGGAAAGAAAGAGAGAGAAAGAGAAGAGAGAGAGAAAGAAACAAACAAACACAGAGAGAGAGAGAAGCAGAGAGACAGAGACGATGGGAGGGACACAGAGAATAAAATAGAGGGAGAGACAAAAATGTACAAAGAAAGAGAAGAGAAGGTAAAATAGGAGAGGAGAGAAGAGAAATAAGGAAGATCAAGAAGATGGTATCTCCCAGAAAAAGACTACCTGCAAGATCCAGGTCTAGAGAGTTAGTACCTCATGATTTTGATCATATGCCCACCTCTCGAGTGGGGTACTAGAACAAAATACTAAAAGTCGAGAGACTAGAGCCTCATCTTGGCTCTGCTGTGTATCAGGGGTGGATTTTCCTTCTCTGAACGTTTCCTTGTCTGTAAAAATGAGAGAGTCAGATACACCATGTTCCAAGTGCCGAGGGCTTCAGATCACTTGGATGTCTGACATTTGATGACTGTATGTGAGGGGAGGAAAAAAATGTTGCCATCCCAAAAAGACTGTGCAAAAGAAAGGCAGCCTGGGTTCCTGGTAAGGTACATAGCATCCCAGATTTAGAGCTTAAAGGGAACTTGAAGGTCAACTTGTTCTTCCAAACTGTTCATTTTGCACATGAGCAAACTGACAACCAAAGAGTTTCTACCTTGTCCAAGATCACACAGGTAGCAAACAGCAGAAATGGGATTTGAACCCACGTCCACTTGCCTTTAATCAAGCTCTCTTTCCACTCTCCCACACCAGCTTCAGATCTCCCAGCTCTGCCATGAAGTTCTACCCCAGTGTGATTTTGGATACATCACTCTCCATTTCTGACCATCAGTCCCCTCATCAAAGCAGATTGAGAATATCATCTCCAAAGTCCTTTCCAGCTTTCAGACCAGAGGCCTCCTATTAAAACAGGAGTGACCTTTAGTTGGCTTCCTCAGTGAGTTGGTGGTTCTGGGCAGAGCCTGTGAGGGTCTAGCAGCTCCATCAAGTCAGCACTATGCACCATAGCCATTCTGTTAGGCACACACATGCGCTCATAGTCATCCGTGGGCAGAAACCAAATGCTCCTATTTAATTAGCTAAATACCCAAGAAAATGTTTCAGAGACGTGATCTGAGTCGGGAAGTCAGAATTTCAGCACTTGTCTGAGTGGAGAGAATTTCAGTGTGGGGGGAAAAGCAGGATGGGATGAAAGAAAAATTTCTAGAACACAGGATGAGGTGAAGCTTGCAGTGAGTGGAAATGGAGGAGAAAAGAAAATCTTGTGTCACCATAAAATATTGGAGCTGGCAGGAGGGACCTGGGAATAGAGAATGCCCTTAGAACACAGAATGTCTTATGGACTACCTTCATTTTATAGGTAGGAAAACCAAGTTCTCCACAAAGGAAATAACTTGTTCAAGATGGCTGAACCAAGCCATAGACCAGGACTATCAAATTAATTGGGCTTACTCCACTTTAAGGCGGTTCCAGCAGAAGGCTGTTTTCTCTATTGTTTGTCACTGTAACTCAAGGAACTTAATGAGTGTGCCCTTAGAACACAGAATGTCTTATGGACTACCTTCATTTTATAGGTAGGAAAACCAAGTTCTCAACAAAAGGAAATGACTTGTTCAAGATGGCTGACCTAAGCCATAGACCAGGACTATCAAATTAATTGGGCTTACTCCACTTTAAGGTGGTTCCAGCAGAAGGCTGTTTTCTCTATTGTTTGTCACTGTAACTCAAGGAACCCAGGGTCTTACTTGTAGAAACTACAAGCTCTTAGTCCTTCAAACCATCACAAACACAAGCTCCAAAGCCTGGGAAGGGCCAAAAACAATTTCTTAGAATCCCAGGATCTCAGAGTTTGCAAGATCTCCTCAGCAGTTGTCTCATTCAACCCCTACCCCTACCCAAAAGGCATCCCCAGCACAATTTACATGACTAGGGGATAACTAGCCTCTGCCTGAAGAACTTTGAGAAAGAGCCCCTACCTCTCAATACAGCACATTCTGCTGCTGGACAGCTCCAATTGTTAGGAAGTTTTCTGTAACTGAAATTACATTTGCTTCTGAAACTTTCACTCTGGAGCTAAACAGCACAAAATCAGAGACTTCAAATACTGAATATTTGGCTAATTTTGACTGCTCTCAGTCATTCCCTGCCCAAACCATACTTTCCATTTGGCATGGACTAAAAGTCCTTCACTGACTTCTTCTCCTCCTCTGAACAGTCCAATTTATCAATGCTATTCTTAAATTGTAGCATTTAAAACTGAATACAATTGTCAAATCAAATCAACAAGCATTTAATAATGGCCTACAATGTACCAGGCACTCCAGGTGAGGTCTGATGAGAACAGAATATAGTAGGACTATCATATCCATTTTCTTGGAAGTTCTGCCTTTCTATTTAAAAAAATATATTTATTTATTTATTTTTAAGCTTTTTATTTTCAGAACATATGCATGGATAATTTTTCAGCACTGTCCCTTGCATAACATTGTGTTTCAGATTTTCCTCTCTTTCCCCCCACCCTTTCCCCTAGATGGCAAGCAATCCAATATATACTATACATGTTAAAATACATTTTACATCCAATATGTGTAAAGTTATGCCTTTCTCAATGCAACACAAAGTCACCTTAGTTTCTTGGTTTTTCCTATTACACTGCTGATTCATCTTGAGATCTCAACTTACCGAAAAGCCACAGATTTTTTCCAGACCAATTCACATCTGACTGTCTTCCCCACCTTGTATTTCTAAAGTTAATTTTGACATTTATTTGCATGAAATTTAATCTTTTTTAATTAGATTCAAACCAATATTCTAATCTGCCACTCTGTTAGCTATCCTTCCCAGTTTGGAGTCATCTGCAAATCTGATCACCTCCCCTTATCTAAATCATTACCAAAAATATTGATTAGAACAGGACCAAGGACAGATCCCTGAGATATTCCACTTGACACTGAAGTATTAACAACTACTTGTTGGATATATCCATACAACCAATTCAGAAATAATTCCATTGTATTTTTGTCTACTCCATAGCATGCCATCTTCTCTTCTCAAGAATAGTGCTTTTGCTAAAGTACTTCACTAAAATCCAGATAAACCATAACCACAACCTTCCCCTCAACAGTCAATTTCAAAATCCCATCCAAAGAAGAAATGAGATTAATCTGACATTGTTAATAATTGATGAAATCAGGCTTGATTCTCTGTAATCACCGATACCCCTTTTAAATGTTCGCCAACTATCTCTTTAATGATCTGTTTTACAATTTTCCCAGAAATGGAAGTCAAGATTGTGGGCCAATAGTTTTCAGGCTCATTTCTTTTTCCTTTTTAAAAAATTATGCCAACATCTGCCTTCCTTTAATCTTGAGCTTCCTCTCTTATTTCTTATCATCTTTCAAATATCACCAAACAGTGGCTAAGCCATCACATCTATCAATTTTTTTCAGAGCCAGAGGCATTTGCACCAGACAACTTATATTCATCAAGGGCAGGTGAGTGCTCTCTTTCCATTCATTGCTTATCTTGGTTATCAAGCCTCTGTTAGTCATTTTGGTGCCAGAGTTTCTGGCATAAACATAATTTTCTTAGGCAGGAAAAAAAACAAAGACAAAAATCAGCTCTGTCTTCAATTTGTGGTTAGTTATCATTGACTCATCCACTCCAAGCAAAGAGCCTATCCTCCTTTTAAGCCTCCTTTCCCTCTCAATGTAGTTTTGAAAGTCCCCTTTGTTGTCCATAGCTTCCATTACCAGCCTCAGATCATTCTGAGCTTTAGCATTCGTAAATGGTGTTGCCCAGATGTGAACATAATACTCTAGATGTTTTCTGACTTCAGAAAGATTATCATTCACACACACACACACACACACACACACACACACACTCATGCACATATACATACCTTCTCATTATGAATCCTATGAATCTTAATCAACCAATAAAAAATATTAAGCACCCAAGCACTGTACTAGACACTGAAAATACAAAATAATCCCTGATTTCAAGGAACTTTGGTTTTTATCAAGGGAAATAGTATAGACACATACATGCAAATACAAAATAAATTCAAGATAAACAGCAATTAATTTAGGGATGATACATAAAATGAGGAGCAGAAAAGGCTTCCCAATGAAAGTAGCATTTGATCTGAGTTTTGAGGAGGTGGAGGTGTGAAAGGAAACACTTTAAGGCATGGGGGAAAGTCTCTGTTAAAGATATACAGATACATTACCTTTTTTATCTGCCTCGTTGATGGCAGGTTGTGTCAACACTGTAGATAGAGCACTGGGACCTGAATTTGAATCTGACCTCAACACTTACTAGCTTTGTGATCCTGAACAAGTCACTTCATCTCTGTCTGCCTCAGTTTCCTCTACTAAAAAGATGAGAATAATCATGGCACCTATGCTACATGGTTATTATGAGAATCAAATGAGATACATGTGTAATGCATCTCACAGTACATGGCAGATAGGATATAAATGCTTATTCCTTTGTCATCTTGTTAACTCATAGTCTTCCTTTCTTCATTGAGCTTATGGTCCACTAGAACCTCTAGATCTTTCTCACACAAGCTTCAGTCTTTTCTGTCATATTGAATCTGTTTGTTTGATTTTTTTTTGGACTCTAAGTGCAGTACTTTAGATTTATGCCTATTTATATTTCACTTTATGAAATAAAGTCTGGTCTGCCAGTTAGAAAGCATTGATCAAGTTTTTTTTTTTTTGGCATGTAAAGTTTTGTGTTAGGTACAGTGAGGACAAAGAATTAAATAATTTCAATATGTAAGCAATATAAATTATATGGTGGTAGATGGAAGGGACAAAGGCAGCATCAGGACCTGGACCAATCACCCCAAAGAATGAACCATCTAGCTTGGGTGTGAAACACAAAAGCTGCTGTACTATAACCTTGACAGAGGTTGTCCCCTATAACTTAAAGTCCACCTTGGCAAAGCTCAGCTCAAATGCTACCTTCTTTGTGAAACCTTATCTGTTCCTCATTTCATATATCATCCCCAAATTAATTAAATTAAAAGCAGTGTAGTGCGGTAGATAGAGCTGTTAGCCAGAAGTCAGCAAGACCTGAGTTCAAATCTTGCTTCAGACGAGTTTGCACAAGTCAATTAACTTCTGTCTGCTTCAGTTTCCTCAAATATAACATGGGGATAATAAATAGTAATGCACCGATTATCCTGGTAGGCAAGCTTTGGTAGATAATGAATTAGGGCAGTAGGTCTAAGTTGATTATCCCTTAGAAATGATGGGGATCCACATGTGCAAATGGGTTTGTATCAGCCCTTTTTGTAGTGGCAAGGAATTGGAAATTGAGTGGAAGCCCATCAGTTGGGGAATGGTTGAATTAGTTATGATATGGGAATGTTGTAGAATATTATTGTTCTATTAAGAAATGATCAGCAGGATGATTCCAGAGAGACCTGGAAAAGCTTACATGAACTGATGCTGAGTGAAATGAGCAGAATCAGGAGAACATTGTACACAGCAACAAGAAGATCGTGCAATGATCAAGTCTAATGGATGTAGCTCTTCAACAAACGAGATAGATGATGCAGGACATTTCCAATAAGCTTGTGATGGAGAGATCCATCTGCATCCAGAAACAGGACTGTGGGGACTTAATGTAGATCATACATAGTATTTTCACCTTTTGTGTTGTTGTTTGCTTGCTCTTTTTTCTTTCTCATCTTTTCCCCTTTGTGATCTAATTTTTCTTGTGCAGCCTGATAATTGTGGAAATATGTATAGAAGAATTGCACATGTTTAACATATATTGGATTACTTGCTGTTTAAGGGAGGAGGTGGAGGGAAATGAGGGAGAAAAATGTGGAACATAAGGTTTTACAATTGTGAAAGTTGAAAACTATCTTTGCATGTAATATGAAAATAAAAAAGCTATTATTAGAAATAACTGGGATCACCCACAAGATTTAGAGTGATCTCCATCAGACCATAAAAAATCATCTTCCTAAAACTCAGGTCTGATTATCACTCCCTTGCTCAAACAGCTTCAATGGCTCCCTATTGCCCTCGGGATAAAATACAAATCACTCTGCTTGGCCACAGCCACAGCCCACCTGTTTTCCAATTACTTCTCTTTGAAGACTATTCAAAGTCCTTTTGATGCTTTTTTTAAAATCTTAGTTTCCATCTCTGGTTAATGGACCTTTACATGAACAGTTCTAGATGTCAAGAATGTTCTCCCTCTTTAATTCCATCTGTTATAAATCTTTGATTTTTCATGACTCCCTCCTCAAAGAAGCAATAAGGCCACACGACACTGTAGAATTAATGTGAGATTTGAAGTCAGAAGGTCTGAGTTAGAACTAAATTTTTTCACTTGTAATCTAATGGATTTGGGGTAACTCACTTTCCTTCTCTGTTTCTCAGTTTTCTCTTCTGAAAAATGAAACTGTTTTACCTTGTTCATTTTAAATCACTTCCCTTCTGTGGGCCTCAGTTTTCCCATGTGTAAAAATGTGGAGGTTGGACATGACGATCTCTAAGGTTCTTCCCATCACTGCTATCCTGATAAATGTTTAACAACCAGATCTCAGGGAAAGATAGGGAGCATATGTGAAATACTTTGAATGTTAATCAGCATTATTAACACTTTGTCCATCGCTTTCTCAAATCTAAGAAAATCAACCAAACAATAAGTCAAGCTCTGGCTTGTAGCATTTGTTGATTTCTGGATTATAAATGTTCGTGCTGAAAATTTAACAACCAGTTCTTGATCTAGTTGGAACTGGTTTATTCTTGCATCCATGATCCCATGATTTACACAGAGAGAAAAAATTAACAGAGGATGAAAATATGGAGAAGGGTGGTAATCTATATCTGTGGATGGAGATCTACTTCCATGGAATCCAAAAACAATAGGTTTAAGTAGGATTTAAAGCTTTGGAAGAGAATCTTGAGGCATGTTACCATTATCATGCAAGAATAATCCAAGGCTGAAGTGGTTCACCTGGCTGCTGTTGAACCTCTGCCCCCAAGGGAATATAGGTGAGAATCTGGACCCATCAAATATGCCTTCAGAAATCATGTTCCCCTTCTTTGGCCAACACTTGTGAGCCCATTCTACAAGTGGAGATAACTCCGTTTGTTTTGGCTACGTTGAAGGCAGCTAAAGGGAAAGTCATACTATTTTTTTTTTCCTTTGCTGAGGCAATTGGGGTTAAGTGACTTTCCCAGGGTCACACAACCAGGAAGTGTTAAGTGTCTGAGACCAGATTTGAACTCAGTCTCAGGTCCTCCTGATTTCAAGGCTGATACTCTATCCACTGCGCCACCTAGCTGCCCCACAGAAAGTCATATTCTTAAAAGCAAAAGGAATACCTGTCAAGACTCTCTTGACAATGGCTTTAGAGACCAGAAATCTGAGGTGAAGTAGACAGACAAGTCCATTTGTCCTCCTCATTCTTTTTTGTTTGTTTGTTTTAAAGATCCAAAATAGGAATAAGAGCTGGAAGGATCCTTCCCATTTCTGAAATTTTCTGTTCTAAGACCCCTTCCAGCTCTGACATCCCCTGTTCTAAGCCCCCTCCCAGCTCTGACATCCCCTGTTCTCAGGTTCCTCCCAGCACTGTCATCCCCTGTTCTAAGCCCCCTCCCAGCTCTGACATCCCCTGTTCTAAGCCCCCTCCCAGCTCTGACATCCCCTGTTCTCAGGTTCCTCCCAGCACTGTCATCCCCTGTTCTAAGCCCCCTCCCAGCTCTGACATCCCCTGTTCTAAGCCCCCTCCCAGCTCTGACATCCCCTGTTCTCAGGTTCCTCCCAGCACTGTCATCCCCTGTTCTAAGCCCCCTCCCAGCTCTGACATCCCCTGTTCTAAGCCCCCTCCCAGCTCTGACATCCCCTGTTCTCAGGTTCCTCCCAGCACTGTCATCCCCTGTTCTAAGCCCCCTCCCAGCTCTGACATCCCCTGTTCTAAGCCCCCTCCCAGCTCTGACATCCCCTGTTCTAAGCCCCTTCCCAGCTCTGATATCCCCTGTTCTCAGGTCCCTCCCAGCACTGTCATCCCCTGTTCTAAGGCCCCTCCCAGCTCTCATATTCCATGTTCTAAAGTCTTTCCCAGCTTGGATATTTTCTGGTTCTAAGCCTTTACTCTAGAACCCCTGAGCCCACGCCGTGGTTGGGAAGAACAATTAGCCAAGAGTTCTCTGGAGCTCATGGAGAAGGTCCACAGGATTGTCTTCTCATGCTGGGCCCAAGCTCTGATGAATCAGAAGATTCAGTGAGGAGTGAGCCTCCAGGACAGGGCCCATCAATCATCCCGCCATCCTGACAACCGACACTTAATGAGACTGCTGTGCTGGGCCCAGCTCTAATTGTCTACAATTCTCTTTTATGAAAGAACATGCAGGTTTGCCTTTCATTAGCAGCCAGCTCGGAGATGGGGGCAGGGGGGGGAAAGGGGGAGGAAGGGAGGGAAAGTGCCGAGTTGGCAAGCCCGGGGGCTGGCTCTGGGGGAAGGCGCCGCTGAGCAGAGTGGCTCCCCAGGGCTCCATCCCTCCACGGGCAGACAGCGTGGGGGTGGGCACGAAGGAACTATTTTAAGGCTCTTCCAATGAATTCACTTGGGTGCCTATGGGTGCCTACACTGACACAGAGTGGGAGGTGTCTAAAGCTGCAGCTCAGGAGTATGGCTGGAGATGGGGGAGAGCAGGCCTGGGTGTGTGTGTGTGTGTGTGACAGAGACAGAGACAGACAGACAGAAAGAGAAAGAGAGACAGACAGACAGAGAGATAGAGAGGGAGAGAGAGACAGAGACAGACAGACAGAAAGAGAAAGAGAGAGACAGACAGAGAGATAGAGAGACAGAGAGGGAGACAGAGACAGACACAGACAAAGAGACAGAGACAGACAGAAACTTTCATTTCTCATCCATATCTAGATGTAAAGACTATGAAAAGTAGAAGGAACATCAGAACAGGGCATGTGAGAACAAGGAAAGGCCTTAGAATGTGCTATGTCAGACCGGGGCGGGGGGCTTAGAACATGGAATATCAGGGAGAAGGGCCTTAGAATGGGGAATGGCAGGGCTGGGAGGGAGCTTAGAACAGGGGATGTCAGGGCTGGGAAGGGGTTTTAGTACTGGGAATGTCAAAGCTGGGAAGAGTCTTAGAGCTGAGTTCTCTCACTGTACAGAAAAGGAAACTGTGATCCAGAGAGGGGACATGATTTGTCAAGTCTCACAGCCGGCCAATGACAGAGACCGGTCCAGAACTTTGGTCTCCTGACTTGTGTCCCAGGTCTCCTTCCCTTTACAATAGGTCCTGATGAAATCTTCTTTAAGAGGAAAGTCATGTGGAGAAATGGAAGATAAAGTTGCAATCCCCACAATGGAGCTGGTCTACAATCACTATGGGATGTTTGAAATGAGAACTCTCCTCCTGAGTCCCCTCCTGTCAGTCTGGTCTTCTCACTGCTTTGTGCTCACACAATGCCCAGTCCTACCTCCAGGCCTTTACTCAGGCTGTGCCCCCCACCAATCATGCTCTCCTCATTTCTTTCCATCTGTCTAAATGTTCCCTGTCAATCAAATTCCAGCTCAAGTCTCGCCTCCTCCATGAAGCTTTCCCAGGACATTCACATCTCTGTCTCCTTGGAACTTTTCTGCCCCTTTACCCTATTCTGAAAATAGGCTACCGGATGCACACTTAAGAAATCGTTGTGCCTTGACTGCTTGATTAGATTTCAGTAACTAGAATGTTACAACTGGAGTGGGGAGTCCTACAATTAAATCCTTCTTTGATACTCATAAGTTGCGCCTGAACGAGTGACTTCAACTCCCTAAAACTCTATACCCTTAGCTGTAAAATGGGGAGGTAGCTCCATATAAGATCTAAGGTCTCTTTTAGCTCTAAATATAGCAATCAAGGAATATGTACCCTAAAACTCAATTTTCTCACCCTATAAAATGAGGCATTGTAACCCGTACCCTAGAGAGCTACAACCCATATAAAAAAAGCCTCTTTAGGGAGATCCTCAATAATTTGTATATATGAAAAATTCTAATATCTGCAATATAGATCTAAAACCCACATAAATCTTCCCCTTTTGGGGGGGTTCTCCACAATTGTAAAGACTATATACAGATAAGATCCACAGAGAACGATCTGACTATTCTCAGCAATGCAATGATCCAAGACAATTCTGAAGGATTTAGGATGAAAGATGTCATTCATCTCCAGAAAATGTCTGAATCCAGACTGAAATAGACTTTCTTTTTTAACTTTATTTTTCTTGAAGATTGTTTTTTGTTTCCTTTGGTCTATGTTTTCTTTTACAACATGACTTTTATGGAAATGTTTTGCGTAATAATCTATGTATAACCTATATTGAATTGCTTGCATTCTCAATGAGGGTGGATGGGGAGGGAGAAAGGGAAAAGAATATGGAACTCCTTGTTTTCACATGTATCTGGAGAAAAATAAAATACTAAATAGAAAAAAAGTATATATATATGATATATATACATATAAAAATATGTACATATATAATTAAAATACTTGCAGTACATATTTCTAACCAAGATAAATCCCCTCTTGGGGGGTCTTCAATAATTTTTGTTTTTGTTTTTGCTGAGGCAACTGGGGTTAAGTGATTTGCCCAGGGTCACACAGCTAGGGAGTGTTAAGTGTCTGAAACCGGATTTGAACTCAGGTCTTCCTGACTTCAGGGCTAGTGCTTTATCCACTCTAGCGCCACCTAGCTGCCCCTATAATTTTTAAGAATATATATGTATGAGGGGCAGCTAGGTGGTGCAGTGGATAAACCACCGGCCTTGAAGTCAGGAGGACCTGAGTTCAAATCTGGTCTCAGACACTGCCTAGCTGTGTGACCCTGGGCAAGTCATTTAACCCCAATTGCCTCAGCAAAAAGAAAAAAAAAAGAATATATGTGTATACATAAATTATAATATCTGCAATATATTCAGCTATCACCCATAAAAATCCCCTCCTTGGGGTACTCCTTAAGCATTTTTTAAGAGAGTAAAGGGGAACTTGAGACAAAAAAAAATTTGAGAACTGATAGAGGAAAGATTAGATTTGGGTCTCATTTCCTGCCAGAACTCCAGGATGAGTAAACACTTTCTACCAAGAAGACAGACGGACACCTGATGTACATTTTATAGGTTGAGAAAATTGCCTAGAAAATTGAAAGGTTCCTTTCTCTATGATGATTTCTCCCCTCAAGAATGACTGAAACCCTGCTGGTTCAGGGGCATTGCTATACCCCAAAGCTTTGGGGATCACTATTCGAGCTGTTTTCCGTCAGGGTTTGAGAAGCTACGTAACTCATAGGCCCATCAATCCAGATCCATGTCATGGAGCTGAATACTAGAAAGAGGCCGGCTGACCCAGAGGGCATGATGAGGATGCTAAGTCTCCATCATCAGTGGAGACTTACAAACAAAGAGGGAAAGACCTCAGCAAGGGGAGTCTTATGGAGGCTCATTAGGCAGTATTGAAGGCAGGGGGTGTAAAGGGAAAAGCATGGGATTCATTCCTGGCCCGACCTCCTACTACTCATGTCACAATGAGCAAGTTACTTGGCATTTCTGTACCTCCATTTACCCCTCTGTAAAATGAGGGGGGCTAGGCTAGATGGTCTCTAAAAATCCTTTTTAATTCTTAGAGTCTAAGATCACATGAAAGAGTCTTTTGTGAAAAACACCCATATGAAGTGTGACAACATTTCACTTAGCTCCTGGCGCCAGGAACACTTTACCTATAACTCTCCCTTGCCCCTAAAGCATACTTCCTTGGGAGTATAGAAATGAGTGTATATGCTATATTCCTCCCTATCCCTAGTAAAGGACTTGATTTGGAATCAGGAAAAACTGGATTCAAATCCAGCCTCAGACACTATCTGTGTGACCCTGGCTAAGTACCTTAACCTCTGTTTAGCTGAGTTTCTTTCTTTGAAAAATGAGGATCGGGGCAACTAGGTAGTACAGTGTTTAGAGCAACAGCTCTGAAGTCAGGAGGATCTGAGTTCAAATCTGGTTTCAAATCTAGTTTCAAATCTATATAACACTTCCTAGCTGTGTAACCCTGGGCAAGTCACAACCTCAATTACCTCAGGAAAAAAAAATGAGGATCATAATAGTGTTTACCTTCCAGAATTCTGTGAGGATTAAATGAAATAACATATGTAAAGTGCTTAGTACCATTCTTGGTATATAATAAGCATCACATGATGTTATCTATTATAATAAGTAGTAAATATATATATATATACATATATATAAAATGAATAAAGAATATGAAGTCAGGGACTGTGTCATTTTTCATCTTTGTATGTCTCCAGCCTCAGAATCCTAGAATTTCAGAATTGAAAAGGATCGTGAGACCATAGATCTTGAGCTGGGTATGATCTCAGAGACCATCCAGTCCCTGATTCCAGACTCCCTGTGCTTTTTGGCAACCTTGGGAAGCTATAAGATCCCTCAGGTTGACTATGTAAAATAAAATATGTGTTTTCTGAAATGCATTATCAAAATAATTTTTTTTAAAAAGGTCATGGACCTCAGGCTGAGATAAAATTTTTTTTTGTTTGTTTTTTGCTTTTTTTTTTTTTTTTTTTTTTTTGCTGAGGCAATTGGGGTTAAGTGACTTGCCCAAGGTCACACAGCTAGGATGTGTTAAGTGTCTGAGGTCAGACTTGAACTCAGGTATTTCTGATTTCCAGGCTGGTGTTCTATCCACTGCGCCACCTAGCTGCCCCTGAGATAAAATTTATAAGGAGCTTTGCAAAATTCTAAAGTACGTTATTAATGCTAGCCATTATTATTGTCTAGCCCACACTCAAAAGGACTCTCCATTATGACAAATCAGCCAATGGATATCCAGTCTTTGCTTGGAGCCTTCCAGAAAGTTTGGCAAATATAAGTGAATTTCCCTTGAACATACAACTTATCTTTGAGATAAGACCCATGATTCCATGACTTCAGGGAGTTTCTGGTGCCGGCACTTAGAATCAACAACATAGGCCGTTAAACTGAATTGAGATGGAAGATGACTTTATTATGGTAAGACAAGGGGTAGCTAAGAGGCACAGTGAAGAGAATGCTGGGACTTGAATCAGGAATACTTGAATCCAAATGCAGCCTCAGATACTAGCTATGTGACCTTGACTAAGTTACTTTACCTTATTTTCCTCAGTTTCCTCATCTGTAAAATGAGCTGGAGAAGGACATGACAAGCCACTCCTGTATCTTTGCCAAAATGGGATCTTCGAGAGCCAGATATGACTGAACAACAACAGCTTATCACATAGAATTGAAATCATCATTTTTAGTTTCTTCCACTGGTTTTAGCACCAACTCACTGTGCGATCTTGGTCAAAGTACTTTACCTCTCTTGGTCTTAGTTTCCCCATCTGTCAAAAGATGAGGTCAGTTCATACATTCTCTAAGTTCCCTTTCTTCTTTGATATTATTCCTCCTGTGATTCAAAGGTTCATTTGAAAGCTAATATTCTATGCTGTATTCTCCGCCATTTCAGGTTCTAAGGCACTTCCAAGTTCTGACATTCTGTGATCTATGAGCCCTCCCAACTCTGCACATTTTCTGTTCTAAGTCTCCCCCCCATCTCTGATATTCCATGTTCTAAGGGTCCTCCTTCCTAACTCTTTGTTTCAGCATCCTTTTCAACTCTGAAATTTTATGATTTTTATTATTTCCTTAGATTAACTGTCATTTTCAGAAACTGTATCTAATCAGCTCTTTAAAAACTCTCGAAATGATAACATGCCTTAATGTTTTAATGAGCTCTAAATAAAAACCTTATTTAGTATCCTCCCTCCTTAACATGACCTCTCCATTCCCTTTCTCCAGACGCCCCATATCAGTCTAGGAAACCGAGAGCCGCCGATAAGAGACAATTGTCTTCTTTTCCCCTTGATTTATTTATTTAAGGAAAACAAGTTTCTTCTAATTAGAAACACTAATGTCAAGATGTTTTACTGACTCCCAGGCTGCCTATTTTCAGATGTTCTGCCTAAAATTATACCTGAGCTTTTAACATCTGTAGGTTTATTCAGTAACTCCCAGCAAATGGAGGCTTTCTGTTGAGAGGTTTGTGTGATTGGGGAGGAAGGGAAGGGGAAAGGAGGGAGGGAAGGAGCCGTGTCCTCTTTTAACAAAGCCAGGAAAAGGGGAAGAGAAGAAAGCTCTGAAATGCACAAGACACTGTAGGTTTGCAAGACAGCAGCTCTTTGGGAAA
Organism: Myrmecobius fasciatus; assembly: GCA_023553655.1. Taxonomy (NCBI): domain Eukaryota; kingdom Metazoa; phylum Chordata; class Mammalia; order Dasyuromorphia; family Myrmecobiidae; genus Myrmecobius; species Myrmecobius fasciatus. The sequence goes on from JAJPUD010000276.1 coordinate 509,367, forward strand.
AAGTAACTGGCTGAATGGGGGAAAAAAGGATGGAAAAACATATCCAGCCCACCATTCTAGAGCAGTCATCAATTACCATCCAGCTCCAGGCAACCCTTCAGAAAATGAGTCGAGAGAGACATATGAGACAGAGAGACAGATAAAGAGACAGACAGAGAGAGAAATAGAGAGACAAAGAGAGGCAGAGACAGAGAGCAAGAGACAGAGACAGACAGAGACAGAGACACCCAGAGAGAGACAGAGAGAAAGAAACAGAGACAGAGACTGTCTACTTGGAAGATCACAGAGTGGACTCATTGGAAGAGTATAGAGCTATACCCTTCTTGGTCTCTCACACACATAGGGAAAGAAACACATACATACATATTCACCCCAAATCCTGTAGAAGAAAAATGATTACATTCTCTGCATGTTGTTTAGGCTAGACTAATAGATTGAGAGATGGAAAACATCTTAGGGGCCATGGAGTCCAACCCAATCATATTACAGAGAGGAAACTGAGTCACAAAACTACTGGAATTGGAGGGAAGATCTGAACTTGCTTCCTGATTCCAGGTTCACTTCTCTATCCACTGCATGGTTCTTTATCTCAAAGAACTCTATTGGGAACAAATTTCTGAATAAAATTAATAAAAATAACCTTTATTAGATTGGTAACCATTGCAGGGATGGTGGAAGGGAAGAAAAGGATGGGTAGAATTAACAACTTAAAAAAAACCCACGAATGTTAAAAATTGTTATTACGTGTAATCAGGGGGAAATAATATATTATTTAAAAAACAAAATAAATTTATGACTATACAAACATTGCCACTTGGGGAGAAGAAGTGGGACTGAATGGCCTCTGTCAATTAAAATTCTCTCCCTTCAAACCAGATGGATAGAACATTGGGCCTAAGGGCATGAAGATCTGAGTTCAAATTTTGCCTAGGATACATCCTAGCTGTGTGACCCTGAACAAGTGTCTTAATCTCTCTCAGCCTGTTTTCTCTTCCATAAAATACAAATAATAACAGCAGCTACTTCCATTTATAAAGCACTTTGCAAACCTTAAAGTTAGCTATTGTTCTGTCTAAAATCTTTGTAAATGTATTGTTATTTCATAATATTTAGCAACAAACATGAACTTCAAACATTGAGATTTAATGAGTGCCTGGAATATACTAGGTGCTAAATAAATGTTTATTTCCCACTCCCTAAGAGAAAAGGAGAACCCTTAATATACATCCTAGCTCATATTCCACTCCCAGCTGCCTTCTAAGCAGAGAATCCAAAGCATCTCTTAACCCAGACCCTAATTAAACAGCCTTTTCCCTCTTGAAATTACATTGAGTCACTTTGTTCCTATCTGGGTAACAATGGGTCTTTGAAGGACCCACTCATCTCTGACATTCTCTGTTTAAAGGTCTTATCTAGCTCTGACATTTAATGTTTCATGTCCTCTCCATTAGAAGTGACCTCTTTGAGGTCAGAAAGACTCATGTTCATGAGTTCAAATCTGACCTCAGGCGTGTATTAGCTGTCTGATCTTGAACAAATCACTTTATTTGCTTCAGTTTCCCCATTTGTAAAATGAACTGAAAATGACAAAGCACTCTAACATCTTTGCCAAGAAAACTCCAAATGGGGTTATGAAAAATTGAACATGGCTAAAACAACTGATTTGAATCCCTCTCTACTGTTATTTAGGGGTTTCTGACTCTTCATGACTCTTTGGGGTTTTCTTGATAAAGAAATTGGAGTGGTTCGCCATTTCCTTCTCCAGCTCATTTTACAGATGAGGAAACTGAGGCAAACAGGGAGAAGTGACTTGCCCAGGATCACACAGCTAGCAAGTGTTTGAAGCCAGATTTGAATCAGGAAAGTGAGTTTTTCTGCTTCCACTCCCAGCATTCTAGCCGCTGCCCCAAATCTCACTCTACTGAAAAAGAAAATCATCTTTCCAGGATGGGGAAGGTAAACTCCAGGCTTCTTGACTCTAGAACACTTCTCCCCTCTTTCCTAGTAGCTCCAAGTCAGTCAAGGTAGACCAGCTTTCCTCGCGGATTCATTGTTCCTATCTTTGACGCCCCTAGTTTGGGAAAGGTCCCCAAATCCTCAGCCCTTCAAAAACCCAGTTCTCACTTCCTCTAGCTCTACTAAGCTGCTGAAGCTGTATTCACACAGCAGCCCTGGGAGATAAGAAGTACACATGGGATTATTCCCATTTGTAGACAAGGACAGGAAAGCAAGCTGGCTGAATACAGAGAACTTGCCCCTAGGTCAGGATGACTAGGTTCATAACACAGTGAAAAGAACGCAGAAGAGATTTAATTCCAACTCTCTCATTTACAGTTGAAGAAACAGACCTAGAGAGGCCGACTGGCCCAAGATCACACGTTCAGACTTGGGTTAACCTTACCCCCTCTCGTTTTGCCCCTTACCAAACGGATCCAGGAGCTCCCATCATCCACCCTCCATCCCCAGGTTGCTTTGGGCTCGCATGTTCTTTCTCTTTTCAATATCCCTTTTCCAGCCTGGAAACAACAAGCTTCATCTCCTAGCATTAGGCACAAGAGTCAGGGGAAGTCTGTGTCCAAATGAGCAGCAGGATTGGCTTACAACCCCAAGCCACCGAGTCTTTCCACTTGTTTCCCAGGCCCCCCCAAGCCGAAACCATTGGAAACAGCCTACCTCCACCTCAGGTTGTCATGGCGACCCAGAAGCTGGCTGGGTGGCTCCAGTTCTCTCACAGCTGGCTTCCCTCACTGCCCACTGGGACTCCCTACTCAGGGATTTATAGGGAGCTGGGGTGGGTGGGGCCTTAAGGAAGAAGGCCATTCGGCATGGGATGAGGCGGGATTGCCCGATGACCTCACCTGGGATGTGGGGAGAGTTGGCTTAGCTTGGCAAGGGTCCAGCAAGACAGCAGGTACAAGCAGAAACCTGACTGAACCGTGACAGCTGAATGGAATCACAGAGTGTCGGAGAACCTTAGAACTGAGAATACGAGACATGGGAAGAACCTTGGAAAACAGGATATAAGAGTCCGGTGGGCCCTTAAAACTCCAGATTTTAGATCCGAGAGGGCCCTCAGGACACGGGATGTTAGAGTTGAGTGGTTCTTGGAATTGAGACTATCAGAGCTCAGAGTGGCTCTGTCCCTGGGAAGGAACTTTAGAAAAAAGAGCATTGAATGTTAGAGATGGACAAAGCCTTAGAAGTCAGCAGTGAGAGAGGCCTTAGAATAGCGAGTGTTACAAGAGAGCTTTAGACAATCGGGATCTCAGAGACTTCATCCAAAACTCTTCATCTGTCAGATGAGGAAACTGAGGCACAGAGCCATAGAATGGTTTGAAGATTCGGCTGCATTGTGGCAGAGCCCAAGCAAGAGCATCTCTCACCTCCCTGGCCAGTGCTTAGTGTCTGTGACACCTGGTTTCAGTGTTCCACTAGAAATAACTCAGAGATTGGTCCCAACTAGGGGAGCCCTGTCAGTTCCAGGGCAGTAGCAACCCCCCCCCCAGACCCTGGCTTTGGGGAAACGCCTCCAAGTTCTGTCTGGAGGCCAGAGTGGGATGCTTTTCCTGGTGTCTGCCTTTCAGACAAACCACAGGACACAATCGCCCCTCTTCATTCAGGGCCAGCATGGGGTTGGGGGGAGGTCCAGTTAACCTTTCCAGTGACTTGGCAGAAAGCCAGTCCCACTGTAGTTTTGAGCCTCTCCCCATGTTGTCACCGCCTAACCCATAGGAGGATGAAAGAACAAAGTCTACTTGACTTAGAACTCCAGGAATGAGAGTGGGCGCTTCAGTGGGCAGCATGGGGCGCAAAGGATATTCCCCACAGGTGGTCCCCTTAGCACATCCATCATGCTAGGTTCTAGCACCTAGCCAATCTAGCACATTGACCGCTGAGCCCCTGTGACTCCCAGCCAGAGTGCGACAAGAAGTGGGGGTGAGCCAGTGTAGACTGGGCCAAGAAGGTAGCATGTGGCTCTCAGAGGTTTGCTTCCTGGTTTTCCCATTTCCTAGCTCTGTGGCCATGGACAAGTCACTACAACTCCTCCACTTTTAATTCCCTCATCTGTAGAATGCCAGAGATGAACTAGACTGCTTTTAAAGTCCCTTTTATGATCCTTCCATCTTTAAAATTGGGGATTGGACTAGGTGGCCTCCAAGATCCCTTCTAACATTGAATCTATGCCTTTGTGGTCATCACTCTGGGTCTCAGTTTCCCCATATGTCAAATGAAAAGATGAGACTAATTGACCTCTGGAGTCCCTTCCTATTCCAGATCTAGGATCCTCTATCAAAGGGCTATCAAGATGACCGTCAAACTATCGTGCCCTTCACTTCCCAAAAAGTTTGGCCTCCTTGGGTTCTGACCTTTTCCCTCCTCAACGCCAGTGAGGCTCCTTGAGCCTCCATTTCCTTTTTTTGTCAAATGGAAGGATTGAATCAGATGCTTGGGAAGATGCTCTTATAACTATATCCTCTCTAAGAAGATGAAGGATGGGAATATATCTTGAGCCCTTCTATGGAACCTTCTGATTGCTGGCAAACTTCCACCTTTTCTTCTCCATCAGTATCTATACTGTGCACACACAGGGAGCCAGCAGGGTCTTTGGAGACTCAAATGTTTGGGCTCGGAACAAACAATGAGTGGGTTTCATGCAAAACCAGGAGGAAAGGTTTGGTTGTTTTTCATACCTTGATCTATAGCACCCCCGCCCCAACACACACACACACACACACACACACACACACACACACACACTCACATGACCGTGTTAGCAGTCCACAATTTAATCTAATCTTGCAGTCTCTTACATTTGATTTTCTGTACCAGTAGAAATCTCCAATCTCCCCCCAATCCTGCCAGGCTCCTAATTGTGGAGGGTCTCATCTCCAGAAATCTCCAGGACATCCCATTATCCACCACAAACTTGAGAACAAATTGGCAGTTTCTCCCCTCCCCTGAGCCTCCCAGACAAGCCCTATCATTTCCCCTTATGGGGCTGGTAACAAGTGAAACTGAAAGGACCCATTTATCCTTTATGACTCGGTTCCTTTTTTTTAAAATAAGGTCTCTCAAACTGTCCAGGGGTCGGCCCTCCCAGAAAGAGCTGGCTTTCTCCCACGCAGTCCAGAAGCTCTCTAGCTGCCAGTCCACCACCGAGCTCTGCCCTGCTCTGCTCTGCCCTAAATGTCACTTCATCTTCCCCTGGGGGAGCCAAAGTTTCTCCCTGAACCTGTTCGGGGCTGTCTGGCACCTCCCCCCCCCAGCCATCCCTGACGGATGGGGAGCCAATGGCTCTGTTCCCCCACCCTCCATGGTGGGGGGAGGGGGTCGCCTGGAGATGCAATTCCAGTTCCCTCAGTTCTTCACATCCGAGTTTGGTTTCTTTAGCTCGCGCCCACCCTCGCCTCTGGCTCTCAGTGGTCCACACACGTCCCCCCCCTCGCCCTGTTACCTGTGGGGTCGTCAGGAGCTTCCCAGCTCTGCCAGTGGCTGTGGTAGGGAGCTTGACCAATGTCTCCCCCCAGGGCTGGAGCCCAACTGGGCTCGCGGTGCTGCCCCAAGCTCCTTCCAGGTCTAAGATTGCTGCAATTGCGCGGAGGAGATCCGTGTGTGTGTGTGTGTGTGTGCGTGTGTGCGTGTGTGTGCAATTATGTGTGTGTGTGTTAAAAAAAAAAAATAGAAGGCAGTTCTCCCCCAGCTGAGCTCGCTGTTATTTTCCCTGCCCGGGCGAGAAGCCGCAGAGGGAGCAAAAGTAAGTGTGGGGAGCAGCGGCTGGGGGGTGGGGGGCCCGCGCCCCCCAATGCAGCAGCAGCAGCGGCACTGGAGCCCCTCGAGCCACGATGGCCACAGCGGTGACCGCGGCAGCCTCCCACTCACGCAGCCGAGGCTGGGCAGGGGGCAGAGCCCGTGCCCATCCCGGGCAGCCGCCCGCCGGGGATGCCCCCGTGCCACCGACCGGGGGCCCAAGAGGTGGGCGGGAGGTGGAGGGGGCGAGGGCCGTGGGAGCCGCACAGGGCGCCGGGACCGGAGCCCAGCTACTGACGCTGGGGCGGGAGGCTCGCGGGCTCTCCCTCAGTTAACATCTCTATCGTGTAGCCTGGAGCCAGCTCTGCTCAGCTCTGCCCTGCTCTCTCCTCCGCTGCTGCTGCTGCAGCGGCTCCCTCCGCCGCCACTCTATTCGGCAGGCCTACAGCACTGCCTGCTGCTTAACTCCTTCAAGGCTGGCTTTCCGGGCGGGGGAGGCGTAGGGCTCCCAGCCCGCTTGGAGCGGGGGCGGGGGGACGTCCTGGCCAGCTCCCCGGTGCTGAACGAGGGTTGGGGGGGGCCCCGATACCCAGAGAAGGCACTGGCGGCCAGTATCGGGGGGGGGCAGGCCTCTGGGAGGGAATCCCCCCACCCCCAGCTCTAGGAGCTCCCCGTGTGGAAAGTCTGCATCAATCTTCCCCACCCTGCAAGTCCCATCTCCAATGGCACCCCCTTCAAGAGATTTTCTCTAATTTCCCTCTCCTCAGCTCACCCCCAACTAAGGAGGATATCTGTGTGTATATATGGATGCACACATACGTGCATATGCACTATACACCTGTATACACATGCATGTATAGACACGTACACTTTGTGTATGCATGCACAGCATGTAAGCATATAAACATGTATGTGCACCGTACATCTGTCTACACATGCATGTGTAGACATATGTACACTGTGTATACATGCACAGCATGTAGGTATATAAACGTGTATATGCTAATACATACACAAATATGTGTTTTATACATGTATTTGCACTACACACCAGTATACACATACACGTGTGGGCATGTGTACACAGTGTGTACATACACAGCATGTAGGTATATAAACATGCATATGAACTATACACCTGTATACACATACATGTGTAGACATGTACATAGAGTGTATACACACTCAGCATGTAGGGATACAAACATGTATGTGCATTATACACCTGTATACACATACATGTGTAGACATATGTACAGTGTGTATACATGCACAGCATGTAAGTATATAAACGTGTATATGTGCAGACATATACAAACATGCATTTTATACATGTATATACAACATCTATGCACACGTGTCTACACCCATCTGTATATTTTCATACATACATGTTTTTATGTATAGATTTATGTTGCTACTCAGGCTTTGTCTCAGAATAATTTTCTATGCTTAGTAAGTACCCAGTACAATTAGGGGCTATTAAGCAGTTCTTCTTGAGAGCAGGGGCTATTTCCCCCCTTCTTTGTAGTTACAATGCCTTGCACACAGTAGGCACTTAATAAATGCTTTTAACTGATGCAGACTCTCTATTATTCCAGAGACAGATGAGATACAATAGAAAGAGTACTATCCCCAGGGTGGACCTGGATTCAAATTATGTTTCTGATAGTTGCTACCAGCTTGATCTTGGACACAGGGCTTCATTTTCCTGGCCCTTTCTATCGTTGTAGAGCAGGAGGAAGTCTTCACTTTTCTGTGTATGTCCTGGTTCTCTTTGGCAGTCTGTTACTATCTAAGGATCCCTTCTCAGCGTAGTGTTTTTAAATGCACAAAATATATAGCATCACAAAAGAAATAAATTATATTAAAATAGTTATTAACTATGAAATAAACAACCACGTTATGGATTCCATGTTACGAAACCCTATTCTAGACTTAGGATCTTATGATCTGGCAAATTGGATGGAGACAGTGTGTAAAGAGTTCCAGGCTTGCAGACAAGAAAATAGCTTTCAAGCCTCTGCTGTGGGATCCTGGGCAGGTCACTTCACTGCCTTATGTCTTAAGGGACTTCCTTGAGAGTCAAGTGCAGTATAATGGGTGTAGAGCTGGTTTGGGAATGAGGAACACCTGAGTACAAGCCCTGCTTTTGATACATACTGACTGTGTGACCCTGGACTTAATATCCCGATATTCTAAGTTGCAGAGAAGATATCTGCACTGATAGAGGGATTTCTTCATCTGGGAATTCTCTACACAAAAGAAATCACAGTTCTCCCTCTACAGAACATAGGATTGTCTTGGCGACAATTTATAAGCATTAAAAAGTTCTAGAAATGGGCATACAGATCAGATCTATGACTTCAATGTCTAGACTCCAGTGGTATAGAGAAAAGAACACTGGTTCTGGAGTGAAAAGACCTGAGTTCAAATCCAGCTTCTGATCCTGACAATCTGTATGATTTTGAGAAAGTTACGTAATTGTTCTGGGTCTCAGTTTGCTCATCTGTAAAATGAGGGGATTGGGCTAGTTGACTTCTTTCAAAGTTGCTTTCAACTCTTGATCTCTAATCCTATAAACTCTTTCTCCCCATGCAACTCAGCATTTCCTCTGAAACTTTTCATCTGCGGGGAGCTGTCCCCTGGATCCCCCAGTCAGCATGTGTCAGATAGAGACTTCCCAGGTCATCCTGACTCCCAAACCAGCTTTTCATCCATTCTGCCATACAGCTCATAGCAATAGTAGTTATCCTTAATCTCCCTAAAGTCCCCAGCCAGCTCTAAATCCTAGGAGATCTCATCTGCACTTATCACATTCGATTTTTAAAATAATGGCTGATGTTTCTATAGCATTTTAAAGTTTGCAGAGCTCTCGTACCTCATTTGATCCCAGCAATGGCTCAAGGAAAAGGATACTATTAGTACCCCCATTTTGCAGATGAGGAAACTAAGGCTTACTGATATTCATACAGTGAGCCTAGGAGGTGAGATTTAGACCCAGTTCTCTCCTGACTCAGGTCAATTGATTTTTTAACTGTATCACATTGACTTTGATTGAGTTCCTACTTCTTTTTCTCAACAAGATTGTAAACTTGTTGAGTAGAGACTGTCTCTAACTTAGTTTAGTATCTATCTAATCATGTGTCTAGAACAGTGTTCTATGGGTAAGTAGCACTGACTACAATTTTGGTGAATTATTTTTGGAGCAACCAAATGTAGCTCAGAGTAGGAAGAGGAGAAGATTGGAGAAAACCTCAGTCCATGGAGGATGTCCTTCAGTTGGGTCATCCCTGAGCACTCCTAAATACATCTGCACGTTGTCTCTTGTCTCTCATCCTCCTCAGCACAGTCAGAACGCCCTTCACCTCTACACAGTGTCAACCCGGGCCATCAGGGAGGCTGTCACATCCACAAGATTCAGAGACTATGAGAGTCAGAATCATGAAGCATAAGAAATGAATGAAACAAGGGCTTCCTAAGACACAGCATGTCAGAGCTGGAAGACATCTTAGAAGGGAGAACATTTGAAGTAGGAGGAAGCTTAGAACAGGAAATGTCAGCTGGGAGGGCTCTTAGAATGTGGAATGTCAAGGTTAGGAGGGAGCTTAGAATGTGGAATGTCTGAGCTTGGAGGGATATAGAATAAAGCACTCTAGGTAATTATTCAGCTTTCTCTGTGTAGTTAGAAGGACCCTGTTCCAAGCCAAGAGCCCTGGGTTTTTGTCCTTACCTTGTGTGACTTTGATAAGTCACCTCTTCTCCTCAGATCCATCCTCTGTCAAATGAGGGATCTGGACTGAATATCTGTAAAGTCCTTGTCTCTTCTGGAGTCTATAATTCTCTACTATCTATCACTCCATGTTCCTTTTTATATTTTCCCCTTTCATATTTCTATGCTACTGTAAGGTTCATCAAGCACATTCTTTGGAACAGCTGTGTGAGAACTGTTATTATCCTTTTTTTTCCCAGAGGGAGAAACTGAGGCCCCTACAAGTCAAATAATTTGACCATGGATACACAATGACTAAAATGCTGGAGCTCAGATTTTTATGTACATACACACACACACATACACACAAACACACACACACACACACACACACACACACATATATATACATATCCCAGGGTGTTGGCTCCAAGTCCAAGGTTCTTTCCCCCTCCACTACTATCTTGACATTCTTCTTGTCTTCTCTACCCTCCCCCTTGCTCCTCTCTCATTCTCTCCATCTTCTCTCCTTTCTTTTCCTCCTCTCTGTCTCTCTTTGTTTCTGTTTCTCTCTGTCTGTCTCTATATATCTCTCTCTTTGTCTTTGTCTCTGTCTGTCTCTGTTTCTATATATCTATCTGACTCTCTGTCTCTCTCTCTGTCTCCATCTCTCCCTCCCTTTCCTTTCCACCTCCTTCCCTCTCCCTCTCCCCTTCCTTTTCCTCTTTCTCCCCCTTCCTCCCCTACCCTCCTCCTTCCTCCATTTCTCTCTCCCTCTCTCTCTGTCTCTCTTTCTCTCTCTCTCCCTCTCCCCATCCCTCTCTTCCTCTTTCTCTGTCTCACTCTCCTCCTTCCCATGCTCCTTCTGCCTATCTTTCTCTGGTTCTACTTCTGTCTCTTAGAATTGTTTGTTGTTCATTGACCTTGAATTGCCTCAACAAGTTGTGGTCCATGTTCTTGACATAATATTCCTGTGGTGTAAGAGATGAAGAATATGCTAAATAGGGAGGAACATGGAAAGAACTGATATGAACTGATGCAAAGTGAAGTAAGGGAAGCAACATATATCCAGTGACCACAATACTGTAAATGGGAAGAACAACAATAAAAGCAAAACAGTTGAGCCAGAATATCATGAAATTACCAAGAACCCATTTGACCCCAAAGAAGACACAAGACCAGACCCTCACCAGAAGCGAGGGTCTCTGGGTGCTGAATACTGCAAGTAATGTCAAACTTTGGGGCATGATTGTTTTGCTGAGATTTCTTTTTCTTCCTCTTCCTTTTCTTCTTTATCACAAGAGTTGACTCTCCAGGGTGGGGCAGGTTAAAGGAAACAGTGAAAAATGCAGGTGATGTGAAACACCCAGGATCAATAAAAATCTATTTTGAAAAATTGGGAAATAAGAATCCCTTGTTTCCTCCAAAACCCTGATTAAGTAACACCTTCTACGTGAAACCTTTTGAGATACGCTGCTAACAAGTGTTTTACTCAAAAAGTCTCCTTGTATTTCTTCTGAATATACCCTATATACTTTTTTTTTGCTTTTTGCTAAGGCAATTGAGGTTAAATGACTTGCCCAGGATCACACAGCTAGGAAATGTTAAGTGTCTGAGATCAGATTTGAACTCAGGTCCTCCTGACTTCAGGGCTGGGGCTCTAGCCACTGCTGCCCTTACCCTATATACTTTTTAAAGAGCATATATTCTCCCTCAAAAGTATGCAAGCATCCTGAGAGCACGGCACAGGGCCTATGACATTCTAGGAACTTAATAAGTGTTTATTGATTGACTGATGGATTGTCTCTATTTCCTACTCTTTGTCTTTGATTCTCTTACCCATCTTTCCATTTCCCCTCTATATTTCCCTTCTCCTTCGCTCCCTCAAATTATCAAAGTTGAATAAAATTCTCAAAATGATATAGTACAGACTTTTGCTCTTCCCATTTTTGCTGGTCTCAGCCCTCTGCCCATTTCTCAGGATTGGGCAAAGTACTCCCAAGGCAATATTTAGCCATGCTGGTGGTCCTCAAGACTAATGAGGTTTTTAGCTCCTGATACAAGCAGCTGATGAAGCATAAATAGGGAACAGAGAAAAAGTCAGATTTTTTTTTTTTTTTTTGCTGAGGCAATTGGGGTTAAGTGACTTGCCCAGGGTCACACAGCTGTTACGTGTCTGAGACCAGATTTGAACTCAGGTCCTTCTGACTTCAGGGCTGGTGCTCTATCCACTGCGCCACCTAGCTGCCCCAAAAAGTCAGATTTTTATAAGAAACAGTTGTCCAAGCGATACCAACAAGGGAAGGGACACATCTGATCTCCTTTCTCTCCAAACCTTGCCCCAACTTTGCCAAACACAACCAAGGAAAGTTTACACAAAATGTTTGTAAAACAAAATCTTCTCCACTCATCCCTATCATAGACAATCCATCCTCAGTGTTCAAGGTTAAGGCTCATTTCACAGATGGGACATCTTTCCGGGTCAGAATTTTATGGCTTTGGGCCCAAGACAAGATTTAGAAAGCAGAAAGTACTATAGGCTGAAAAGTTAAGTCACAGACAGATAAAGATGTGTTTGAGGGAGTTTCTAAGGGAAGGATTCAGGAACTTTTTAGAGCTGATTTAAGGGGGAGAAAAGATATTTAACTAATACACGGCTGTTGATTTATCTGACGTTTCTTTGGGTCCAATATTGGAAGCCTTCTAATAGTTACATCAATGCCCATGTTGGACAGTAACTTAGCTCCTTGATATGATTCTAGAGGCCAGAATTTCTTACCTCCCCATTCCCTAATTACTCTTTCACCAAGTCTTGCTGCATCTCGTCTATATCCTAGAGTGTAAGATCTTTGAGGGTAGGGACTGATTCTTTTTTATCCTTGTATTCTCAGTGCCTAGTGGAATACTTGGAGCATAGGGGATGCTTAAGAAATGCTTGATAAGATTTAGTTTAGTTTAGTTTAGTTTATTAATTAATAATAATTTAATAATAAATTAATTAATTTACATTAAATTAATTATTTTTTTAAAATGGGAAAGCTGGAAGGTAGGTGGAAGCTTGAGAAAATGATTGATTTGGTGAAAGGAACTCCCAAGAAGGAACTTCCTTTACGAATACAGGTGGAGGAACATTTTGTTAAAAATATGGCATTCTCTTCCCCCCCCCCAATCATGTCAGTGATTTTGGACAGATGCCAAAAATGAATATGTTAATAAGAACAGAACTTCTCTCTCAAAAATACAGCATTAAGAATTCCCTAGGGCACTGAGAGCTTAAATACTTTGCCTTGCCCAGAGTCACCTGGATATTAGGTGTCAGAGGAGGAGTAAGAACTCACTTTTTTCCTGGTTCCTAGGCCAGCTTCCTATCTATTACTCCATGAAATCTAGAAAAATGTAAAAATTTGAAGGAAGGAAATGTTTTGTATTTGTCCTTGTATCCTCAACCCCTAATACAGAGCTTAGAAAATGCCTTTTCATTCAGTGATTAATTCTCCATTTTACAGAGGAGAAAACAGAGTCTCAGATTGATGAATTGACAAAGAAAGGCAATATGATAGGATGGAAAGACTTCTAGACTTGAAATTCAAATCCTGCTTCTGTGACTTTCTAGCTTTGTGACATTGGGAACAACCTTCTGAATCTCCATTGCTTGTATGATAAAGAAGGATAATAATGGTGACAGTCCCTTGCTCACAAGGTTGTTGAGAGACTCCAACGAGATTGAGCAGGAAAAGTGCTTCTAAAGCCTTGGTGTGCAATATCAATGTAAGTCATGATCGTCATTTCCCAACATCCCACAGCAAGTTAGTGATAGAACAGAGACTAGAGCATTTAGGGATAGATCCCAATAGAAGGAAATATGGAAGTTCCATAAGGTGACACAGACCCAGAAGCATTAAGTCATATATTCTACAAGATGACAAGAGTGAGGAGGGTCACAGGGGACATCTGGACTGGGAGAGGTCTTAGACTAGGGAATATCAGGGCAGGAAGGGGCCTTAGCTTAGAACAAGGAATGTCAGGACTGGAAAGTCCTTAGATCACAGAATGTCAGGGCTGGGAGAGACTTTAGAACAGGGAATATCAGAGCTGAGAGGGGCTTTAGGCCACAGAACTTTAGAAACAGAAAGAACCTTGAAGCTCTTTTCATCTAAGCCTTTGATTTTACAGAGAGGTAAATAGACTCACCCAATATCACACAGTGACTTAATGTTGGATTCTGAGTTTGAACTCCAGTTCATCCTCTTGCCACCGAACCTGAGCATCCAAGATGGGGGATGGGGTCGGCTGCCCATGTATCTAACAGTCTTGGGCCCCTCTCATTCAAGATGATTAAGTATAATCCCTCTCCTCATCAGTAACAAGATACACAAAAACACCACTCCTCCTGATTCCGTAATTATTGTTAGATTGCAAAAGAAACAAACGCAGGTGGGAAAACAGAAGCGCCTTCCCACATTGGTTCATCTCCAAACTTGTGGGAAGCCTGGGTGAGACAACTTTGTCTGGCTTCCCCCCGAGCCCCCGATCTGTGTTTCTGCTTTATTGGCAAATTCTGCCGAGGGTTGTCATCGACAATGATAATTCGGTGTCAGGTGATGCTCCGGAAATCTCAGCTATTTCGGGACGGCGGATGTAAGGATACAGTCAAGGACGTGGAATATTAGCACCAGAAGGCACCTTCAGAATCACCTCGTCCGACCCGCTCTGTGTACAATTTGGAGAAGGAAATAGAAGCCCAGACAATCAGAGGGACTTATCCAAGGTCACGCAATGAGTGAGAGGCAGAGGCAGAAGCCGGGCTTCTCTCAATCTGTCAATCAATATTTCTTGAGCACTCACCACGTTCAAGGAAACATACTAGATGGTCCCCATTCTGTGCCTTTTTCATTATTCCGAGGTATCTGAACATCAGTTATTTATCAGGTGCTCTGGAACAAAGCCAGGGAACAATGGCAGCTCCACAGAAGAAGGGACTGGACAGACACCAAGGGCAGATGTCCACCTCCCAGTGGTCCAGGGATCTCTCTGAGATGATACACTAGAACGACATCTGATATGCATCTGTGGAGTGAGTTTCTTCACTGGAGATAAAATCACACGTCTGAACCCCATGAAATTTCTACATTAGACGCACAATAGGCCTGCAAAGTACCTATAACTGGCCTTCCTGTGCCCATTTTGAAGATGTGGAATACCAAACCTCACTTTCCCTAGTTAGTGAGTGTCAGAGAAAGATCTGAACCAGATCTTCTTGAATACAGAGCCAGCCCTTCACACGCCGTACCAGGATGCCTAGAAAACAAGCAATAGAGTTGCCATTGTCCTTGCATTATCCTTTTTTTGTCTTTGTGAAGTTGAGGAAATCATTTGGCTTTCCCATATTTCAAGTCCGTCCTCCTAAAACTATGTTTGAGAGCACAGATATTACAATAGCCTTTCAAACACTTTTTATAAAACCATCATGTATTCCCCACCTCTCAAGCCTTCTGTTCTCAAAGCCCTCTTTTTTCATGAAATCTTAATAATGTAGTTTCAAGCCCCTTTACCATTTTAATTATCTTTGTCTGGGGATTTCCCATTTTAATTATCTTTGTCTGGAGATTTCCCATTTTCTCGATGTCTTTCCCTAAAATGTGGTAACCAGAAGTTACTCCATGTGTAATCTGATCAGAAAACCAGGATACCAGGAATCTGTCATTCTGCACTTTGAATCCTTTATTTATGATCCCTAATGCAACAAAACTAAGATCTGTAATGGGGAAGGGACAGATCTCAGAAAGAATAGGGTTTAGTCAAAACCTATATTGTATAGGAATCTCCCACCACTTACCTCATTTTCTCTGAGTTTGGCTTGCTTCACCCAATCTGCTCTTGATTAGTAGGCTCAACTCTCATAGACAGACCATTATCTCATATTATATTCTCTGAGTTCTAGGCTACTCACTATTCTAGCTCAAGCCCCCATCCCATGTTTTTTTTTCTATTCACACAATCAATCAGCAAGCATTTATTAAATGCCTACTTTGTGCCAGATACTGTGCTAAGCCACTCATACAATGCATGATATTCCCCAAACCACCCATTTATATTGACACAGATCTCAAAAATAACCATTAATTTAATTTAATATTATATGTGACAATATTTTATAGCAAATACATAAATAATAAAATATATCACAACAACCATGTTAAACCCAAATCATACTCTCCCACCCATGAATGTAATAACTATACTGAATAGTGGGCATATACTTATAGGAACTTTGAAAGGGATGAATGTGAAAGAATAAAACTCAAGGTGACTCATAACTTGACTACAGGCTTCAATGTTATTGGTCCACTCAGAAACATGTGACTTACAAAATCGCTTCTCTGCTCACTGCTTGACTGTTGGTCCTCAATACTTTTCAGCTGGAAAAACTCTCTTCTCTACTCAAGCATAACCTTTACAAAGTTGTTATTAACCCACATCTTTGAAATAGCAATTAGAAAGCATTAGCACAATATTATAAAGATAATCAACTTTGATAATCAACTTTTTGAAAGACTTAGGAACTCTGAAACAGAATGACCCACCACAATTCCAAAGGACTACCATGAAATATGCTGCCTACCTCTTACAGAAGATGATAGACTCAGAATGCAGATCAAAGTATCTTTTCTTTGTTTCTTTTTTTCCTTCTTCCTTTCTTTTCCTTCCTTCCTTCCTTCCTTCCTTCCTTCCTTCCTTCCTTCCTTC
>JAJPUD010000276.1:525583-537364 GCA_023553655.1 Myrmecobius fasciatus
CCTTCCTTCCTTCCTTCCTTTCTTTCTCTCTTTGTCTTGTGCTCTCTTTCTCTCTCTCATGGATAATGGGGGAATTTATTTCCCATGACAATGTTCAATATTTGTAATGAGTTTAATTTTTGGTGCTTTCTCACTGGATAGGGGAAAAGGAGAATAAAGGGAAAAAATTGAAACTGAAAATAAATTTTTTTAAAAGAATTGGCTAAACATTAAAAAAAACAAGCAAAATTTCGCTCTTAATCTAGTAGCAGTTCTCTTTAAACCAGAAAAATATGAGCTTATCAAATTAGCTGCCTCTGGGTTGTGCAACCAGTCATTGACATGGATGCTGTGCTGTCCAATCAGAATTGAGCTCATAGCTAAGCAGTTCTGTGCCCAGGTAAGCTTTTAAACCAGCTCACTGGGACACCAGAGCAGTTTCAACAACCCCTCTGCTTTTCCTTTTTAAGTCAAGAGCAAAAGCAAGCAACAGGGCTTCATGAAAAGCCTCATCCCTTTTCAATGGTGGGCAACAATGAAAAATAATAGCTATCACTGATAGTCTTGGCCAATGAAACCAAATTTCTCTCTCTGACCAATGAGGAATCATGCCCTGACGCCTATTACATTGTGATTGCTTCTGAATCTTTTGGCCCCACCCCTTCCTCCCAGAGCATCTCTGCAGTCCCCTTCCTGTGTGTTCTCAGTTTACTTGAAAATCAACCTCCTGTCTCTTAGTGACTCATCTTTCACTCTCCCCCTCAAGCCATATTTTGAGATCATTATGGCACATAGTATAAAACATTGATCCAAATTTAATTTCTGCTAAGCTTCTTTTTAGTTTTCCAAGAAATTCTTGTCAAGTGGGATTGATTCCCCAGTAATTTATATTTCTAAGTTAGTAAAACACTGTTTTTTTTGCCCCTGATAATTCTTTAACTAGTTTTTATTACAGATCGATTTCTTTTTTATATATATTAGTATTTTATTTTTTTCCAATTATATGTAAAGATAGTTTTCAACATATATCTTTGTAAGATTTTGAGCTCCAAATTTTTCTCCTTCCCTCGCCCTTCTCTAAGATACCAAGCTATCTGATATATCAACTTTAAATTTAAATCACAAATCCCTAATTTTCCCCTATCAAATAGGTAGTCCTTTAAAAAATCATGGTTGTCTACAATGTGTATATGATTTCTCATTTTTAAAATCCCACCTTTTGAACTAGAAACTGAGTGGATGCTCATCAGTTGGGAAAAGGCTAAATAAGTCATAGCTTATAAATATTATGGAATATTATTGTTCTTTAAGAAACTATTAGCAGGATGATTTCAGAAAAGCCTGGAGAAACTTATATGAACTGATGCTAAGTTAAGTGAGTAGAACCAAGAGAACATTGTACACAGCAACAAGATTATATAATGATCAACTCTGATGGACATGGCTTTTTTCAACAATAAGGTGATTCAGGCCAGTTCCAATGGTCTTGTGATGAAGAAAGCCATCTGCTTCCAGAGGGAGGACTATGGGGACTGAATATGGATCATAGCATAGCATTTTCACTTTTTTGTTATTGTTTGCTTGCTTGTTTTTTCTTTCTCATTTCCCCCTTTTTGATCTGATTTTTCTTGTGTAGCATGGCAAATGTGGAAATATGTTTAGAAGAATTGCACATGTTTAACTTATATTGGATCTCTTATTTTCTAGGGGATGGAGAGAGAGGAGAGGGAGGGGAAAAAATTAGAACACAAGGCTTTGAGAAAGTGAATGTTGAATACTATCTTTGCATGTGTTTTGAAAAATAAAAAGCCATTAGTATAAAAAATCCTTCCTTTTTAAATTGTAAATCAGTGTTTGAAAATTATCCCAAGTGTCATGCTTTGCAGTTGCAGTATTTAATAAGGTTCTCCATCTCATTGGTGCCCTTGAAACTGTGTTTCTTTATACTCATATTTCTCTAGTTTTTAATAAGTAATTCTTTCTCTGCCTGTTTATGAAATTAAACTTGCTCCACATAAGTGAGTCACCACTCCACATCATTGATGAAGGAATGGCCAAAGGTCATTGTCTAAATCCCTTCTGAAAGTTGTGTGTGTGTGTTAGTGGTGCTTATTAAAACAGTTATTTTTCTATTTTTAGTAGTTATTCACAGTCATCTATAATAGCAGCAGTATCTTACATCACTTAATAGTTTTTTACGCATCCTTTTCCTTTACAAAAATCTCTATTTTCTGTCTCTCTCATCACTAACCTGCTCCAATTTTCTTAAAAGGTTAGTATATACTAAGATTTTGTTTTGGCTGCCTGCCACACCTGTCAGCCACACTTCTAACAAGCCTGCATCCTATACAAACCTTCAACTACATCTCTCCCTTCCAGTTATTTTTCAAAGACTAAGAGATTTTCATAAGGGATCAGGCAGAGATATCACCAATGTGTTTATTAATTTTGTTTTTATAAGGCTGTATTTATAAGGTAGGTTGACTGTATTGGTTTGGGGTGGAATTAGTTTATGGGAAGCAAAAGAAAGGCAAAAATAAAGAAAAGTATATCAATAAAACATTTGAAAATATATGGAAGAAAACGTAATGATGCTCAGAAGGGAACTATACACAAAGAACAACGCTGTCATATTTTGCATATATTTTTAAAACTATATGAGCAGAAACCCATTGCTTCATATTCATTTCTTTTTTGTTCTTTGTATTTTGAAATGCTTTTGTTTAGTAATGATTGTTTAATTTACAATAAAAATAATTTAAAATAAATTTTTAAAAAGGCAATCCTACAAGTCATAAAACACCTAGTCTTTAACTAGAGTATGTCTCAAACATTGGAACACTTAAGGCCTGATGAGAGACCAATAAGGGTGTGGAGGAACAGGGACAAAGGAAGGAGGGATTCAGGGTAAAGGCCATTACTGGATCTAATTGTTGAAAGGGGAAGGATACAACTGGGTCTCTTACTCACTAGATGGAGTTGGGAGATCTTGGTCTTTTTATGCTATGGTCCTTAATAGTTTGACTGTGGCAATACCCATTCAGTGATTAAGGCTAGGTAAGAAAGAAATGGGGCAAAGAATGGTCTTTTTTTGCTTAGTCAACTCAATCTGGGAAGGAAAATCTCTCAAGATTTCTGTTCAAAACATGGACGTTTGCCATTTGCATTCACTCAGAGGCAATCAGGGCCAAAACAAAAACCAAGTGATCTTTGCCTGGGAGCTTTTGTTGGTCAATCAATGAGAGCCAGAGTGATTTGGGTTCAAGTCATGGTCCTTAAGAAATAAATCTAACCTATGAACCCCGAGATATCCAGGGAGGAAGATGTGTTGCTTGGTTCCCAGTGAAGCAGCTTCTATTCACAGTGGTTCTTTGTCCCTCATTTTTTAAAATGCCCATGACATCAGGTTGGTGATCTCTATCTGACCACTGGACCCAGATGACTCTGGAGGAGAAAGTGAGACTGGTGACCTTGCAAATCCCTCTCTCCCTCAAATCCAATTCACTTGCATGTTATGACATCACTTCCCTGAAGTCATGGCTGTCTTTGAGAACGAAAAGCAAACTACAAGAAGTGGATAAACCTGGCATTTGGCTTCTGGAAGCAGTGGGTATGACCAAATCTCTGGGATTGGAAAGGGTGAATAGTGCAACATCTGAGCAGCCAGAGGCATAGTCTTATAGTCCAGCCAGAGGCTGGAGTCTCAGATCCAATGAGCTTCAGGACATGGCAGAAAGAAGGATGGGGATCAGAGCAATTTTTTTGGTTGCTTGCACTTGGACTCAGCACAATCAGACTCCAACAAGCTCCCTATCTTTCTTTTCCTCAATTCACTGGAGTGTCTGGGTCCTTTGAGCTTCTAAATGTGATAGCTTGTCTCCTATCCTGTTGCTTTTGCATAAACTGTGCCCCCACAACTGCAATATATTCCTTCCTCTACTCTTAGAACTTCCTACTCCTTTGGGAATCATTTTTTAAAAGCAAGCAGACTATCCAGAAACATTTATCAAGCAGCTACTATGAGTCAGGCACTGGGCTAACTGCTAGGGATACAAAAAGAGACAAAAGACAGTCTCTAATGCCTTCCTTTCCCTAAATTATCTTGTATTCATGTATTTATTTTGTATTCCTTTTATTTGAAACATCATGATATAATAGCTAGAAACCTGGCTGGGAAGTCAAACATGAATAGTTATAATTAGCATTAGATAGCACTTAACAAATCTTTTATTTGATCCCCACAACAATCCTGAAAGATAAGTACTATTAGAATTCCCATTTTACATGTGAGAAAATTGAGGCACAAAGGTTAAGTGCCTTGTCCAGAGTCACACAGCTACTAGGTGTCTGAGGTAGAATTTAAACCCAAGGCTTCCCAACTCCAAGTTTTACTCTTTCTCCAGTGTACTATGTAATACCTAACTACACAGGCTTAAGTCCTGTCTTTAGTTGGCTGTATGGCCCTGGATATGTTGCCTCTCAGGACCCCCATTCAACTCTCTGAGACTATAAGTGACAAAGAAAGTACCCATCAGCAATGGTACAAGAATTTTCCATTCTGGGAAT
This sequence comes from Myrmecobius fasciatus, assembly GCA_023553655.1. NCBI lineage: Eukaryota > Metazoa > Chordata > Mammalia > Dasyuromorphia > Myrmecobiidae > Myrmecobius > Myrmecobius fasciatus. The sequence goes on from JAJPUD010000276.1 coordinate 530,129, forward strand.
TTCCTTTCACCAATAAAATAACTGGTTTGGGATGTGTGAGTGTGTCTGTGTGTCTGTCTGTCTGTCTGTCTGTGTCTCTGGATAGAATTCTGGAGCTGAAATCAAGAAGACCCTAAGTCTAATTCTGCCTCAGAGATTTATTAGCTACCTGCTCTAAGCCAATCATTCAAATTCTCTGTGCCTCAGTTGTCTCACCTGCAAAATGGGGATGGATATTAGCACCTATCTCCCAAGGTTGTTATAAGGATTAAACAAGATAACCTATGGAACAAATTTTACCAGCTTTAAAGTACTATGCAAATGGTAGTTTTTATTGTTACTGTTATCTTAATTCTATCAGTTACAGAAGATATAGCTGTGTTGATAAGGGAAATCTCCCTATATCAAAGAAACCATAGGTCTCCGTAAAAAATGCAATTGATGATACCAAGTGTTTATATAGCTCTTCAAAGGTCTTTGCCACTATTATCTCACTTGAACCTCTGAGAAGGAGGTATTACTATTATCCCATTTTACAGATGAAAAAAACCGAGGCACGGAATCACTTGCTTAGTGACTGTTATTAACTATTATTACCTCCATTTTGTTTCTGTTCAATCACTTCAGTCATTTCCTACTTTTCATGACCACATTTGGAATTTTCTCGGCAAAGATACTGGAATGGTTAACCATTTCCATCTCCAGTTCATTTTACAGATGAGGAAACTGAGGCAAATAGGGTGAAGTGGCTTGCCCAGGGTGACAGAAATTATTAAGTGCCTCAGGTTGAATTTGAACTCAGATCTTCCCAACCACAGACCCAGTGCTCTATCCAAATAAGACTGTTTCTTTATGAAAGGAGAATTCTCCCAATTCTTACCAGCTCTAGTAATGGGTTTAAAGGATACCAACCACATTGAACTTCAGTGAAGACTCCTCTGAAGCTTTCTGTGAAAACCTATTTAAAAACACGTTTCGACTAATTAATAGCATCCAACCATAGCTGGAATTAAAAAAAAAAAAAAAGGCAACAAGCCATCAATTTAAATTGCAGATGCTGACCTTTATGTTGGAGACCTTTTCAAACATCCTGGTTACAGCTCTGGGGGGTCCACCACTCGATAATCCTCTGAGTGATTTTCTGCAGTTAGTTTTATGATTGCCATTATGTGTTGAAATCCCCAATTTTTATGCCTCCCCCCAGTTGGTATCTCCTGAGAGCCTGGGTAATTAAAAAATGCCTGGAGCAAGACAAGTTCCCCACCTCCTCACCCCCTACTGCTACATTCTTATAGCCCTTATCTTTAGGAAAGCCACCAAAATGAACTGCCCATAAACTGGATCCATATGAAGAAACTGAGACCTAGAGAAACAGAGGCACAGAACTAGTCAACCAGCAAGGTAAGATTAAACTCCTGGGGTCAGGGATGGTGTTTTGGAGCAGAGTTCCTCAAACTATAATCCTTTGTGAGTTGAGCAAACCAAGATTTAAAAAAGGAGAAAGGGAGAAGTTGGAGAGTGAAAGGTGGGCAGAGAAGGACTATAGGATAAGGAACACATCAAAAATATTCTTAGAGGGGCAGATAAGGGGCATAGTAGATACAATACCAGCCCTGAAGTCAGGAAGACCTGAGTTCAAATGTGACCTCAGACACTTAACACTTTGTAGCTGTGTGACCCTGGGCAAGTCAATTAACCCCAAATGCCTCAGCAAAAAGGCAAAAAAAAATTCTTAGAAATTAAATTTTTTATTGGGAAGTAAATAGCCAGTAAATTAGCAATTATTAAGTGCCTACTATGTTCAGGGCACTGTGCCAAGTCCTGGAGATACAAAGAAAGACAAAAAAAAAAAACACTGGGAGCTCATACTCTAACGAGTGAGTCAACATCCAACAGCTATGTACAAACAATCTATAAAAAGGATAACATAGTCAATTAGTCCTGTATGACTCTTTGTGACCCCGTTTCAGGGTTTTCTTAGTAAAAATGCTGGAGTAGTTTGCCATTTCCTTCTGCAGCTCATTTTTACAGATAAGGAAACTGACTTGCCCAGGGACACATAGCTAATGTGAAGTTGTATTCGATCCTCGGGCCCAGTATTCTATCTCTTATATCATACAGATGTCCTAGAAAGGGTAAATAGGAAATGATCAGAAAGGGGAAGGCAATAGTATTAAGGAGAAAGTGAGGGTTTAGTTAGAACTTGAAGGAAAGCCAGGAGAAAGGAGGCAGGAAATTCCAGCCATGGGGGACATCCAAGGAACAATGGTAGATTGAGTGTTCTGTGGGACCAGTAGCCTGGAGGCCAGTGTCACTTAACTGCAAAGAATGGGGATGGAGTGGGGGAATTGGAAATAACATGTAGAAAGACTGAAAAGGTAGGAGGGCTTGTATCCTTGTGACTTAACTATAAGTTAAGTCCTCTATATTTCCTTGAGAACAACCAGAATGTAATAGATTGTTGGGAAACAGAGGACCTGAGTCTGATTCTCATCTCTGTCATTGTGTGATATTGAAAAAGAGACTTAAGCTTTCTAAGCCTTTGTTTCCTCATCTGTAAAATGAGGAGACTGAACTAATTGGTCTTTAAGGGCTCTTCTAGATCCTATGATTCTATATACTCTGAATGATAATCACCCAACTTCTGCTTGAATGCCTCCAGTGATGGGGAGCTCAACACTGAAGCTCATTCCAGTACTGGATAATTAAATTTAGTTCAAAGGTGATGGATTAGGGCATATTTTTGGATGTGGTCAATATGATTATTTGTTTTGCTTGGCTGTATATTTTTGTTACATATTTCTTTTATTCCTCTTTACTTTCAATGGGGAAAGGATGGAAGGAATAAAAATAGATTTTTATTAATTAAAAATAAAACAAATTTAATAAAAGATGAAGAAGTTGAACTTTGTAGCTTCTAAGATCCCTATCAGTTCTAAATATATAATTCTTTGATCTCTTGGGACCTCAGTTCCCCTCTCTGTAAAGTAAAGAAATTAGATTAGATGTTCTCTAAGGTTCCTTCCAGTTATAAATCTATGATCCCATGAAGCCACTTTCTGTCCCTCAGCCTTAGGTTCTCCATCTGTAGAAATAAAAGAAAAAGGTTGCAGGCCTTGGGCCCTTCCAGCACTAAAGCCTAAATCCTATGATTTTTCTTCAGTAAACACTTTTGTGCTCCTGGGCTTAGAGGGAAACATGGGTCTTGAAGAGCCAAGTCATAATTCTAAAATATTTGGGGGTTTGCAAAGCCCGTCACACATATTAGCTCATTCGATCCTCAGAAGAACCCTATGAGGTAAGTACAATAGGAATTATTACCCCCACTTTACAGATGAGAAAGTGAGCCTTAGACAGATTCAGCAACTTGTTCCAGGGTCACCAAGACCCAATGTGAAGTGGGCAAATCCTCAGTTTTTCCTCAGTTCATTTTGCTGTTGCCTAGCCCCAGAGGTTCCTGTACGGGTCAGAGAGATTGTGAAGGGAGTCAGGGAAGGATTTCTGGGAATGGGGCCCATTGCTAGTGCCAGTGCTATCTGCAGCATCTCCATCAAGCTCAGAGCCAGTTCTGGCAAGAGCCACCGAGAGGAGCTGCATTGAACTACCACCAGCTCGCTCCACATTGTCCCCTTGGCAGAAGTGCTTCTGCAGTCTGAGCTGCAGAAGCAAAAGGATTGCAGAACTGGTACTTGTCAGGGCAGCGAAAGGTCCCCTTCCTTTCTGAGTCCTACTATTTCTCTGACAACTAAAAGTCCCTTCCTGAGCTTCCCTGCTGCCAGGCACAATGCTACCTCATGTTTGTACTGGGCTTTATACTTTTCAAAGCCTTCTCGTGGGCATTTCCTCACTTGATCACTGCAAAAATCCCTTATGAGACAGGTAGGGACTATTATCCCCATTTTGCAGATCAGAAACAGAGCTATTGAGAGGTTAAATGACTTTTCCAAAGTCACACAATTCATATATGGCAGAAATTGGACTAAAATCCAATTCTCCTGCCACGAGCCCCTGACCTTGCCCTGCATCATGCTGTCTGTCTCCCCCTGCTAGACTTGTCCCCTGGTGATCATTTGATGGGCATTCAGAATTCAGTTTTCCCATTCGTCCAGTCTTCCCCCTGTTCCTAACGCCATAACAGCTGGTATTCATCTGCAAATTCTTCTGCCAATTCTAGACACTGAAATATTTGTTTTGAACCCTCCTTGCCAATCACCATAGATCTTTCTCTACCACAATACATATGCCTGACATGGGAATGCAGTCAGTCAAATAAGATTGGCTGAACTCCTACTATGTGCAAGGCACATTCTGCAGATCAGAGAGTTGGCCAGAGTGCTACAGTGGGAAGAGAGCTGGACTGTGAGTTAGGGAACTGAGATCCAAGCCAGGCAAGCTATTCTTCCACCCTGGAATCTCCAGCCTTCTTTCTCCATCATGCTGCTCTGCTAGTAACCTCTCTCCTCACTTCCATTCCCCACTTTTAAACTCCCTTTTATGTGTTAGAGGGCAGGCTCTGTTTTTCCATTTGCTTGATTTTGTAGCACAATGCCTGGTACGTAGCAAGTGCTAGGTGATACAGTGGATAGAATACCAGGGCCAGGAGTTGGAAGAAGTTCAAATCCCAACTTAACTTATTAACTGTGTGTCCTGAGCAAGTCACTTAACCCTTTTGCCTCAGTTTCCTCATCTGTAAAATGAACTGAAGAACAAAATGGTAACGCACTTGTGTCTTTGCCAAGAAAACCCCAAATGAAGTCATAGTCAGACATGAGTAAAGCAACCTAACAATTAAAAAAATGCTTAATAAATGTTTATTGACTTAATTTACTTTGATTTATCTTAAGAGCAATAGAGAGCTCTAGAACTAAGCGAGGAAGTCAGCTGATAAGAATTGTGCCATAGGAACAGCAATTTGGTAACTATGTGAAAGGTTGATCAGAGAATCAGTTAGATGACAAATATTTACTAAGCACTTAGTATACGACAAGCATTGTGTTAAGTGTCAAGAACACAAAGAAAGACAAATAGAGACCATCTCTATCTGCCCTCAAGGAACTTTCATTGTAATGAGATAGAGAACAGGCCAGTGATCTCTAAGAGGAAAAGTACTAGCAGTTGGGAGAAGGAGAAGAGGAAACCAGAAAAAGCCTCTGACTAAAGATAAAGTCTGAGTTGAGCTTTGAAAGAGTCCATGAGATAGAGCCACTCAGAGCTGGCACTCTTCTTCTGATCCCCTGAATATTTCCTGCATTCTAGTCATTTCCTTCACCTGTTCTTTTGTTGTATCCATTGTTCTGGGTATCTGAGCAAACCATCTCCTTTTATATTCACATATATCCTTCGTAATGTCCTTTAAGCCATACCTCAATGGCCAGTGATAATTATTTATGTGCTAGAGTCTCCATACCCCCATCTGGTATCCTTTCATTGCCTTTAATATAACCTGAAATTAATTTGCATCCTTAGGAGTTAATGTTATTCCATGGTTTGCAAACATGTAACCCCACAGGGAATATATAGTCATTTAAATAATGTGTTCTTGTAGCATATTAGGACCATTAAAAGCACAAAATGTCCTTAAGGCAATCCAGTTCAATTTCTTTTTTCCAATTTTAATTCTGGGCCCAGCATGTAATACTTCCAGGGCACCTGTTCAAAACACATACAGTGATAAACTAATCCCATGAGCTGCCAGTAAACTGTATGTCCTAATCTGGATCTCATGCATTCTTCATCCACTTGGCTTTTCCCATGTGGATGACTAGAATTGATCTAGAGTGTTTCTCAAATTAAAGAAGTAAGGTGGTGAGCCAGGACCAGATTTAGTCAAAGGCAGTGTGTTGTGATGGAGAAAAGATATGGGTCCCCTGGCTCTGACACTCACTAGTTATGTGAATTAGGTCACTTTCTTAAAGTTTTGTCTCCCTAAAATGAGGCAGTTGGACTAAAATCGAGGTCTCTTCCAACTCTAAGGCTAAGGTCCTATTACTTGTCATTACCAATTATTTGGACCAAGTTCTGTTGTTCCCAGATCTACACGACATCTCACATCTGTCCACTTCTCTACAACACCTTGGTGACCACCATTCACCCAAATTACAGGAGTAAACTCCTAAAAGGTTTTCTCCTCCTATCCCAGCCTGTCCTCTTGGATAGAACCCAAACTTTTTTTGCTTGACCATGAAAACCTATCAGAACCTGGTGTCACCTTGTCTTTGTATCTTAATCTCATATTTTGTCCCCTCAATAAACTCAACACACTTTAGACAATCAGATAATACTATTCATCTCAAACATACAATGTGATGTCCTACCTTCCTTTGCTCAGGTTATCCCATATGCTTGAAATGTCCTCTCTCCCTACTTTCACTTATTGAACTGTCATTCATCTTTTCAAAACCCAAATCAAATGTTTCCTCCTCTAGCTAGCCTTCCTTCTTCCACCCTCTCAGACCTCCTTGTGTATTTTATTAGCACTTATTTTATTCATTTATAAGTGTTGTGATGAGAAGTTCTTGTACCTGTAGCTAATGCATACAGAGATGGGCATTGTAATATAAAGGACAGTCTAGCAAAGGGTGCCAGGAGAGGGGACTGCCTGTCCCCTAAAGTAAACCTTTCACCCCTATAATTGTTAATGAGAAGTTCTTGTACCTGTAGCTAATGCATACAGAGATGGGCATTGTAATAAAAAGGACAGTCTAGCAAAGGGTGCCAGGAGAGGGGACTGCCTGTCCCCTAGAGTAAACCTTTCACCCCTATAATTGTTGGGCAGGGAGAAGATGAGACTAAGGAAAGAGGTTTTGTGAGGATGACTGTATCATGTAACAATGTGGGCAAATTTGGGGTATAGCATTTATAGTAGAGAGAGAGTATATCCCTTCGGTTTTCAGCACCCTGAGACAAAGTCCTAGTTACCTTTTACTAGTTACAATTGGTTCATTATGTTATTTTCTATTTCATACTTTGTATCTTATCTACCACTTAGACTGAGCTCTAAGAAGTCAGACATCAAGACATTTAAACTTTGTATCATCCATTGCCACCTTGGCTTCTGTCTTCAAACAAGCAAGCAATTACTCAACAAGCATTTATTAAACATCAACTCTATGCCTGGTACCATACTAGGTACTCAGGATACAAAGATAAATTTTAAATAACCCCTGCCATTAAGGAGTTTATGTTTTAATAGTATACGGATTATAGATAGATAGATATAGATATAGATATAGATATAGATATAGATATAGATATAGA
>JAJPUD010000276.1:541162-567024 GCA_023553655.1 Myrmecobius fasciatus
CCTCTGTGTGTATCTGTGTTGTGACTGTATGTGTCTCTGTGTGTATCGATGTGTCTGTGTGTGTGACTGTGTCTCTGTGTGTGACCCTGTGTATCTGTGTGTCTCTGTATGTGACTGTTAGTCTCTGTGTGTATATGTCTGTGTTTGTACAAGTGTGTGTCTGTACTTGTGTGACTCTGTGTGATTCCATGTGTCTGTGTCCTTGTGTGTCCCTGTGTGCTCTGCATGTCTGTGTGGGTGTGTGACTGTGTGTCTGTGTGTGTGACTGTACGTGTGTCTGAGTGTGGCTCAGCTGTGGGTACCCATGCTCTCTCTCTTGCTTCAGTGGGTGCTTGTTCTCTGCACCTCTGCCCTGTGGGTGCAGAATGAAGGGCTGCAACGAGTTTGCAAAATGAGCGCAATCAAGGCCCAGCACCCTTACAAAGCCAAAGGAGAGAGAGGCCATTTAAATAAGATGTAGCCACTGATCTTTTATGGATTTTGCCGTCTAATAGGCGATAATTGACTGGATGAAGATTGACTGTCCCTCGGCTGTTGAGAACATTATTCTCTTGGTGAAAAAAGGTGATGGGGCAGGAATCAGGACTTGGGATTTCACTAGTATAAGAAACTCCCTCCACTATGCCTTAGAGAATTGCTTGGGACACCGAATGGTTAGTGGTTTATCCAGAACCATGTCACCTAAATACTAACCGAAATGTTCTTGAGACAGAAAGGCAGCTTGTCAGGGATGGCAGGACAAAGGCAAATGGAGCCACAGAAGGGAAACCAAGTCAGAATTGGGACTGGTCAGGCTTGGGTCACGGCTAGCCTTACTGGTTTGGAAATCTCTGGCTTTGACTCAGGCAGCTAGGTGTAGTAGACAGAGCATTGGACTTGGGGTTGGGAAGACAAGTTCAAATCTGGCCAAAGATACTTACAGTTGTATTATTGGGCTCTGCCCCCTCCCACTTCCTTGCCATTAAGACTAGAAATTGAGTCTTACATACCATTGTGACACAACGAAGGATAGAAAAGAAAAACAATCATCCAGGTGCTCGCCACCCTGACTCCATCCTTGTCCAAAACTACCCTGGAGTAGAATTATGTCATCCCGCTTCCTGCCTATACCTTTGTTAGATGTCCCTATCTATCCAAGAATGGTCCCACTCCCTTCTCTGACAGGAACTAAGCCACAATCCAAGGCCGTAAATACTAGGTTAACTCCTCTCTCCCGGCTCTCTCTTTGAAATAAAGATAACAACCGTAAAAGGTTCAACTACTTGCTTTCTTGGCTTCTGGATCCTGGTTGCAAAGCCTTTAAAAGTTCCCTGTCTCAGTTCCTCAAGGACGATTTTTGAACATGAGTTCTGTCTGGTCCGCTACCCTAAAACTTTCTTTTTTAAATTTTCTTTTTTTATTAAATTTTCTTTTTTATTAAAGCTTTTTATTTGCAAAACATATGCATAGATAATTTTTCATCATTGACCCTTGCAAAGCTTTCTGTTACAAATTCTTCCCTCCTTCCCCCCACCCCCTCCCCTAGATGGCAGGAAGTCTAATACATGTTAATTATGTTAAAATACTTGACAAATAGAATACGTGTATACATATTTATACAGTTATCTTGCTGTACAAGAAAAATTGGATCTATAAGAAAAAAAATCTGAGAAGGAAAACATAATGTAAGCAAACATTAATAGAGAGCCTGAAAATCCTCAGATCCCACAGGCTTCTCTCTGGGTGTATATTGCTTTCTTCATCACTGAACAACTGGAACTGGTTTGAAACATCTCATTGTTGAAGAAAGCCACGTCCATCAGAAATGATCATCATATAGTCTTGTTGCCGTGTATAATGATCTCCTGGTTCTGCTCACTTCACTCAGCATCAGTTCATGCAAGTCTCTCCAGGCCTCTCTGAAATCGTCCTGCAGGTCATTTCTTACAGAGCAATAATATTCCATAACATTCATATACCATAATTTATTCAGCCACTCTCCAAATGATGGGCATCCATTCAGTTTCCAGTTTCTAGCCACTACAAAAAGGGCTACCACAAACATTCTTGCACATGAGGATTAGTCTAAAACTTTCCACATTAAAATGATTAAAAACTAATCTATGACTTGCATGAACTGATGCTGAGTGAAATGAGCAGAACCAGGAGATCATTATACACGGCAACAATAAGACTATATGATGATCAATTCTGATGGACATGGCTCTCTTCAACAATGAAATGGTTCAAACCAGTTCCAATTGTTCAGTGATGAAGAAAGCCATATACACCCAGGGAGAGGCCTGTGGGATCTGAGTCTTGACCACAACATAACATTTTCACACTCTCTGTTGATATTTGCTTACATTATGTTTTCCTTCTCAGGTTTTTTTTTTCCTGTACAAGATTACTGTATAAATATGTATGCATATATTTGATTTGTCATGTATTTTAACATAATTAACATGTGGTAGACTTCCTGCCATCTAGGGGAGGGGTGGGGACTAGGGGGAAAAATTTGTAACAGAAAGCTTTGCAAGGGTCAATGTTGAAAAATTACCCATGCATATGTTTTGCAAATAAAAAGCTTTAATAAAAAAAAAACTAATCTCTGTCTTGCTTCAGTTTCTCTGGCATTACATTATGATCTTAGGCAAGTCACAGAACTCTGTTTCCTCTACTGTGAAATGGGGATAATAATTAGCCTCCATCTCTTAGGATGTTATGATGATGAAAGAACTTATTTTTTTAAAAAGCCACGGTGTCTGGCTCATACTAAGGAACATAGAAATGCTAGCCAGCTTAAAGAGGCCCAGCATTCTCAAGGACCTACATCATGCTCTCTCATTGACCTCCTGGCTTTGCCAAGCCTGCTTGAAAATGCCATCTCCCTAAATCTAGGGCCATAAATTTATAAAGGAAGCAGATTAAAAATAGGTACTTAACCATAGCGAGGTATGGCCCCTCAAGGCCCCAGACCACAGAGAATTCAACTTCCCTTGGTAGAGGAGTGGGGGACCGTGGGGACAGAATATTGAATAGGTATCAGATGCTGGCATTTGAACCAATGGATTTTGCTCCTTTGTTTTTCCTTGTTGTGATGGAGAATTCAATGGTAGTGTCATGGAGGTGATTAGAGAGAGAATGAAATGAGAAGCAACTTTGTTAGGGGGTGGGGAACCAAAAGGCATCAATAAAGTAAACCAAAATAAAAGCTGCCTCCCCCACATGTAGGTTTGGAGATGACCCCAGCCAGGCCCAAGAAATGCTCTAGATAGTGCAGGCTATGTCTGACCAGCCCTGGCTTTTAGCCTCCTTCCTAGGGAGTGATCAGATGTAGTTTCCACTCCTCCCACCAGCTCCAGAGGTTGGGGATAATCTTTCTACCATATAGTAAAAAACAAAGTGTTGTAAGTCCAGCTTCCAATCTGTCAGACGGCTCTTAAAAGCAATTCTGCTTTCTGCTGGGTTTTATCCCAAAAGCTCCAGCCCTCAGCACACAAACATGTACTCACTACAACCAGAAAGCCAAGGGTTTCACTTTACCAGGCTCAAGATTATCCAGGCTGTGATGGGGCTCCACCTTCCCTGGGCCCCACAGCCTCAATCACCTCTGCAGCAAAGCCACAAACACCAGCATACAAAAATAAATAGATTGCAAATTCTTAAACCAAGAGGTGTTCCTGTAGACAGGACTGGCTTTGTTCCACCCATAATGTTCCACTTTCTAAAGTCCCATCCAGCTCTGACGTCTTATGTACCCACAGCCCATTCAGGTCTAGTATTTTGTAGCCTAACGTTCCTCCCAGTTCTGGCATTCCAAATCCTAGAACTTCTTTAGGTTCTGATCCTCTCTTCTAAGATCCTCCCAACTCTGACAGTCTATACTGTAAAGTCCCTTCCATTTTTGACATTCTGAGTTCTAAGGTCTCTTTGAACTTTGATATTCTATTTACTCCTCGCTCTGATGTTCCCTATTCTAATATGCCTTCTAGCTCTGATATTTCATGTTCTAAGGCCTCTCCCACTTCTAACATTCCCATGTTCTAAGGTTTCTTCCAGCTTTAACATTCTATTTACTATGAGATCCCTTTCAACAATGACAATCCATGTTCTAAAGTCACTTCCAGAACTGGCTTTCTTTTTTTTTCTTTTCTTTCTTTCTTTTTATTTTTTTCTTTTTTTATTAAAAGCTTTTTATTTAAAAACATATGAGTGATTTTTCTACATTGACCTTTGCAAAAAACTTTTTTTTTCCCAAGCTTTTCCCCTCCTTCCCCCCACCCCCACCCCTAGATGACAGGTAATCTAATACATGCTAAATATGATAAATTATATGACAAATCCAATATATGTATACATATCTATACAGTTATCTTACTGCACATAAGTAAGTGCACATCAAGAAACATAAGATCTAGAAAGAGAAGAAAAAAAAACAACCTAAAAAGGAAAACAAAATGCATGGAAATATTCACAGAAAGCGTTAAAATGCTGTGTTGTGGTCCACACTCAGTTCCCTCAGGCCTCTCTCTGGATGTATATGACTATCTTCATCGATGAACAACAGGAACTGGTTTGAAACATTTCATTGTTGAAGAAAGCCATGCCCATCAGAATTGATCATCGTATAGTCTTGTTGCCATGTATAATGTTCTCCTGGTTCTGCTGATTTCACTCAGCATCAGTTCATGCAAGTCTCTCCAGGCCTCTCTAAAATCATCCTGCTGGTTGTTTCTTACAGAGCAATAATATTCCATAACATTCATATACCATAATTTATTCAGCCACTCTCCAATTGATGGGCATCCATTCAGTTTCCAGTTTCTAGCCACTACAAAAAGGGTTGCCACAAACATTTTTGCACATGTGGGGCCCTTTCCCTCCTTTAAAATCTCTTTGGGATATAGGCCCAGTAGAAACACTGCTGGGTCAAAGGGTATGCACAGTTTGATCACTTTTTGAGCATAGTTCCAAATTGCTCTCCAGAAGGGTTGGATCTGCAGAACTGGCTTCCTATGTTCTATGTTCCATACTACTTTCCAGATTGAACATTTGCATTTCCTTGAGGACCAAGATTGGTGGTATACACTGTTGAATTGCTAGATGAATAAATAAATAAATGAATGAACAAATGAAGGTCCATTTCTATCACTAACTCACAGTTTGACCTTCATAAGACATTTTAGTAAATTGTAACATTTGCATAGTATTACAAGATTTTCAGAGTTTATATATATATATATATACATATACATATATATATATATTGCCTTCAGTCTTTTCCAGCAGATCTTCCCCATCATCAGTTCTATGATAGTTCTAGACAGTTTCTATTTATCTTTACTTGTTTCTCATCTACTTGTTCCTACTCTATAAACAATGCCCAAGTTCCTCCACTTTCTTAGAAAACAAAGTCTTACTGGATCTCACCATTCCTAGAAGCTCTTTTCCCTTTATAAGGCAAATACCTTGAAAAACCATCTACTCTTGATGTAGTCACTTCCTCTCCTCTCATTTTTTCCTAACCCTCTGTCATCTGACTTTTGACCTCATCATTCAACTGAAAAATCTGTTTCCAAAGACACCAATAATTTCTTAATTTTCATATTTATTGACCTCTTCTAAGTTGTAATTCTCCATCCCTCTGTATCCATTGTAACTCAATCACTATCTGCTCCTGGATACTCTTTCCTCTCAGGTTTTCATAACTGTGCACTGTCTTGATTCTCCCCCTATGTCTGGCTATTCCTTCTCAAGTTTCTCCTGCATCTTCATCTATGTCATAACCATTGACTGACAGTATAACCCACGACTCTGACCTGACCCTCCCCCAGCCAATCTTTTATTTCTTTCATTTGATAAACTCATCAATACACTTATGTCCAATTCTAATATTTAGGTAGATGACTCCCAGATCTATAAATCCATCACTAGTCTCTCCTGAGCTCCTGTCCCTAACTTAAACTCAACATCCCCCAAATAGAACTCATTTTTCCTCCAAACTTTCTATTCTTCTGAACTTTACTGCTATTATTAAGTGCTTCACCATCCTCCTGATCTCCCAGATTGGAAACTTTGGGGTCATCCTCAACTTCCCCTCTTTTCCATATCCAATCAGATATGAAATCTTGTCATATCTCTCTCCACAATATCCCTCATACATTTCTTTACTATTCACACAGCTGCCAACCTAGTCCAGATCTTCTTTGCCTCTCATCTAGAGTATTGCAATGACCTTTTGATATTTCTCTGCCAAAGTCTCTGCTCACTTGAATCCATTATTCAAGAACCTGCCAAAGTGATATTCCCCAAACGCAGATCTGGTTGAATCACTCCCCAGTTCAAGTAGCTTCAAGAGCTCCCTATTCCCTTTAAATTCAAATCTCCTGTTTGTTATATAAAAGTCTTTATAACTTTTCTTTATCCCCTATCTTGCCAGTTTTACACATTATGCATTCTATAATCCAGTTCTACTGTCCTCTTTGTGTTCCTCATAAATAATATTCCATTTCCCATGTCAGAAGTTTGTATTGATTGTCTCTCTCCCCTCCCCACCCCCATGCATAGAATCATGTCCTTTCTCACCTCCACTTTTTGGTATTCATGACTTCCTTTAAGACTCATCTCAAGCACTACCTTCTAGAGGATGCCTTTTCTTATCTTCTAACTGCTAATGTTACCCCCTCTAAGATTTCCATTGTTATTATTCATTTGTGTCCACCTCTTCATGACCCATTTGGGGTTTTCTTGGCAGATACTTGGCAGATTTTCTTCTCCAGCTCATTTTACAGATGAAGAACCTGAAGCAAACAAGGTGAAGTGACTTGCCCTGAATCACCCAACTGGTAAATGTCTAAGGCTAGATTTGAATTCAGGTCCTTCTGACTCTAGCCCCAACATTGTCCACTAGGGCACCAAACTGCTCACACACACACACACACACACACACACACACACACACACACACACTTTAGTTTTTACTTATTTTATATGTATTCCATGCTGTCTCCTCTGTTGGAGTGGAAAGTCCTTGAGGGCAGAATCTGTTTCACTTTCCCCTTGTAGACCAAGCATTTATCATAGTTCCTGCTTCATTGCAGGCTCTTCTCAAATGCTTACTAGTTTTCCCTTGTAAGGTAGCCCTGTTTTGCTGAAGAAGTTATTGTTATTTACTATTATTAGCCCTACTTTACAAATGGTGAAAATTTGATCAGGTCGTGACTATCCCAAGTTCACACAGATATGTAGAGTTCCTATTGATGAAGGGGATTTCCTCTGAGAAGGATACTTTAAGGAGGATTCTCTTCATTTTACAGGCATAAAAACTGGGACTGGGAGCAAATTATTCATAGTTATACAACTAGGATTCCAACCCGAGTCTTTCCTGAATCCAGGTTCACAACCCCTTCCACTATACCACACTGCCTCAGCTGCCTGAAATGTAACTCACTTCTCATGGGATCTGAAAGCTAGATCCAGAAGAAATCTGAAAGGCAACTAACCTGAAGCCCTTATATTATAGAACAGGAAATGAGTGTGCAAAGAGGTCATGGAATCATAAATCTAGATCTGGAAGAGATTTCAAAGCTCACCTAATCCAAGCCCTTATCTTCCAGATGAATAAGTATTTGTTTCAGATTTTATATATGAACTGTTTTAGAAATAATGGCATGTAGTATATGTGTGCATATGTATATTTGAGAGATGTTTATGTTACACAATATTTAGAGCTACTTATGTGGTATATGTATGTCCTTTAGGAGTATTTATATGTTTTACATTTATATATGCATGTTCTAGGGCTACTTATATGTATATGCATGTGCTTTAGAGCTATTTATGTTATATGTGCATATATGTACATTTTAGAGGGTTTTTATATGATGTTTAGAGCTGTTTATTATATATATATATATATTTGTTATATGTTTTAGAGCTATTCATATGTTCTACAGTACATACATATGTTTTAGAGATGTTTATATGTTATACATCTATGTTTCAGAGCTGTTTATATGTTGTTATGATATATGTGTGTTTTGAGATCTTTATATGTTATACATGTATGTTTCCAAGCTGTTTATATGTTATTATGATATATGTGTGTTTTGAGATCTTTATATGTTGTATGTGTATGTTTCCAAGCTTCTTATATGTTATTATGATATGTGTGTTTTGAGATATTTATGTTATATATGTATGTTTCCAAGATGCTTATATGTTATTATGATATATGTGTTTTGAGATATTTATATGTTATATATGTATGTTTCCAAGCTGCTTATAGGTTATTATGATATGTGTGTTTTGAGATATTTATGTTTTATGTGTATGTTTCCAAGATGTTTATGTTATTATGATATATGTGTTTTGAGGTATTTATATGTTATACATGTATGTTTCCAAGCTGCTTATAAGTTATGATATATGTGTGTGTTGAGATATTTATATGTTATATATGTATGTTTCCAAGCTGCTTATAAGTTATTATGATATGTGTATTTTGAGATATTTATGTTATATATGTATGTTTCCAAGATGCTTATATGTTATGATATATGTGTTTTGAGATATTTATATGTTATATATGTATGTTTCCAAGCTGCTTATAGGTTATTATGATATATGTGTGTTGAGATCTTTATATGTTATACATGTATGTTTCCAAGCTGCTTATAGGTTATTTTGATATATGTGTATGTGGAGATATTTAGATGTTATATATGTATGTTTCTAAGCTGCTTATAGGTTATTATGATATATGTGTGTTTTGAGATATTTACATATTATATATTTATGTTTTGTAACTATTTCTAGGTATAGATATATTATAAAGCTATATATTACAAAAGTATGTTTTAGAGCTATTTGTTACATATGCATATGGGTATATCTGTCTACATATCCATGTATTGTGTGTTATATATATATATACATAACATGTATGTGTGTGTGTTTTTAGATAGAGGCTGGCCTTGGAGTCAGGAAGACCTGGAAGAGTGCCATTGGCCATGTGCCCCTGCGCGAGTCACCTTACTTTTGTGTATACCCAAGCAATTTTAATATTCTAGTTTTGCACAAGGTGTACTGGAGAAAAAAATGCTCTTACTGGAAGGGTCCTATCCTAATGATCACAGACCCTGAATTGAATCAAAAAGGGCTTGCAATGAGAAGGCCAGCTCTGACCTCTCTCTCTGGGCTTGACATTTCACTTCTGTGAGTTTCAGTCTCCTTGTCCATAAAAATCCAGTCCCAACTTCACAGAGCTGTTGTGAATGGGACATGATGTACATTTTAATGTGCAATATGACTATTAACTTTCAATAGTACTATTAATGGGACATATGAGTTTAATTAGAATGAGAGAGTGGGAAAAGATGGACAGAAAGGTCTCTGAGAGCAAGGACTGGTTTGATTTTTTAATTTGTTTTCCCAGGAATGAGAACAGTACTGGATACCCATTTGGTTTATTAATAAGTATTTATTGAATCTCCTTGGAAATGAATCTCCTCATAGACTTCAAGATTTGGGGCTGGGCAAAATGGCAGATACCATTTGGTTCAATTCCCTCATTTTAAAGAGGAGGGAACTAAGGCCCAGAGAGAAGTGGCCAATCCAAGCTCACACAGCTAGCTTGAAGATAAGTTAAGATTTGAACTTATATCCTATGATTTCAGTTTCCATTCATGTTCCACTGGGCCACACTGTCTCCCAAATTGACAGTTGAAAAAATAACCCCCAATCTCATGTACATTTTGTTAATTACAGAGTCTCTCCATCTGGAAGCTCCCTGCGCCTTGATGCCATCCAGGCTCTGTTGGGTTAATGAGGACCAACTGCCCCTAAAATGAATGGCCAGCTGGGCCATGGCATCTGGCCATTAAAAATGTCAGTAAAGGGGAAATGAATGGATGTGTTGGACTATTGGTAATTGGGATTTCAGTGGCCATTGGACAGGCTGCTTCTATTTGGTTATTTCCTCTGAAATGGGGAATAAGCATGGGAAGGGGGAAGGAAAAAAGAAAAGAAGGGACAGGGAATGGGGTAAGGGAGAAAGGAATGACTGCTTTCCTGCCTCAGGGGTAAATGACTAAGAAATTAGCCTTTCAGCAGACCATACATGTGCACATTAGCTGAGGGCAATATCACAGGGCTACAGGCTAGGTGGGAAGAAGGGTGCTTGGTTTCAGAGCTCAGCAGTCTGCCATCCACACACTTTTCTGGATGGACAGGGTTGGGGAGGGGAGGCACATTTTCTCTTACTTGACTCACAATTCTTAATTTCTCAGTCTGGGGAAAATTGGGAATGATGATGGTATGGCTTCCCAGTCTCTGAGGAAGGAGAGAAAGATCCATGCTAGCATGACTAAGGCCATGAAGTCTAGTAAGGCTGATGACAACAGACATTTATAGAGCACTTGAAGTTGACAAAACCTTGATCTCATCCCTGGACAACCTAACCCTAACTTTAACCTGGACCTCAACCCATCAATCAACAAACTTTTAAAATTATCTATTAAGTGCCAGGGGGTGACTAGGTAGATAGATCAGGAAGACCTGAGTTCAAATTTGGTTTCAGACACTTATTATATGTGTGACCTGAGCAAATCATTTCACCCTATTTGCCTCAGTTTCCTTATCTGTAAAATGAGCTGGAGAAGAAAATGGGAAGCCATTCCAACATTTTTTTGCCAAGAAAACACCAAAGGGGGCCTTGAAGAGTCAGAAGATATTGTACAATAAAAGGCACTGTACTAGGCACTGGGAAATCAAAGACAATACTGAAGCAGTGCCTACCCTCAAGAATCTTATGTTTATTAGGAGAGACAATATATACACATAGATAAGTATATACAGGTTGTGCACAAAATAATGATAGTGATAGGGACAAGAAGTCATAGGGAGAAATTATGAAAAGAGAGAAGATGGTCCTTGAGCTGAGTTTTATATTACAAATAATAAATTTATATATTTTGTATATTACATGCAAATAATTACATACACATACATATGTATGTGTGGGTACTTATTATCTTCTCCAATGAGATGTAAGCCCTTTGAGAGCAGGAATAGCTTCATTACTATCTTTATAATCCATTCCCAGTATAATGTCTAGCACAGAAAAGGTGCTGAATTGATTGATCAATATGTATTAAGCACAGCCAATAAATATTTATAGGCTGATTAATTGACGAGTGATGGATTCTGGTTGATGTCTAGTTCATCAGAAGAGTCTCAACAGGTTATTATTTCTCCTCCTTTTGTAACCTAAAGATCATTCTGTGCAAGGCTCAGTGACTCCCCTCTACCTGCTTTGTGACAGTTATAAGCTATATATACAATGACTCTGAACCTGTTATATGAGGAAGTAGCTAGGTACACACTGACTCCATTAGCTCAGATGTTCACTGTCCATGTGAACTCTGGTGGGTCTCTTTATCCCCATGGGGCCTCAGTTTCTTCATCTGTAAAATGAGACTTTGACCAGATGAATTCTGAGGTCCCTTCAAACTCTGAATAAATGCTCCAACAATTCATTAGGCACCTACTATGTTCAGTCTTCTTATATTTTACTCCCCTTACTGAATGCTGCAATCTTCCAATCTTGCTGCAATCTATCTTCCTGTTCTTCTTCAAACAAAGCACTCCATTTCATGTGAGCTGTCTGTCATGGCACACCATCTTCACCCTAAACCATAAAATTAGCAAATATAATCTGTTGGTCAGTAATGACCAAGTTACGGAGAGACCACTCCTCAAATCTACCCCAAAGCCATAAAATTAGCAAATAAGTGACATGAAGTTCTGATCCAATTTTGTATAAATCTATCTCCATTCCCTCAATTCCTTGCTAAAATCTCTTATGGAATCTAGCCCGCTGTCATCAAAGTAATAAACTCTTCACCATTTGGAGACTGGGTCTGTGAATTCTTTCGCTGTACCTATGGCTCCGACCTGGGGATCCCCAAATGTTGTTGGGATGTCTTATTCCTCAATAAATAGATAGATAGATAGATAGATAGATAGATAGATAGATGTCCATAAGGTTCATGGGAAGTAATCAGAAAGTATTCAGAAGAGAAAGCAGCACTGGAGCATCACTTCTGATTTATAATCTGAGTGGCCTTGAAAAAATAATTTAACTTTTCTGGGCCTCAGTTTCCTCAACTGCAAAAAAGAGGTTAGATTCATTGGCCTCTGAGGTCTTTGACTTTATAACTCTAAGGTCCTTTCAAATTCTTAAGTCTCTGGTCCCTAATTACGTACAAGTTTCTTGTCTTCATCCACAGAGATAATTTTCACTCTGGGAGATCCACACTCAAATGAACTTCCAGGCTCAGATTCCCTCCCATCCCCCCTCCAAATAAAAATATACCGTGGCTGTCTTGCATGCTAACCAACAGAACAACCAAGCTCAGCCTCCAAAATATTCACTTAAAAAATACCGAAGGAATACCTCTGACTACATACCAACCTCTGGAAATGGCTCCGAAGGCCTCTCTGAGCAGGTTATACATAACTACAAAGTATTATGATAATCATCATCTCCAATGGGCCCTTTCCCTTTGAATGGCCATTTGCCAGTTTCTTCTCCATGCCCAGGCTCTGAGTAAATCACCCAGCCCACAGTGCCTGCCGTTTCCATCCCACTTGCCAATAAATTCTTTCCCCGCAAATTCTGCAGCTCTTCCATTTGGCAAACAGTCTGGCTTATATTTATAATGTGGCCTAAAATTGACATGGCTCTTTCATTTTTTTTCGCCTTTTCCAGTAACTTTGGAAATGTGATCCTGTTTGGGGGCTTGGGTGGGAGCCAAGGGCGTTAGAAAAATTGGGATGCCTGATGGATTTGTCAGCTGGTTGTAGTGCCTGGAATGGAGTAGGTATGTCATAAGAGCTTGTTGATGAGAGGGAGAGATGGATTAATGATGCCCCCAGCAGAATTGACACAGAAGACATTACAAGGACCTCAGTTGAAGAAATTTGATGTGTTTAGCCTGGGAAAGAGAAGATCCAGTGGGAATGTGGAAGCAATCTTTAAGTCTTTGGAGGTCTCTCATGTGGAAGAAGGATAAATTTTGTTCAGTTTGACCCCAAGGGACAGAACTAGGAGGGAAGGAGTTAAAGAGTTGTGAAGAAGAAGAAGAAGAAGAAGAAGAAGAAGGAGGAGGAGGAGGAGGAGGAGGAGGAGGAGGAGGAGGAGGAGGAGGAGGAGGAAGAAAAACTTTTATAACTTGTTACAGATATCTCATTCTGAAGATACTGAAACTTAATTCCTTAATTAGTCAGTTGATCAACAGTAGTATTTATTAACCTATTAATTGGGGAATGACTGGATAAATTGTGGTATATGAATTTTTTGTTTGTTCAAGTTTTCTGGCCTCTTCCTACATTCTAGTTTGTTTACACTTCACTCCCCATCTTCATGACTTCAAATCCAGCCTCAGACACTTACTAGCTTTATGACTTTGGGCAAATCACTTTATCTTTTCTGCCTCAGTTTCCTCATTGGTAAAATGAGCTGGGGAAGGAAATGGCAAACCACTCCAGCATCTCTGCCAAGAAAATCCCAAATGGTATCACAAAGAGTTGGACATGACTGAAACAAGCAGCAAACCCTCATTATACTCTTTAATCCAGTCACACTGGATTTTCTGTTCTTCAAACAAGAAATTTTATCTTCACTTTCACTGGCTATCCTCCCTGCTTAGAACTCTTTCTCCTTAGCTCTATAAGCTGGATTCATTGACTTCCCTGAAAGTCTCACCTTCTCTAGGAAGCTTTCCCCTATGGTCTTTAATGCTAATACCTTCCCTGGATGAACTGTCCCCAATTGATCCTGTCTATAGTTTGCTTATCATAATTGTTGCCATTTTATCTTGTCCATTAGACTGTAAGTTTCTTCCTTTGTTCCTTTCTTCCTTGGTTTGCTCCTTCCTTCTTTCTTTCTTCTTTCCTTCTTTTCTTCCTTCCTTCCTTCCTTTCTCCCATAATTCCAGAGAAACTGAGGCAAGAAGAGATTGTTTTTAATCTTTAATGTTGAGAGTTTAAATTAGCTGACTGAAATGGGAATATAATTCCAAAGTATTTAGTCCAGAGAAACTGAGGCAATATGTTTTTAGCAAACAAAATACATAAGTCCAGAATTGGACAGAAGTCCAGCATTTGGTCCAGACAAACTGAGGCAATATGTTTTTAGCAAACAAAATACAGAAGTGAGAGCGCAATTAGTCTTGCAGCTGTTGGTATCTTGACTTCAAAGAGAGGGCAGAGAGAGAGGAGTTAACTTGGTATTTACAGCTTGGATATTGTGGCTCAGGCCCTGTCACACAGGGGAGTGGGACCATTCTTAGATAGATAGGGGCTATAACAAGGGCATAACTGCAGGACACGAGATTGTCCTTGACAATAATTCTGTTTCCAGGGTAGTTTTGGGACAGGGATGTAGTCAAAGAACCTGGAGACTTTTTCTTTTCTATCCTTCATTATGTCACAACGGTATGGGAAGGGAGTTGGAGCCTCAAAGTTTTAAGTTTTCTTTTTAAACTCAATTTTCCCAAGTCTAATTGTACAAATAAAAAAGGGGAAAGGGGTTGTATGGTCTGCTATTCAGGGCCTAACATTTCTTCCTTCTTTCCTTTCTTCTTTCTCTCCCTTTTTACCTTCCCTTCTTACTTTCCCTAGCACACAAGCACAGTTCTTGGCACATAATAGGTGCTTAACAAATGCTTATAGAATAAGTGATTGATTGAAGTACATGTAATAAGTGCATGCAAAATAGCTACAAAATTATCTGGTAATTTTGGAGGGGAGACATTAGCAGCTGAGAAGAAGAAGAAACGTTTTATGAAGGGGCTGGTGTTTAAGCTGAGTTCTGAAGGAAATTAGTGATTTTAAAAGGAAGAGGTGGGGAAGGAGGATTTTTCTGACTTGGGCAACAACTTATACAAAGGTACAGAGACAGAAGATAGAAGGTTGTATGTAAAGAATAATAACTGGGCTGGAGAACTTGAAGGAAAGCAGTGTATAATAAAAATCAAAACAGTCAGCTGGAGCCAGTTTGTGAATACCTTTGAATGCCACACAGAGTTTGGATCTGATCCTAGAGACAAAAAGAGTCATGGGAATTCATGGAGGAGAAAACCATGGCCAGTAATGGAGGAATGATTATAGAGGAGAAAGACCTGAGGCTGGCAAACTGATCAGGAGGCCATTATAATGGGAACGGGGGCCTGACCTGTGGAAATGAAGAGAAGGGGATGGATGCAAGAACCAAGAATATTGGGAGTTCTTTGTTTTTTTTTTTAATAGGTGATACACAATCATTTTTTAACATATTTCCATATGAGCCATGATGGGGAAGAAAAATCAAAACAAAAGGGAAAAAACACAAGAAAACAAAGATGAAAATAATATACTTGGACTGCATATGATCTCTATAGTTCTCTTTCTGGATATGGATAGCATTTTCCATCCCAAGTCTATTGGAACTATCTTAGATTACTGTATTGCTGAGAAGAGCTGTCTGTTATGATTGATTATCACACAATGTTGCTGTTACTGTGTACAATGTTCTCTTGGTTCTGCTCACTTCACTCAACAACAATTTATTGTAAATTTTTCCAGGTTTTTCTGAAATTAGCCTTTTCATCATTTCTTTTCTTTTATTAAAGCTTTTTATTTGCAAAACATATGCATAGGTAATTTTTCAACATTGACCCTTGCAAAACTTTCTGTTAGAAATTTTTCTCTCCTTCCCCCCCATCCCTTCCCCTAGATGGCAGGAAGTCTAATACATGTTAATTATGTTAAAATATTTGATAAATCGAATACATGTATACATATTTATACAGTTATCTTGCTGTACAAGAGAAATTAGATCTACAAGAAAAAATAACCTGAGAAGGATAACATAATATAAGCAAACATCAATAGAGAGCTTGAAAATGCTATGTTGTGGTCCACACTCAGTTCCCACCGTCCTCTCCCTGAGTGTAGATGGCTTTCTTCATCACTAAACAACTGAAATTATTTTAAATTACCTCATTGTTGAAGAGAACCATGTCCATCAGAATTGATCATCATATAGTCTTGTTGTTGCCATGTATAATGTTCATCATTTCTTATAGAACAATAGTATCAAGAAAAATCTTTGAACCACAATTATGAAAGCTAGAAAAAAAATCTTAGAACTTGGGGGTCTGAGTCAGAATAGACTTCAAGGATCAGTGAATACGAACACCTCATTTTACAGGGAAGAAAACAATGGCCCCAAGAGGAGAAATTGTCCAAGATGCCCACAGCAGGTCAGTAGCTCAATATCTCAAAGGATTGTATTCCAGGATCCTACTTCTCAGTACAGTACTCTTTTCCCTACCTGTTACTATTATTATTCATGGCTCTCAGGGCTTCTGTTGCCTGGTTTACACTGTATTACTCCCAGTGGTCTTTATATGTCTCTCTTCTTTATTTTTTGAAGGGAGATTTAAAACAGTATTTTATTTTTCCCCTGTTACATGTCAAAAAAAATTTTAGCATTCATTTTTACAGGATTTTGAATCCCAAATTTTTCTCCTTTCCTCCCTTCCTCCCCTCCCCTCTTCTGAAGATGGTAGACAGTTTGATATAGTTTATATATGTGCTACCATGTAAAACATATTTCCATATTAGTCACAGTTATGAAAGAAACAGATCAAAAGGAAACCATGAGAAAGAATAAAATCAGTGAAAAAAATGTTTCAATCTGCATTTCAAGTCCATCATTTTTTATCTGGTTATGGACAGCATTTTCCTTTGTGAGTCCTTTGTACTTGTCTTGGGTCATTGTGTTGCTGAGCAAAGCTGAGTCAATCATAGTTGATCATCACACAAGGTTACTGATTGTCTCTCTCCTTTAAATCTTACTGTACATGGAAACAGAATGCAGGTAACTAAGTGATAAGCCCTGGAATCAGGAAGACCTGATTTCAAACCCAGCCTCAGATACTAACTAGCTGTATGATTGTGGGCAAGTCATTTAAACTCTATTTACTTCAGTTTTCTCAACTATATAATGGAAATAATAGTATCTATTTCCCAGTGTTGTGAGGATCAAAGGAGATAATATTTGTAAAGTGCTTAACATAGTACCTGGCACATAGTAGGTACTTTATAAATGTGCAGCTTAATTATTTTTTAGTGTAGATTTGTTCAGGGATGTGCCGAACACAGAGTTAATTGCAAAATTTTCAGAAATTAGCAAATACTCCAATCTGGATTTGACTTATTATTTTGTTGATTGGTAAGACTTAAGAAAGTGATGGAGAAAGGAGGACTCTCTCTTTCCTCATCCTTGCATCTGTCACTTAAATTTCAAGTCAGATCTTCCTTGATGGATCTGTCAGTGGCTGGGGAACACTACCTCTGTGTCACATATCATAGGAACATAGATTTAGGGCTAGAAGAGAGCTCATTAGTTCAAATTCCTCATTTTACAGATGAGAAAACTGAGGTCCAAAGAAGTTAATTGGCTTTTCCTGATTCTAAGTTCTGGGGGAGGGTTTGAACTTATGCTCCAGATCCAATGCTTTATACTACACCATGCCTGGGGTCAACATCAACATTTTCTTTATGGGAAGAATCAATTCAGTTCAACCTTATTCTACCTCAGAACATAACCATGACCCAGGAAGAGATTGGATCATGGTACACTTACAGCAGACAGTCCTCTGG
Organism: Myrmecobius fasciatus; assembly: GCA_023553655.1. NCBI lineage: Eukaryota > Metazoa > Chordata > Mammalia > Dasyuromorphia > Myrmecobiidae > Myrmecobius > Myrmecobius fasciatus. The sequence continues at coordinate 558,857 of JAJPUD010000276.1, forward strand.
AGGTTTGTCTTGGGGGAGGAAGGATTCTTTTTCTCTATATATCCTCCCATTGGGTGTTTTCTGCATGTTCACTGGCCTGGGAGGCATTTCTTCCTCAGCTCCATGTTATAGGTTCCATGACTGCCTTTAAGCCATGTATCATGTTCTGTCAGTGGTTCTCAAAGTGAGAACTGGAGAATCCTAGAGAATCTCCTTCAGAGGGTTTTCAAATTCAAAAGTAGTTTTTATTTCTAATATGGTAAATACCCATAAGTATAGCCTACATAAACAAAAACTCTTTGGACAGATCCTCAATAATTTATAATACTATAAGGGGATATTGAGAACAAAAGCTTGAGAATCACTGTTCTATGTGAAGCCTTTTTCTGATTTTCTCCAGTGCTCTTGCCCTCCCTCCTAATCACCTTGTATTTCACTGTTTTCTTCATATTATTCTCTGTTGATTTATTGTCTCTTCTTGTAAGCTTCTGCAAAGTAGAGGTTGTTTGCTTCATTGTCTATAGAACATAATATCTAGGATGCAGTAGGCAGTTAATAAATGCTTGGCGATTAATGAAAGTATGGTACACTCCATTCCAAAAGGAGCACTGGTGAGCCTCATGAAACAAGAAGCATAGAGTTGGACTGATTTTTTTTAAGTAAAATAAAACAAATTTCTCTTTGCTTGTGGAATAACAAGTAATCAGTAACTCCTTCCTAGCACACGCCGGAAAAACACTTGCAGATAGTTTTGCTTGCATTAACACCAAGATAACCAAGGACGGTCAGCCTGGCTTCCAAAGAAATATTGGAAAGCAAGGGCCAGATCCATCTTTGTTGGGATGGTTCCCATGAGGAAACATGTGGGCAAAGTCAGAAGAACAGATGCAGTCATTTGGTTCAGAAGGTCCAGAAGTGAGCTGGGCAGCAGCTGTCCAATGTCCTCCCCATCATGATGCTGGAGAGACATCTGGTCATGGATATTGTTGACCCTGATTATCAGAAAAGAGGGAAAGAGGGAGGGAGGACAGAATAAAACAAAATGTGGATTAAAGCATGAAAGCAAGAGGATTGGGAAAGATTAAAGAGATGGGTGGAGGGCTGATCTCTGGGGAAAATTTTCCTCTCTGGAATTCTGATTCTCCCTTCTAACACACACACACACACACACACACACACACACACACACATATGTATACACACAAACACAAACACACAAAGATACATATAATATATATATATACACACACACACACAATCCAATAATCTCTAATATATGTATAAATTCTGCTGTTCTGTTTATTCATTTCCCTCCCTCCACCCCCAATTCTTGTCCCACACTCAGGACAAATCCATGAAACCCAGAATCTCAAGCTTCATCAGGTCCCAGGGAAATGATATGCTTTGGGGAGAAGACTCAGGTGGGGAGGAAGATCTTTTTGTTTCTCTTGTAGTTTTATCATCCTTATAGCATTTGTTCCTCAGTTAAACTACATGGTCCTTTCCACTTCTATCCCCTCACTTTAACCTTGTGTCTAGGTACCAACTTGGTGGTGAGTTCCCTTTAATAATCTTTTTCCCATGTGCCAAAATGGATTCTCAGGACCAAAGCTTGAGTTCATATATATTCCCTCAAAAAGCAGCATACATCAGAAGTGACGTACCAAGAGAAGTGTCCCAGAGGGCCCAAAAAGTAGCTCTAGTGAAGGATTGCAGGATCAGACCTCTCTGTTGACCATCATAGACTTTCTCCAAGACCATGGGTCTTTCTGCCAAGTCAAGGCATTTACCAGCCTCCCCATTCCCCTACTGCAGATGATCCTCACTTTTAATGTTCTGAGATGGTTTAGGTTACTACCCATAGACTTAGCCAGAATTGCAAAGGCAGGGGGGCATTTCTTGTCAGTGTCTGGATTCAGGTCATTCCTGGCTTAACGAGACCAATAAAATGTAAGCTCTTTGAAGGCAGATAGTATAGTAATTTTTTATCTTCTTATTCCTAGGATTTAGTAAATAGCAGGTACTTTATATGTGGATTGGGTTTTTCTTTCTTTTTTTAGGTTGAATTATATCATATCTCATGAAATTATCTAAATTGAATAAATCAATCAAATTCACCCACCCCATTTAAATAAGTTTCAAAATAGCAAGTCCACATACCTTAATAAGATATTGAATCAATGAATCTTAGCCTTTAGAATCTCTCTCTCTCTCTCTCTCTCTCTCTCTCTCTCTCTCTGTGTGTGTGTGTGTGTGTGTGTGTGTGTGTGTGTGTATGTGTGTGTGTTCTGAGGAGAGGGGTTCTTGATCAGCTAGAATGATGTTGCATAGGAAATATTCAGGGTATCTGAGGAAATTTGCTGACAATCTATGAGAAGTCTACAAAAAATTAAGCAAGTAGTATCCAGGAGATTCAAGCACGTAGAGAAAATGTTCCCTCTGAATCCCTCAGAAAGAATGGATTGGTAGGGCTGGAGAAGAGCATTGGGCCTCAGTCTTGGATTTGGTTGCAGTTAACCCCCACTCCACCACCAATTTTCCTCTTCCCCTTCCCATGTTAGCCGGGAGAAGGGGATGGAACCAGGATCTTGCAAGCTTTGAAGGGCCTGGAGGATTCGGATTTCCCATCTTCTCAACAGGGTTCTCATATCATTTCTAGATTAGCTTACAATAGTGTCTGTCTTTGGAGCTAAGGACAGATTGGATCTTCAAGGTCTTCAAGGGTCTTCAAGGATTCCAGCACAAAAGCTATACCAGACCCAGAAGGAGGGTCTCAGGAACTCTATTCAAAAAATTTCTATGAGGTCTGAGTTACCCTTTTGCCATGTGAGTTTAAGCATAGACTGACTTTCCCCTGGACCCTACAAGTACTGGTGGGAGAGAGCATCCCTGGTTTGAGGAGAGGGGCAGTGTGGGAAAGATGTTTGGTGCAAACTATTACCCTTTCGAAAAGCGAATCAGGTCTTTTAGACTGACCAGTAATTATATGTAAGCACCTGCTATTGAGGCCTGAGTCAATGAGAGTTGGGAGAATTACCTTAAGAGTATATTGTGTTTCACATGGGCCATAAAATGTCAGAGCTGAGAGGAACCTTAGAACAAGGATTGTCATTTCTGAGAGGAACCTTAGAAGAGGGGGTGTCAGGGCTGGAAGGCTCCTTAGGACAGAGATTGGCAGAAATGGGAGGGACCTTAGGGAGTATCAAGGCTGAGAGGTACCTTAGAACAGAGGATGTCAGGGCTGGAAGGGGTCTTAGAACAGTCAGAATTAGGAAGGAGCTTATAATTGACTCTATAGTAGGAGGGAGTAGATACTATCATACCTTCATTAAGGCTCAGAAGTGAAAGGAGCCATGAAGTCCAACACTGATCTGGACACATGGCTCTCTCCATGACTTTCCCCAGGTCACCAAAACAAGCCCAGTCCCTTGGTTTTCATTCTAGTGTCCTGAGAGGCCAGCCTAATTCAAATGCTGTTTTTGCCTTCTCATTTTATCTATAAAATACTCCTATAAAGGGCTGAAACAGCATCCCTGGGCTTTTATAGGGGCAGAGTAAGCAGCCTACTCACACGGGATTGGATGAGGTTGTGAGGGGTATGAGGCTTCATGGGGAGCTTTCAATGGGAAGCTGATCAAACAAAGGCAAGAGAGAAATTAAAAACACTTTGCTGGAAGAGAAATTTAATCTTAGGGCCTCTTAATTCAATTCATCAAACATTATTTGGGCTCTTACTGTGTGCTAAGCACTAGAGTCATTGAGTTGTTTTTTAGTCCCCTTTTTCTGATCACGTTTGGAATCTTCTTGGCAAAGATATTCAAGTGATTTATTTTGTTCTGTAGCTCATTTTACAAATGAGGAAACTGAGGCAAACAGAGTTAAATTACTTGCCCATTGTCACTCAGCTACTAAACATCTGAGGTCATATTTGAACTCAGAAGAGTCTTCCTACTTTAGCCTCCCCCTTGCACTATGGCACTGCCTAGCTGGGGTACAAAGACAAAAACAAAGAGCTTATATATCTACCAAGAAGAAACAAAAGGAACTCAACTAAATAAGTGTATGTTTTTACCAAGATTTGCTGCAAGGGTAGACGCTAATCCTTGTGGGGGAATCAGGAAAACTTTTGGTAAGAGATGCTGCTTGAGCTGAGCCTTGAAAGGATTCTAAGAGACAGAGGTGCTGATAAAGTGCATTCTAGGTATGGGGCACAAGCTAGGGCAGTCGGCACAGTGAGGCGAGATGGATGGTCTAGTCTAGGGATCCTCAAGTAGACCAATGGTCTTGAAGTCTATCATATATAGTATAGGATGGAGAATACCACTATTCTGAGGACCTGGATTTGAATCCATGAACCTCTCTGGGACTCAATCCTTTCTCCTTATAACTGTAATCCATGGCAAGGACATCATACTACAGTGAACAGAGAATTGAATTTGAAATGAAAAGAAAGACCTGGATTCAAACTCCAGTGCTGGTGCTCACAATCTGGGAGATCCTTTTTCTTTTCTGGTGGGCTAAAGTCTCCGCTAGTTACCAATTCCATGAGTTCCCATTTAAGATATAATAATAATAATAATAATAATAATAATAATAATAATAATAACAAACAGCATTTTGATATTGCTTCAAAGTTCACAAAATGCTTTACAGATAGGATACGTTTGATACTCACAACAACCCTGGGATGCTGTTATTATTCCCACTTTACAGAAGAGCAGACTGAGACAGACAGTGGATAAGTGCTTTCCAGAAATCACATAGTGAGTAAGGGAATTGCATTTGAAATGAAAGGAAAGACCTGGATTCAAACTCCAGTCTTGGTGCTCACAATCTGGGAGATCTTTTTTCTTTTCTGGTGAGCTAAAGTCTCCTCCAGTTACCAATTCCATGAGTTCCCATTATCTAACAATAATAATAAACAGCATTTAGATATTGCTTTAAGGTTCACAAAATGCTTTCCAGGTAGTATATATCTAATACTCACAACAACCCTGGGAGATAGATGCTGTTATTATTCCCACTTTACAGAAGAGCAAACTGAGACAGGCAGCAAATAAGTGCTTTCCAGAAATCATATAGTGAGTAAATGTCTGCTGCAGGATTGTAACTCAGAATTTACTAGCTCCAGATCCCACTCCCCTCTATTTAAAAAATTAATTAGGATATGTAACTTATCAATAAGCATCTAAATGCTTTTATATAAATTGAGACATAATTAATTTTGAAAATTATCCCCTTTTGAAAAGGAATTTGACCTAAATGGTTCAATAAAGAGAAGTGGATTTTACTGAGATGTACTGAGATTTACAATGAGATGTAAGTTGGAAAAAAAAATGTGGATGCATTTCTTCATGCTATGATAATCGCACAGCCTGCTTTACATAGCTAGTTATTAGGAGATTGCTTTACAAACCTTAAAGAATTATGCAAATGTGAGCTAGTTTTGCAATCATCCTGATTAATGTTATTGTTATTTATTTATGGGGGATGTTCAGAGATCCCTAGATAATTCCAAGGGTCAGCAGTGCTTACAGCATCCAGCCAAAAGGCAACCAAGATGGCAAAGGATGGTGAGATAATGACAGAACAAAAGCAGTCGAGGGTACTGGAAATTCTTGGATCGGAGAAGACTGGAGTAAAGGTAAGGGGAAATGTGAGAGGTGGGAGGGATGGTCAAGAGGAAGATAGATTGACTCTGCTTGATCCTCAGTGGACAGAACCAGCATTAACACACAGAAGTTGTAGAGAGGCAGATTCCAGCTTGATCCAAGGGAAAGCTTCCTTATAATGAGAGCTGTCCCAAAGGAGAAGGGACATCCTGGAGGAGAAATTGGGCTCTCTATCACTGGAGGGCTTCATGGGAAGATCACATGGCCCTTTGTAAGCTGTCCTGTAGAAGGGATTCCTTTTCAGATACAGGCTGATGACCTAGTTCCTGGGGTCTCCTTTGACTTCCATATTCTTTTAATTTGTTTGTGGTTACTTAATTTCCATTCTTAATTTCTTTCCTCTCCCCTTCCCTCTTCTCATTCATCTCTGCTTTCCTTATTCCTCTCTTCTCCTCATTATTCCCCTCTCTTCCTCTCTACCCTCCTCTCTTTTCCTTTCTTTTCTACTTCCCTCCTATTCCTTCTTCTCCCATTTCTTCCCTCCCCTCCCCTCTCCTCTTCCCTCCTCTTTTCCTTTTCTTTGTCTTTCTTTCCCCTTTCTTCCCCTTTTCCCTATTTTCCTCTTCCTTCCCCTTCTCTCCCTTTCCCTACTGACCTCTCCATTCCCTTTCCCCTCCTTTCTTCCCCTTTCTTCCCTTCCTTTCCCCTCTCTTTCCCTTTCTCCTTTTCTTTCTCCTCTTTTTCCCTTCCTTCCCCTTCTTTCCTTTTTTTCCTGTCTTTTCCACTCCCTTTCCCCCTCCTTTCTTTCCCTTTCCTCCCCTTCTTTTCCCCTCTCTTCCCCTTTCCCCCTTTCTTTTTCCTTTTTTCCCTTCCTTCCCCTTCTCTCCCTTTTCTTCCTGTCTTTTCCACTCCCCCTTCCCCTTCTTTCTTCCCCTTTCCTTCCCTTCCTTTCCCCTCTCTTCCCCTTTCCCCCTTCCTTTCTCCTCCCTTTCCCTCTCCTTTTCTCCCTATTCTCCCTGGCTTTTTTGTTCTGTTCTTTTCTTCTTTTCAATGCAGTGCTCACTCTCTGTGTCAAACAAAACAGACACTAGTGGCCAGGTCCCCACTTAGTTCTTGATGCTTCTTAAGAATTCCAGTTTTCCTGGAAATTGAATAGATGCCCTTCAATTGGAGAATGGCTGAATAAATTATGGTATATGAATGTTATGGAATATTATTGTTCTGTAAGAAATGACCAGCAAGATGATTTCAGAGAGGCCTGGAGAGACTTACATGAACTGATGCTGAGTGAAATGAGCAGAACCAGGAGATCATTATACACGGCAACAACAGTACTATATGACAATTAACTCTGATGGACATGGCTCTCTTCAACAATGATATGTTTCAAACCACCTCCAATTGTTCACTGAAGAAAGCCATATACACCCAGAGAGAGGGATGCGAAATGTGGACCACAACATAACATTCTCATACTCCTTGATTGATGTTTGCTTACATTGTGTTTCCTTTATCTGATATATCGTTTGTGTAGATAAGATTTTTCTTGCACACCAATGATAAGTTTGGAAATATGTATACATATATTCGATTTGCCAATATTTTAACATAATTAACATGTAGTGGATATCCTGCCGTCTAGGGAAGGGGTGGGGAAGTTGGGGGGAAAAATTTGTAATGGAAAGCTATGTAAGGGTTATTGTTGAAGAATTACCCACACATATGTTATGCAAATAAAATAAAATTTTAAAAAAAATAAAATAAAATAAAAATAAAATAAAAAAAAATAAAAAAAAAGAATTCCAGTTTTCAGCAGCTCCCTTTCCCAGCTCCAGTACTCACAACATCTTTATTGAATTATGATAATATATGACCCAAGATTGCAAAGCCACCCCACCCCCGCCAATTACATTTATCCCAGGCAACCCTCCAGAGAACCCATTTTGCTGCTGTCGGCAAAGTCTTGGGTGACCTCTTCATGTCCCTTCACTCAAAAGAAAAACTTGGGGCCCTGTCCCAGTCACTCATTGCAGTAGTTGCTTGGAAGAGGTCTCTGTGTCCTGTCATTGGAGCCTACACAGAGAGGCAGAATGGGAACTTTCATGCCCCAAGTTTAGCAACAAAGGCTAAAGGGAAAAGGAATTCTTGGGAAAGGAATAGAAGAAAGGACTGGTCTCATATCAGAAGGAAGCCATCAGGCGGGCTGCCTTGGACTTGATAACTTTCTGGCTTTGGCTCCTTGGACACACACACACACACACAATTCTTTCCTTACCCCTGCAGTATGCAGTAAACAGCATAGATCTCCCTTCTTTCAGGGTCAGTGACAGGCAGAAGGACCTGTGGAGAAAAAAAAATCCTATGTCAAACCTTTGCTCCTCAAAGAAAGGGTATGACCATCATGTCAGCCCTGGGAGTCACACGGGGCTCCCAGAATAAATCACAGGGTCAGAGCTGGAGACCCTGGAGCATCTCACATATCATCAGCAGTCTGATCATGTCTGGGCTCTGCCTTAGACAATGATCCAGGATGAAAGGAAACTAGGGAGAGGTGGGAGGAGCCCTGTGTCACCAGAT
>JAJPUD010000276.1:577024-631629 GCA_023553655.1 Myrmecobius fasciatus
ATTTTGGGACTTGAAATTAAAATCAGAGTTCAAATTCCTCACTCTAATACTTGTTAGCTCTATATGATTATTGAAAATTCTTAACCTCTTTGACCCTCTGTTTCTTCATCTATAAAAAGAAGAGACTGAACTCCATGAGTTATAATGTCCCTTCTCAAAATTTATGATTCTCTGATGACAGCTATGGAAAAACAAAAACTAAGGTTTTTGTGAAATCCCAGAAGAAAAATTGTTAGGAACAAGGTTGAATGCTTTGTCACACAGAATTAGTGAGTCCGCCCAAAGATTCATATGAACTATTTGTGTCTGATATATGGCTGAGCATTGTGAGCTCATTTTGGTCTAATCAGCCATAGTCAGAGACACTCTAACCCAATTCTAACATAATAATGTCATTTTGGTCCTCTGAAAATGAATAACAGCAATATCATCAGAAGTCTTTGCTCAAAGACCTTGCAGCAGTTAGATGGCACCATAGTGTACAGAGGTCTGAGCCTAGAGTCAGGAAGTCAGGAATTCAAATCCAACACTTATCAGCTTTGTGGTCCTGGACAGGTCACTTAACCTATCTGCCTTGGTTTTCTTAACCATAAGATGGGAATAATAACAGCATGTATCTCACAGAATTATTTTGAGAATCTTTTGAGATAATACTTGTACTTAGCATATTGCCTAGCACACAGTAGGTGCTATATAAGTATTATTTCTTTTCCAGAAGAAGGAATCCAGCACTTCTTCAGAAAGCCCACCCAACTTTGGAGCATCTCTCATTGTTAGGGAGTTTTCTATTGCAGCAAATCCTTTTTTTCAGGATTTGAATACATGTCCTCTGAATCTAAATCCAATGACCTATTTTATTTTTTAATAAGCAAGCATCTATTAATCTAGATTTTACTGTTAGGGGCCAAACAGAAAAAAAAATCTCCTCTCTTCCATTAAAGATGTCTAATGTGATCGCCAAAACTTCTCCTCTCAAAGGTACTCATTCTTTCAATCAATATCCATATGATGTTGGGCTCACAGTCCATCCCCATCCTGCTGACCTTCCTCTAAACATGCTCTACCTCACCAATGTCGTTCCAATGATACTCAAAACTGAACGTGAAAATCCAGAACTGATCTGAGACTGGCTGTTGGCCACAAACTATTTCTTCCCTGTCCCTGGAAATTTTTCTCCTCAGGATATAGTCCTAGGTGTTTGGATTGCTGCATCACAACCACAGTCTTATAAAGAGCTTACAGTCAACTTAGACTTCCAGGTCCTTTGCTAACAAACCACCAAGGCTGTCTTCTACTTGTACTTACATTGCATTTTTAAATCCAAGTGTAAGGCTTTACCTTTATCCCAACTAAATTTCTTCTGACTATACCTAGTCTAGAGGGCCACAGATAGTGGGGGAACTCTGGGTGAGGTATAAAATCCTCCAGCCCAGCCAGGAAACCTGCTGACAGTGTCTGGTTTGGCTTTTCTGCCCCCCTGGGGGCATCTTGGCCCTCCTAAGAAGTCAGAGGACATGACAACCTGTGTTGCAATTAAAGCAGAGATGTACTAAGTGGCAAAGAGACATCTACACACAATAGCAAGTTGTTTGTGTTCCTGCATGCCTAGTATATAGTTAGCAAATGTGCAGTGTGCTATAGTTATGTAAGGATATTAGGGTATATAAGGCTGAGGGAATTTGGAATAAATGAACTGCATGTTTGATCACCCACGTGAGTTCCGCCTCTTCACTCCTCTCCTATGATCAAAGACTCAGGCTGGTACCAAGATCCTACAGTGAGCTAGTCCACATATTACAATCTAGCCCAATTTTCTATTTTGCCAATAATGTTTTAGATCCTGATTCTGTTATCCAGAGTCTTAACTTTATATCCTCCACAAATTCAATGAGCATGTCATCCAAATTACAGATAAGGGGGCATCCAGGTGGCCTAACAGATAGAACTTTGATTTAGAGTCAAGAAGACCTGCCTTAGACACTTGTTAGCTATGTTAGCCTGGACAAGTTGCTTACACTTTCTCTACCTCAGTTTACTTGACTGAAAGTGGAGATTATACTAGTACCTAACTTATGGAGTTGTTGTAATGGTAAAATTAAAATGCATAAAGTGCTTTGCAAAACATAAAATGCTTTATAAATGCTAGCGATTATTATTGAGGATAGATAGATGGTACAATGGATGGAGCACTAAACTTGGAATCAGGAAAACATCTTGCCTCAGACACTAGCTATGCGACCCTAGGCATGTCATTTAACCCTGTTTGCCTCAGTTTCTTTATATGTAAAATGAGCTGGAGAAGAAAATGGCAGACCAATTCAGTATCTTTGCCAAGAAAACCGCAAATGGAGTCACAAAGATTTGGACACAACTGAAATGACTCAATAACAACAAATTATTGTTTTTATATAGCAGCACAGAGCCAGACACAGACTTACATGGCATGACCCCAGATCCCTCCTTCCAAACTGACACCAAAACATTCATGACTATTGTTTGGGGTATGACTATGGAACAGTTTCCCAAACTATCACCCAAACTTCTCCATAATTTATATGAGACTTTTAACAGATTTTATCAAAAGCATGCTAAATCCTAAGCAAACTATTTCTACCATTCACATGACAGACCAATTTAAGAATCCTGTTGAAAAAGAAAATAATGTTTAGTTCATCATGATCCATTCTTGGTAAAGACATGCCATCTCATTGCAAAAATAATTTTCTTTTCTAGATGTTCATGAACCATTTAAAAAAGATCCATTCTAGAATTTTGCCAGAATTGATTAGTTGTAGAGTCTATTTTTTTTCTCTTTTTTGAAATCTAAGACAATATTTATCCTTCTCTGGTCCTTCATCATGTCTCCCATTTCCTGCAATCATTCAAATATCATAGATAGAGGCTTAGCAAACACTCTATCAGTTCTTTCAGTATGTGGGGATATAGTTGTCTGGCCTTGGCGAATTGAATACACCAAGGGCAGCTATGTGTTCTCTTCCAATCTCAAGTATGAATTCTCTCTTAGCTTGTATAGTTATGCTCTCTCAGTCCAAAGGTCATTCTCCTTGGCAGAATAAACAGAAGCAAAATATTTTTTTTTGCTGAGGCAATTGGGGTTAAGTGACTTGCCCAGGGTCACACAGCTAGGAAGTGTTAAGTGTCTGAGACCAGATTTGAACTCAGGTCTTCCTGATTTCTGGGCTGGTAGCAAATTAAAATTAAGCAGAACTCCTGCCTGCTCTCTTTTGTCAAGTTTCCATCTTCCCATCCATCTTGAGCAGCAATCTTGTCTCTTATCAGATCTTTTTTTTCTTTTTCCTAATTTAGTTTTCAAAAATGAAATCTTTAGCTGCACTTCTCCAGCCTCAGTTTATTCAATATTTTACTACTCATGAGTATATATCTTCAAGGATACACGTCTTTTACTTGTCCTGACTTCCATTTTTGATGCATATCTTCTTAAAAATCTAAGTTGATTAGAGAAGTTCTTGTGCAACCACATCAGTCTCTTCAGATAGGTTTTCATTCTTCCTCCAAGATGATACAGTGAATTGCTGGAAGAATTTAGTTAAAATCCCAACCCTGACACTTACTACCTGTGAGACTCTGATCAAGTCAATTAACTACTTTAAGCTTCAATTTCCTCAGCCAGGTGGCACAGTGGATAAAGCGCTAGATCTGAAATTAAGAAAACGTGAGTTGAAATCCAACTTTTGCCATTTATTAGGTAAGTAAACCTGAGCAATTCTCTTAACTCTACCTGCCTCATTTTCCTCATCTGTAAAATGGGGATAATAATAACACTTACTCCCAAGAAATATTTTTAAAGCACCTAGCAGAGTATCTGGCATATTTTGGGTCATGTGTAAAGGCTATTTTTATCTAGAATATTAAGAAGAAATTCCCTGAAGCAAATAAGCCAATCATAGAGACATAGGGACCAGAAGCCATTAGAAGAAGGTTTATAGAGGGGCAGCTAGATGTCATAGTGAATAGAGCATCAGCCCCAAAGACCTGAGTTCAAATTTGATTTCAGACAGACTAGTCATTTAACTCTTTTTTAAAAATCTAGAGGTGATAGGGATTATCTCCAGTGATATTAGGTCTTTTGCCATAGAAGATCAAAGTCTCTTTAGTCATAATTAAGTCATGGATCAAAACTACAGAGATGATTATAGAAAGTAGAAGAGGGGGCAGAGAGATGTGGTAACTTACCCAAGTAGAAGTAGGGATTCAAATTCAGGTTCTATGAGTTCACAACTCTAAGTTCATCACCTTCTCCTCTGAATCTTACAACTTCCATGTTGATTATCACCACTTGACAGATGAGTAAATTAAGGCTCAGAAAGACTCGTGAGCTTCTAGAGAGGTGGAAATCACCTTGAAATTCTAATCAGATCCATTTTACAGATTAAGAAACTGAGGCCAAGCGAAGTTGCCCAAGGTCACACAGAAAGTGTCAGAGAGAGAATCTGAACTCAGATCCTCTCTCTCTAAACTTATTTACCTTTCTACCCAAATAGATCTGCATTTGTTTCCTTAGGATATTTCTTACAACTCTATTTCTTCATCCTTCTTTATTGCAATAATCAAGAGGTAAGTTTTAGCTGAAACCCTGAATGAAATCAGTAGCAATACAGTGAGTTCCCACCTGCTACAAAATTTGTCTCAGGCATGTAAACATTTCACTTCTGCTCGTCATTGTGGGTATCCTTGGGGCTATAAGAATTACGCCTCCCCGTGCCAAGACATGGTGTAAACTGGGTGCCCGGGCTATGCTTGTCTTTGTTGACTTTGATGAGTAAATGGAAAGATTACACGGTTTATGTAAACGAAAGTCATGGCATTCCCTGGTAACATCTTCCCCAGAAGATTAGTAAATTGAACACACAGGCACAGATTGACTGAAATGTTCCCATCTGAATACAGAATATAAATGCTTTCTTTCTCATGACCTGGCATGTGTTAAGAAGAAAAATAAAAATAAAGTCTCCAACAAAACTCCTGCAATTTTTTAGTTTTCGAAGACTACTTGTTTATGGAATTTTTATTGTTGAGTAATTTCCTTCACGTTCAACTCTTCTTAATCCCATTTGGGGTTTTCTTAGAAAAGATACTGGAGTGGTTTGCTATTTCCTTCTCTAGTTCATTTATACATATGAGGAAGTTGAGGTAAATAGAGTGAAGTGACTTGCCCAGGAACACACAGCTGACAAGTCAAATAGTGATGTTTAAAACCAAAAAACTGAATTGTGACAGCCTTTTGGAAGGAAGAAGAAAAAAGATCAAATTCTACTTCCTATAAGTGGGGGAAGTAGCCTAGATTTTCATAGAATTAAGACGTTTTCCTCTGTTGTAATTTCAGAATAGGAGTAGGATTTGGCGAGACCCATAGAAAGAAGTTTTGAAAACTGAGATGATAATTCCTTGAGAACTGAGACTTTGATTTTTCTTTGTCATTATATCTATCTCCCAAGTATCGATTATAATGTCTGGCATATAGTAGGCAGTTGATTAATGTTTAACATCATATTTCTTTATCTGTGTGTATATTCCCCTCATACAAATGTGAGCTCATTGAGAATTGTTTCTTTTTTGTCCTTGTATGTCCAGTGCTCAGCACAGTGCCTGGAACAGAACTGGTATTTAATAAATATTTAACTATTGATTGATTGATGAATGTACCCTTGAGGGTAGGGGCTGTTTCATTTTTGTCTTTGTACCCTAAATGAGTGTCACACATAGGTGCTTAATTTCTGACACATATTGATTGATTGATTGACTTACTGATGAATTGAAGTCAATTGAATCAACCTTAAAAGAACACATTTAGGCCATCCATAAATCCAGGACAAGTCCATTGGCCTGGAAGGTCAGTCCTTGAAACATTGTCAGCAGAATGAGTCAGATTTGGGATTTTGGTGATGTGTTTTTTTAAGCATCTACATCAGGATGCAAACAAATCCCTTCCTCCAGGCTTCCTACTTTCTCCATTCCCCCACCAATCCAAAACTCAAATAAAACCCTTCCTAATCTCTGATGTACCATATTCCAAAATGGGCAAGGATCTCCTCTCTGCCTTTTCTGGTGATAATTCGAACAGAGGAGGCTTATCAACCATCCAACAAGCAATATTTTTCTCTTCTTTTCAACCCAAGTTGGGGAAATGAGGTCTTACATGTTAGCAGGCCCAGGTTGTGTTCAAATGAAGATTGGCCTTTAAGAAACATATTTTATTCATGTTCCTAGTACATGGTGTCTCAGCATTCCCATCTTCCCCTTATACACAGCACTTAGATCCATCCGAGGAGAGACTGCATGATAAATATTTTACTCTCAGAGAGCATTCCTGTAACACTTGGTTGGTGTGAAGTCATTTGAAAGCTGGTTCTCACCCTATGATTGGGAGACAGAAAAAGAAAAATGTTATATTGACCCCAGAGAGGTTCTGCAAAGTTTATATAGAACAAAGTTTGCATGCAATTGAAAATGAAATCCTGGCACTGTTTGGAGTATTCTAGCAGTGGTCAGAGTTGTACCAGGTCTGGACAGTGGGGCTCTTCCCTAGGGCAATGACATTTAGAGAGTGCACAAATTTAACACATGAAGTCCTTTGGAAGCAGAGAAGCCATTTTAGTTAACTAATTCTCCCTCTATTCCACTTAACTTAGTTTCTCTTAAATAATTCTTGTATTATTTTCACATCATGAGTTATAAAGTTGACTTGAGGATATATTTATGGTCATGCTGTTTAGGGGAGGAGAGGGATGAGAGAAGAATAACTGCCCCAGGTAATAGAATTAATAATAATAGCTCTGATGGAGATATATGAGAAACAAAAGACTTAGGTTGAAGGTCTTTCCTCTGATGCTTTCCTGTCATTTGCTCCTAATGAAATTAGCCCATCTCTCTGTTTCTCCATCCTTAAAAGAGAGATAATAATGCTACAATTATTACTGCATGGGGCTATAATGAGGTTTACTTTATAAACCTTAAGGTACCATTTCATTATGTAACCTAGATTATGCTAGATTGGAAACAATGCTGGACTTGGAGTCAGAGGACCTGGCACATAGGAGAAACTTTATAAATGTTTATTGCTTGATTGACTCATTGATAAATTAAATTCAACTGAGTTTCCTTCATCTCAGTTTCCTTCTCATTAGTCCATCTCTGGACTAGCTCAGAGGTGTAATGGGTAAGAGTTTGATGAAATAAATAAAAATACAATAAAACATAGGTAATGTTAATTTATAATTTTCTAAGTCAATATGCATCTCACAAAGATCCTACTTCTATTTGACTTTGATGCTACGGAACAAGATAACCCTTCCACTATTACAGGTCAGCACCTTCTTTGCATTTTCTTAGAGCATTTTCTGGGGATACTGAGAGATTAAAAGAATTGGTCAACAATTATGCTTTTGAGGTGGAACTCTGAGCCAAGTCTTCTTGGATAATTCTGGATAATTCCAGACCTGCCATCTTAAAAGGAAACTTGATAAGC
Source organism: Myrmecobius fasciatus (assembly GCA_023553655.1). Lineage (NCBI taxonomy): Eukaryota > Metazoa > Chordata > Mammalia > Dasyuromorphia > Myrmecobiidae > Myrmecobius > Myrmecobius fasciatus. Next base: position 584,532 of record JAJPUD010000276.1, read on the forward strand.
TAGATAGTTTCCAGATGAAGGCAACCAGACCAGTAAAGGGCCCCAAGATGATGTCATTTTATGATCTGCTAAAAGAGGCTGGGAGAAGAAAAGACCTGAAGTGGGAATAAAGACCATGACATCTGTCTTCAGGGAGGCAGGTAAGTGGTTCAGTGGATTTAGGGTCAGGTTCAAATCCTACCTTTCAGACACTTTCTGGTTGTGTGACTTTGAGCAAGTTACTTAACCTTGGTCAGTTTCAGGGTCCAATCTGTTAAATGGAGCTAATAATAGCACCAACTTCACAAGGATGCTGTGACAATCAAATAAGGTAATATACATTCAAATATGCTATATAAACTTCAGCTGTAGCTATAGATATTGGAAAGTCAAAGAGGAATTGGAATAGTTTGGCTCCAGAGAGGAAAATATGGAGCTGAGGAAATTGAGGGAATCAGGACAATGAGTAGTGAATTGTGGGAAGTGAGTAATTCCCATTGACTCCATCTTGTGACTTAATTCTGAGCTAACTCAGTTACTTTTCTATTCAATTATGGATCTAGTCCAATTTCTGTCCTTTGAATAAAACTTTATTCAGTTGTGGAAACTGAAAAAAACTTTGTTGCATTATTTGAACCTAGCCCTATGTGGCACGGAAGCTGGACCACTTCTACTTGCTGTTAAGCCACTCTTAGCTAAAGTTATATAACTCTGCTTGCCTCAGTTTCCTCTGAGCTGCAGACGGAAATTGCAAACCACTCCAGTATGTTGGCCAAAATAAACTCAAACGGAGTCATGAAGAGCCAGACACAAGGACCTAGGTTATGCTGACCAGAAATCCAGTCGAATCCAAAGATTGATGCAAGGTATTTTCTCACAATACATCTCAAGCAATACATATATCTTATGTGAAAACTGGTTCCATTCTGATCCATGTTCCTTTGATTGGTTATGATACTTGGGAGGTGGGACAGCCCCTTTGCTGATTTCAGAAAATTGCATCTGTTCACTCTCTTCCTCCCAACTTGGAAAATCTCATTTTTTGTCCAATTTGAGATCATTTTACCTAATTATTATTTCTCTTTAATTAATTTCTCTTATTTGATTAATTTTTTTAATATATAAAAATGTCTTCCCCTGTATTTGGTGTTTAGGCCTAAGCTGAGGAAAGGGCCTGGTCCCAATTTGTTAACCAATTGACATGTATCACTTAATATGCTTGGAAGTTTGAACTGCAATCAATTCATCTTTCAGCTGCTAGAGAGTTCCTAAGAATTCACAAAGAAAAGAAAATCTTGTTATAGAGGGAAAACTGGGCCAAAATCAAAAGGACTGCCCCCTACCCGGAGGTGGTGGACTCCTGTTCACTGAAGGAAGCATCTTCCAGAAGAGGCTAAATGGCTATCCTCCAGGACCTTGGAGAGTGCATTCCTATTCATTAATGGTTGAACTAGGTGACTTCAGAGTTCCTTCTAGCTCTATCATTCTATGATCTAATTTCCCCCTCCCCTGTTTTACAGAGAATGAAATCAAAGCCCCCAAATCCAAACCTCCATGTGGAGATGGGACTATATGACCTCTAAAGTACTTCCAGCTCCAAATATGCAATCCTATAATCCTGTCACATTAACCTTTGGGATTTTACTTTCTCTTATCTTAAAAAAAAATTAATCAGTTGAACTCTAGGCTATCTAAGATGCCTTCCTGCCCCAAATCTATGATCCATTTTGTGGTACATTGTATTCTGCATTAGCATGAAGAGAAGCCATTCAAGGTCCCAAAACAAATCATTGTTGGGATAGAGAAAAGCAGCTGAGATTTCTGATTCAAATCCTCCCTTCAGTTACATTGGTCTCAACCAGACTCTGTTCCTGTTTTTTATATGCTGTGTGTCATATATGAGGTTGTTTACGGCATCTTTGAACTGCTAGACATTTCATAGCCAGATGTTTCCAGTTGTGATGGTCTATGGAAATATAAAACTGTCACACTTACAACTCTAGCCTCTTTCAAGATAACGATACAGTCTGTTCACAGCAAGAGGGCCCTCAGTTTATTGACAAGCACTAGACTCACCTTCCCCCAAATATGGAGCTAGAGAGAGATTATGCAAATGCTCTCCAACAGCTGTGGAAAACATGTTCCCTTGTATCTCCTTGTATTCTAATGAGGAAGCAGCCCCCATGCTGGGCTGTGAGGCAGCAGCTGCATAGCAAGACAGGAAATAACACAAATAAGATGACCTCATTATCCCTTTCTGGCCTGATCTCCCAACAGGCCCTCCCTACCCTTTCCCACCTCTGGACCTTTGTAAGAGCTATTCTTCAGGCCAGTAGAATGAGTAAAAGTGGATCCCCATTAGTGCGAATAATGAATCAACCTGAATTGTTTGCGTTATTCAGATTTGCCTTTCACATTTCCATTGTGCTGAAACTAATGATGATACTTTACATATTTATAACTTCCAATTGTGAGAATTAGAATACAAATGATGCTTTGACCACTTTAGGAGAAATTCATTATTTGAAGTAAAGGAGACCTAGCTGTATGTAATCCATCTAATCTGGCCTTACTCTCCCAAACTGACTATAAATACATGGTTATTCACATACATGCATACATACATACATACATACATATGTATACATACATACAGATATAAATATAGATATAATATCTCCTCGGGGTTCTAGGAATACTCTTCGGGGTTTGAGAGTCCCTTTTAATATGATGAATATGCTTCTATCTTTAGCTCCCAATTTAGTCCCCTGCTTGTCAGCTGACCAGAACATCAAGAACTTATTTTGGTCAAAGGTATGTGGATAGCAGGATGGGAGGGGTGATAGAGACTGAACCCCAAACTAAGCTTTTCTCTTCTCTCCTCACCCCTAGGCAGTTCCTTCTCAGGACTGTTCTGGAAAGTAAAACAATTTCTGGAAAGCCATCCTTCTGAACTCACTTGCTAATTTATAGATGATCTCTAGGTGGTGGCCAGGTTATCCTGACCTATAGGAATAGGACGCTTATGCAAAAGAAGGCTTTTAGGTGATTGATTGAGGCTTGTTCTCAACTAGTTAAGATATCTAAGGCAACCCTATCCTTGTACTTGGAATGCTTTTCTCTCTGCAAAGGATTTAGAACAGAAAAGTCACTGAGAATTTATGTTCCAGGTATCACCTGGGATAAAGAGAGCACTTCCTATTTTTGTGTCATGGGGAAGTCTCTTTCTCTATGTCTCACTTTCTTTAATTGTCAAATGATAAGGATTGGACTTGACAAATCTCTAAGGTCATTTACTTCCAGCTTTTAATTTATGGTCCTATGAGCTAATACAAACCCTTGATTTTACAGGAGAATTAAAGGATGCTCATAAAATCTAACTGACCTCAATCAACATCACCCAACTAGTAAGGGGCAGAGTCAATATTGAACCCAGGTCCTCTGGTTCCAAACCCAGAACTCAAGTAACCATAGCAATTCCATTACTCCACAGAACAGTGGGAACATGGAATAACTGGATATTTTCACCAATACATGTTGGCTATTTGGAATCTGCTTACCAGTCTCAAATGAAGAGGAAGCGGTGACTATCAAAGGCAGCTTAGAATCATATTTTAGCTCTCACCTTAAAGAGAGTTCCCTAATATCAAACATAATTGTCCTTTTTGCTATCTCTACCCAGTGGTCCTGGTTTACCCTACTGGAGCCAAATAGAACAAATCTAATCATGCTCTGTAAGACCTATCTTGAGACAGCTGAAGACAGCTAACAATCCCACTGAAATTTCTCCAAGCTAAACCTTCCTATTTTCTTCAACTGATCTTCATATAGCAAGGGCCAGAGACACTTTACCCTCCAGGCTGCTCACATCTAGATGCTTTCCATTTTGCCAGGGTTTTCATTAGACTGAAATCCCAGAACTGAATCCCAGATGTGGTATGACTACATGATAGGACAATGGGAGTATTCAATATAGCGATTTAAAACATCTGATCTAATAGTTCCATCTAGTTCTGACATTCCCTGTTCTAAATCCCTTACCCCAGCACTGAAATTCCATGTTCTAAGGCCTCTCCCAAATCTGACAATTATTGACACATGAATTTGTCTCCCTATATAGATTATAAAGTTTTGGTGGTGAGGAATTATGTTCCATATTTTCATGACCATATTTTGCTATTTCTGAAGCAAGGTATTTGACAGCAGGTAGCCAGGAGAGTACCCCAGGGATCTGCTTGGCTCTTGGTTGTTGAACATTTTGATTAATGACATATAAAGACATAAATGACTTTCCCATGAAATTTACAGATGACACAAATCTGAGAGAAATAAAAAAACACACAGGGAGGCAGTCATGATCCAGATAGAACTTCACAGGCTAGAATATTATTATTATTGAGTTAATTCTGAAAGGGACGCCAGAGACCATCTCATCTGTTGACAAATATCAAGTCCAACCTCCCCATTATTCAGAGAAAACTGAAGCCCACAGAGTTTAATTTGGCAAAATCCCATGAGTAGCAGGACCAAGAGACTTTCCACTGTACCATCCTGTCTCCTATTTTTATTGGTTCAGATCATATAAGATGAAATGAAGCAGAGATCCATATAAATTCTTACACTTCAAACCAGTCTCCCCAATACGGAGACAGATACTGAATCTACCAAAATGCAAGTCTCCAAGATTCTCTGTTACTTTGTACTCTCAAGACAGTGGCTTTGCAGACAGCAAGTGGGGATCGATGACTTGGATAGTTCATTGAACCTCCCTCAGCCTCAGTTTCCTCATAAGTAAAATGAGTTGATTGGATTCTGAAGTCCCTTCCACTTCTAAATCCAGATTCTATGAGCTGATGATCCCCCAGGCCTCCTAATGGTGAAATTTTATTATGTGAAATATCTCAATCTTTAAATTTTGTTGGTGAAACTGTGGCCTAGCAACCAACAAAATTTTAAGCTATTAGATAAAAGAGAAAACGTCTTATGCTTCTTTTCCCACATTTTCACATCCCCCCCTCTCATGGACTTCCACCTCTATTCAGTCTTTCTAACCTACCCCAGGGTTGCAAGCACAGGATAGGCTAGACACTTGGTGACAAATTGTCATAGTCATTGAGAGAAGGGAGCTTTTTCTAGATCCTTGTTAATTGACAAGGCTCAAGAGGGATTCCTTCCAACAATGCTTCTGGAAAAAGGAGTCTTTGAACTTTTGAGAATTAAGGTAAGGCTTATTTTTTTTTACAGTATCCTGCATGATGGCATTAATTAAGACAACAACAAAGGCAGGAAATGATTTTTGAATCATCTGTGTCTGCAAAAGAGAATGAAACCTTTCTGACCTTATTTTGGCAGCCACGGTTGTGTTTAGAGGTTAACCATTTTCCATCAATAAAACAAGGTCAGAGCTGGGAGAGACCTCAAAAGAGGGAATGTCAGAATTGGGAGGGATCTTAGAGAATGTCAGGGCTGAGAGGAGGCTTAAAACAGGGAATGTCAAGGCTGGGAGGAGGCTTAGAACAAGAAATGTCAGGCTGGGGAGCGGAGCTTAGAACAGGGAATGTAAGGGATGGGAGGGTTCTGAATCATGAAATAGTCTATCCAAACATACATTCATACACATAGACATACCTACATATACACAAACACAAACACAGATTCACCTTCTCACACAGATATACTCATACCCCGACTCATACTCACACACACAGACAAATACTCACAGACACAGACACAGACACAGACACATACACACACACCACATATACATTCAAACATACCTAATCGCATATACTCATACTTGTGTGTATGTGTGTACTCACACTTATACATATATTCACACTTATATTCATACATAAACACAAACATACTATATACACACTCACACAAGCACACATGGACATATTCATACTTATACTTACACACAGACACACACACACATTCATATACACAGCTATTCAGATAAATTTGCAGTCCCTCCTGCATACACATAGACATATCACACACATACACACACATTCAGACACACTCACACACAGCATTTGCTGGCTGTATATGCTTGCCATCTTCACAGTGAATTATACAGGATCTGAAATGACCCTTGTAAAGTCATCCAGCCTAGCCATGTGCTCTAAATGACTTCTGCAGGGTTGTCCATTCCTTGATGCACTCTCCTGTATAACTGCCTAATTTCAGTTGGTACAACTGGAGCAAAGCTGAGAAGAGGACAGCAGAGGGAGGGAGGATGAGAGGTCATCCCCAGCCTAAGGCAGGGGTAAAGTGGGCCCTGCCTAGGGATGGAGCCAGCACTGCCTCATGCAGGGAGAGGTAGGAAAGGGAATGCAAGGTCATGGAGCAAGAAGAGGCACTGGACTGTTTGATTTATTTTCATAAAGCCTGCTTTAGAGTAGCACCTTTGAATTTATTGCTTGTTTAATGGATTTTAACAAACCTAACTTTTAATAAAGAGGCATAGTAGAGATATTAAGTGGTGTGGGAAATTCAGACTCAAGTCAAATGGCTTTCTCAAAATTATCTAATCTAACTTTCATATATTCAAGAAACGGCCTGGGGCTTCAAGGACAAAAACATAATAGTCCCTGCCCTCAAAGATCTTACTTTTTATTGGGAGAAAAAACAGCTGGATAGCCCTATAAACAGAAAACAGATACTTGGAATCAGGGAGACCTGAATTCAAATCTAGTCTTGGACACTTCCTATTTGTGTGGCCTAGGTAAGTCATTTAAATTGTTTGTTCCTACTTTCCAGGCTTGTTGGAAAAACTGAAAGTGCTCTAGAAATACTAGGTTTTATAATTAGTATGGAAGCACCAAGAACCAGATAAATAAGTACAACACAGTAATAATGTAGCTAGATGGCCCAATGGCTATAGTGATGGATCTGAGTCAGGAAGATCTGAGTTCAAATTCAGATTCTTACTAATTGTGTTATCCTAAACAATCATTTCACCTCTTTGGCCTCAGTAAAGCAACTGGAGAAGGAAATGGCAAATCCATACTCCAATATTTTTGCCAAGAAACCCCTATGAACAGTATGGCCCATGGGATCATAGAGAGCTGGACATGACAAAATAATAATAGTTAGCAATTATATCACTCTCTAAAGTTGTAAAGCTATATGTATGTTCTGTCATTTAGTCCTTACAACAATTACAAAGTAATTTCTCAAGGGAGATGCTAGCAATTGAAGAATGCTAGCACTAAGAATGGGGCTCCATTGATTATCTTACCTACCTAAAAGTAATTACCTTTTTTTGTTTAGTAAATACTCTTTTTGACTGAATCAATTAATCAGAGCGCTGTGTGAATGGGGGCCCTACACCTCTTAGAATCAATCAAAGCCATTGTAGGAGGGATTCAGCCAGTACTAAGGAATTAATATAAAAGGATGGAATAAAGGGAGGAGGAGAAGGAAAAGGGAAAAGGGAGAAAGATGATCATGATGATCATGATGAGGATGAGGGTCTGAAAGTAGAGAAATTGGAACACATATATCATTTTAGCATTACCTCTAAAAAGCAAAGGTAGGACTGATCTGTGGTAGATAAAAGAGATATCAAGGAGTGTTACTTGTTTTACGGAAGATCTGAGCTGAGGAAAGTCTTAAGAAAAGATTGGCTCTTCCCCAATTTTCCTTCCTGGTACCTGTCTATCTACAAACCCTATAATATAATCTACCATCTCATTAACTTGTTTCCTATAAAGTGAATTTTTCCGTGAAAAGACCGGGAGTTAAAGATAGATATAATTGTAAATTAAACAGAGAGCCCACCCTCTGCCTAAATATTAGTAATATTCATAACTGGGGGCTTAACTGTGATTAAACTCTAATTGTTTCCTTAAAGTAAACTCCCCAACACCAAAAAGAAAGGAGCCATGTACAACATATGAATCGTAATTTTACAGTTGTTACAATTATTACAACTAATTCTTATAACAGGGTGTTATAATAGTCCTGTACTGGAGGTTGCAGGCATTCTGTACTTCAAAAGAAATTGAGGATTCTCTCTCTCCTTCCCTCCCTCTCCCTCTCCCTCTCTTTCTTCTTCCCCTCCCTCTCTTTCTCCCTTTCCTTCCTGTCTCTCCTTCTCCCTCTCCTCCCTCCATCTCTCCCTCTCCCCCCATCTGTATGTCTCTCTCTCCCAGCGAGAAGTGTAGGGACAATTCACCAATACATCATTAGAGTTTTTAACCTACTTTGTTTTCCAACCTTGGTAGGATTCACCCTCCTTAAGGAACCCTACCTCATATATTCCCAGAACCTGTTGGAAGTCCAACACTTTAATACCACATTTGATAATATCCCTGCAGTTCAGAATTTCTGAGCTCAAGAGCTTAGCCAGCCTCAGCCTCCCTAATTGCAAGGATTACAGGTGTACCCATCATGAACAATCAATGAGACTAAGGCATCTAAAAGGCAGAGGTGAGGAAGGCATATATTCTAGGCATGGGTGACAGAAAGCCATCCAATCCTTGGCTTGAACACTTCCTGTGTCTGGAAGGTCACTATTCTGGAAGACCACATGTTCCACTATTGAAAAGCATTAATCCTTAAGAAGTTCATCTTTATATTGCTTAACTGAAAGCAGCCTCTGAGTTACTTTTGCTCTGCCTTTTGGGACAAATAAAGACAACTTCCTTCTCATTACTATGATCTTTCAGGTATACAAAGACAGAGGCAATGTTCCTCCAAAATTTTACATTTTTTCTTTTTATTATTAACTTTGTCCTTATCACTCTATCCATTCAGAAATAGAAATATTTTTCACAGGTTATTTTTGTAACAGTGAAAATAGTACAAATGGGAAGACTTAAAGCCAAGTATTATTATTTTTTTACCCTAAGATCTTAGGATATACTTTTTAGTTGATTTCTTAGTCTCAATTAAAGGAAATTCAAGATTCATATGTTGGTGCTTTTGGTCATAATATACGATGTAGATAATTCTTTAGTATATTATATCTGGAAGAGGTAGGGTGGTATTCTTAGACCTAGTGTAGAATAAAAAAAGAGCTAGACTTGATATCAGGTAAGTCCTGCGTTCAAATTATGCCTCTGATGTTTATGTGTAATTTTAACATAGTCATTAAATCTTTCTGAGGTTCAACTCCTTTAGTCAAACAATAAGCATTTATTAGACAGTGCAGGGACTATGAAGGTGGCTGAAGTAGGTGCTATGGAGGACTAAGATATCTACCTGAAAATTAGTGTGCTTTCATAAAGGGTTGAGGAATGGTCAGTACAGTGTTTAATGCCTGATAACTTGAGGAAAAATCCTAAGAACAGAACAGAACCTCAAATGTTTATATGGACTATTTGTATCTGATCTGTGGTAGAGTCCTTCAAAATCATATTGGTCTGATCAGCAACAGTCACTTAATTCTATATATATAATATAGTAATTCTAACATAGTGATGTCATTTTGGTCCTCTTCAAAAATGAAGGATAGCAACTATTTATGAGCCCCCACTAGTGAACTTCACATTTCAATCAGACAGCAGACATCAAATCACTTTTTACCCAAGGGGATTTACTAAAAAGCATTGTACGAAGAGTTGGTACAAAACTTTTCCTTCCTCCTAGTCTGTGGCTCTCCCACAAGCATCATAAGTCTATAGAAGAATAGGCTGTAATTGGAGGGAGTTCTTGTGACCAGAGAGCAAATTTAGGATTCTTGGTTATTGGAAGTCTTTTTTAAAAATTCTATAGCTGGCATTCATCTGTTTTGTGCAAGAGGTTAGTTAAAGCCATTTCTTTTCTTAGATGGTTATCTTTGTATGTTTTTTGTGCATGTTTTTCCCTTCATTGTGTCTTTCTAGAGTTCTAGCTAGATGTGTTGTTTGTTAACTGGTATGATCTTTTTAAAAAACATGGTTAAAGAGGAAGCATAGCATTTCATCTGAACTTATACTATTCTACCTTCATTGCCCTCTGGTAAAGGTAAAGGGGTTTTCTTCATGGTATTCCCAAACCTGGAATCCTTTTCTTTTTGCTTTGCTTTGCTTCTGAAATCTTTTTTTTTGTTTAGCTGCTCATTCTTTTCCTTTCTTGATCAGATTAAAGAGTTTGGACCTCATCAATTACTTCCTGAAATCATAAAGCATAAACCATCTGGTTCTCTTATTTATGAGAATCATTAAAGAGTGGAATGGTCTGCTTCATTAGGTAGTGAAGTCCTCAAATGGAAGCATTCAATTAGAGGCTGGATGTTATAGAAGGGTTATATGTTATAGAGGGGTGTTATAGAAGGGATGCTTGTTCAATGTTAAATTGGACTACTTGGTCTCTGAGGTACTTTACAACTCTGATAATCTATGATACGCCAAAGAACTTCTAGTGTCAATATTATAGTATATAAAAGGAGACACCTTGCTCCTTACTATGTGACCTTTATTTGTCAAATAAGAGATTTGCATCCCCCAGATAACACAGCATGACCAAGTAGGATTTATACTAGGAATGCAGGGCTGGTTCAATATTAAGAAAACTATTAGCATAATTGACTATATCAATAACCAAATTAACAAAGACTATGTGATTATCTCAATAGATGCAGAAAAAACATTTGATAAAATCCAACATCCACTCCTACTAAAAAACACCAGAGACTATAGGAATAAATGGACTTTCCCTTAAAATAGTCAGTAGTATCTATTTAAAACCATCAGCAAGCATCATATGTAATGGGGATAAACTGGAACCATTCATAATAAGATCAGGGGTGAAACAAAGTTGCCCACTATCACCATTGCTAGCTTTGGCAATAACAGAAGAAAAGAAGATGAAAGGAATTAGAGTATGTCATGAGGAAACCAAATTATCACTCTCTTTGCAGATGATGTGATGGTATACTTAGAGAACCCTAGAGAATCAACTAAAAAACTATCAGAAATAATGCACAACTTTAGTAAAGTTTCAGGATACAAAATAAATCCACATAAATCATCAGCATTTTTATACATTACTAACAATGCAACAGCAAGAGATACAAAAAGAAATTCCATTTAAAATAACTGTCAATAGTATAAAATATTTGCTGCCAAGTGAAAGTCAGGAACTATATGAGCAAAACTACAAAACACTTCCTACACAAGTAAAATCAGATCTAAACAATTGGAAATATATCAAATGCTCTTGGATAGGTCAAGCAAATATAATAAAGATGACAATACTACCTAAACTAGCCTCTATATTTAGTGCTATACCAATTAAACTCCCCAGAAACTATTTTGCTGACCTAGAAAAAATAAAAATTCATCTGGAAGAACAAAAGGTCAAGAATTTCAAGAAAATTAATGAAAAAAAAAGCAAATGGAGGTGGTCTCGCTATACCAGATCTAAAACTATATATTACAAAGCAGCAGTCATCAAAACTATTTGGTACTGGCTAAGAAATATAGTAGTCAATCAGTGGAATAGGATAGGATCACAGGACAAATAATAACTTCAGCTATCTAGTGTTTGACAAACCCAAAGACCCCAGCTTTTGGGATAAGAATTCACTATTTGACCAAAACTGATGGGCAAATTGGAAACTAGTATGGAAGAAACTAAGCATTGACCCACACCTAACTCTGTATACCAAGATAAGGTCAAAATGGGTTCATGATCTAGACATAAAGAATTATATTATAAACAAATTAGAAGAACATAGGGTAGTTTACCTCTAAGATCTATGGAGGAGGAAAGAATCTGTGACCAGAGAAGAACTAGAGATAATTATTGATCACAAAATAGATGATTTTGACTATATTAAGTTAAAAGGTTTTTGTGCAAACAAAACTAATGCAGACAAGATCAGAAGGGAAGCAATAAACTAGGAAAACATTTTTACATTCAAAGGTTCTGATAAAGGCTTCATTTCTAAAATATATAGAGAATTGACTCAAATTTATAAGAATTCAAGCCATTCTCCAATTGATAAATGCTCAAAGGATACAAACAGACAATTTTCAGATGAAGAAATTGAAACTCTTTTTAGTCATATGAAAAAGTGCTCCAAATCACTATTGATCAGAGAAATGCACATTAAGACTACTCTGAGACTGACTAAGATGACAGGAAAAGATAATGACAAATGCTGGAGGGGATGTGGGAAAACTGGGATACTGATACATTATTGGTGGAACTGTGAATGGATCCAACCATTCTGGAGAGCAATTTGGAACTATGCTCAAAAAGTTATCAAATTGTACATACCCTTTGACCCAGCAGTGTTTCTACTGGGCTTATATCCTAAAGAGATGTTAAAGGAGGGAAAGGGACCCACATGTGCAAAAATGTTTGTGGCATCCCTTTTTGTAGTGGCAAGAAACTGGAAATTGAATGGATGCCCATCAATTGGAGAGTGGCTGAATAAATTATGGTATATGAATGTTGTGGAATATTATTGTTCTGTAAGAAACGACCAGGAGGATAATTTCAGAGAGACCTAGAGAGACTTACATGAACTGATGCTAAGTAAAATGAGCAGAACCAGGAGATCATTATACACGGCAACAACAAGATTATATGATGACCAATTCTGATGGACATGGCTCTCTTCAACAACAGATGATTCAAATCCATTCCAATTGTTCAGTGATGGAGAGTCATCTACACCCAGAGAGAGGACTGTGGGAACTTAGTGTGGAGCACAGCATAGCATTTTCACTCTTTCTGTTGTTGTTTGCTTGCATTTTGCTTTCTTCCTTCTTGGTTCAATTTTTCTTGTGCAGCAAGATAACTGTATAAATGTGTATACGTATATTGGATTTAACATATATTTTAACATAGTTAATATGTATTGGACTATCTGCCATCTAGGGGAGGGGTGGGGGAACGGAGGGAAAACTTTGAAACAGAAGGTTTTGCAAAGATCAGTGTTGAAAAAATTACCCATGCATATGTTTTGTAAATAAAAATGTTTTATAAAAAAAGAGATTTGGACTACAGAACTTCTAAAGCCCCTTCCAACTATAAATCTTATGATAGAATTTTTGATAGCATTAGAGCATGGTGCTGCTTCCACTGGAAAAGGAAATGGCAAATCACTCCAATATTTTTGCCAAGAAATCCCTGTGAACAGTGTGGTCCATGGGATCATAAAGAGCTGAACTTGTCAAAATAATAATAATCAATATTTACATTCCTCTCTAAAGCTGTAAAGCTATATGTATGTTCTCTCATTTAATCCTTACAACAACTACAAAGTAATTTCTCAAGAGAGATGCTAGCAATTGAAGAATGCTAGCACTAAGAATGGGGCTCCATTGATTATCTTACCTATCTAAAAGTAATTATCTTTTTTTGTTTGGTAAATACTCTTTTTGACTGAATCAATTATTGCCATGGAATTGTCTATTTCTGACACCCAATTTTAAACATCTGAGCAAAATTATATACCATTTTCTTTAAAATGGAATTTAGTAATATTTCCTGCTTTCCCAAGTGAGATCCTTCATTAAATATCAGGGCTAGCTTTTTCCCTCACCTGTTTAAAATAAAAGCTCCAGGTGTAGAGTGGAAATTGTGTGAGTCAGGGAATCAGGAGCCCTAGCTCTGCCATAGAAGATGTTGCAGAGGATCTCGGAGCTGGAAAAATCTTCAGAATCCAGCTAACGCCAACTGTTACCTGAATGTGAACAAACTACAAGCTCTAATAGAGTGTGAATCCTAGAGAGTAAGAACTGTTTCTTTTTTTCTTTTCATTGCATCCCCAGCAATTAGCTTAGTCTCAGATATAGTATATTCTAGGGTCTCTACCCACTCAGACATTCTCTTTTCTGAGTATCCTTCTAGTTTTATTTTTCTATGAGTCTTGCTCCAATTAAAAAAAAACCTCCAATAACAACATTATTTAATAGAAATTTCCCTAGAAACAAGCTTTCCACTCCATAAAATTGAAGTATAGTATTCCATAAAAGTGAGATGCAATTTTGTGGTTAATCTATTAAAAAATATCCAACCACCTTGAAGCATAAATTGTGACATAGACAAAATGTGATGGATTTTTTAAGTGTCCCCCTGTGAGAAATGGATGGCATTTTGGTTTCCACAGTTATGAAAATTAAAGTTGGAGAAATGAAACTTAAATTAGAAAAATGAAACCCACAATGACATCAAAGAATAACCAAAGGTGGAGGTGCTCTTCCCCCAAAAGAATGTAAGCTCATTGGGGGCAGGGACTGACTTTGTAATCAGGGGCCATGGCCTGAGATTTGAAAAGAATCTTTTGTTCTTTGCCCTTAGCCATCCTCTGTTAGCTTCCCCCTTCTAGAAGAGAAGCTCTTTGGGAGCAGGGACTGGCTATATAATGAGAGGTAGAGATTCATGTCATGTAACTTTTGTAACATGCAATTAAAGAGGAATCAGGGGAGGGACTGGTGCTTCAGGATAGGAAATAAAATGCTGCCTTTGGAGTTTCAAAGGTGTGTCTTCTCACGTAGGCACCCATTCTTTTTTTTAATTTTATTAAAGCTTTTTATTTACAAAACATATGTATGGGTAATTTTTCAACATTGATCCTTGCAAAATTTCTGTTCCAAATTTTCCCCTTTTTCCTCCTACTCCCTCCCCTAGAGGTAGTCTATTGGCAGGTAGTCCAATACATGTTAAATGTTAAAATGCATGTTAAATCCAATATATGTATACATATTTATGTAATTATCTTGCTGCACAAGAAAAATCGGATAAAGAAGGAAAAAAATCTGAGAAAGAAAACAAAATGCAAGCAAACATCAACAAAAAGAGTGAACATGCTATATTGTGGTCCACATTCAGAGAAGATATAAGAAGGTAGGTAACATCTACACTATTTGGATGCAGATAGCTCTCTTCATCACTGAACAACTGGAATGAATTTGAATCATCTCATTGTTGAAGAGAGCCACGTCCATCAGAATTGATCATCATATAGTCTTGTTGTTGCCTTATATAATTATCTCCTGGTTCTGCTCATTTCACTCAGCATCAGTTCATGCAAATCTCTCCAGGCCTCTCTGAAATCATCCTGCTGGTTGTTTCTTACAGAACAATAATATTCCGCAACATTCATATACCATAATTTATTCAGTCATTCTCCAACTAATGAGCATCCATTGTTTCCAATTTCTTGCCACTACAAAAAAGGCTGCCACAAACATTTTTGCACATGTGGGTCCCTTTCCCTCCTCTAAGATCTCTTTGGGACATAAGCCCAGTAGAAACACTGATGGGTCAAAGGGTATGCACAGTTTGATAACTTTTTGAGCATAGTTCCAAATTTCTCTCCAGAATGGTTGGATCCACCAACAATGCATCAGTGTCCCAGTTTTCCCACATCCCCTCCAACATTCGTCATTATCTTTTCCTGTCATCTTAGTCAATCTGGCAGGTGTATAGTGGTATCTCAGAGCTATTTTAATTTGCATTTCTCTGATCAATAGTGATTTGGAGCACCTTTTCATATGACTAGAAACAGTTTCAATTTCTTTATCTGAAAATTGTCTGTTCATATCCTTTGACCATTTATTGATTGGAGAATGGCTTGAATTCTTATAAATTCAAGAATATAAATTATTATAAATTCAATTATAGAGTCAATTCTCTATATATTTTATAAATGAAGTTTTTATCAAAACCTTTGAATGTAAAAATGTTTTCCCAGTTTGTTGCTTCCCTTCTAATCTTGTCTATATTAGTTTTGTTTGTACAAAAGCTTTTTAACTTAATATAATCAAATTTATCTATTTTGTGATCAATAATGATCTCTAGTTCTTCTTTGGTCACAAATTCTTTCCTCCTCCACAGATCTGAGAGGTAAACTATCCTATGTTCTTCTAATTTGTTTGTAATATCATTCTTTATGTCTAGATCAGGAACCCATTTCAATCTTATCTTGGTATATGGTGTTAGGTGTGGGTCAGTGCCTAGTTTCTGTAGGCACCTATTCTTGCAAGAATATAAAATGAATCTTTCCTGCATTCATCAGTGAGTCAGTGGAGTTCTTGGTAAGATATTTTGTTTCTTACAGGAGTGAAAAGTAAGAGAAGATATAAGAAGGTAGGAGCATCTAGGGCAGAGGGTTAGGGGAAAGAGGGAAAATTCTGGAACACAAGGCTATGCAAGGATCAATGTTGAAAAATTATCCATGTGACAGCTAGGTAGTGCAGTGGATAGAGCACCATCCCTGAAGTCAGAACGACCTGAATTCAAATGTGGCCTTAGACACTTAACACTTCCCAGCTGTGTGACCCTGGGCAACTCATTTAATCCCAATTGCCTCAGCAAAAAAAATCATCTGTGCATATGTTCTGAAAATAAAAAGTTTTAATAATTAAAAAAAAGGTAGGCACTCTTAGTAGTTTTGTGAATTGGTCTAACCATTCTTAAAAGAAATTTAAAATTAAGTTTTTTTTAAATGGTGAGTTTTAATGTAACAAAATGACAATTTTACCTTTAAATTAATCTACTTATTCAGTGCCATGCCAATCAAATTGCTAAGAAATTACTTTACAGAGCTAGCAAAAAAAATAATAACAAAATTCTTCTGGAAGAACAAAAGGTCAAAAATTTCAAGGGAATTAATGAGAAAAAGTGCAAATGAAAGTGGCCTAGCTGTACCAGACCTAAAACAATATTATAAAGCAGCAATCATCAAAACCATTTGGTATTGGCTAAGAAAGAGAGTCATTTGGGGCAGTGGGCAGAGCACCAGCCCTAAAGTCAGGAGGACTTAACTTCAAATCTGGTCTCAGACACTTGACATTTTCTAGCTGTGTGACCCTGGGCAAGTCACTTAACCCCAATTGCCTCAGCAAAAAAAAAAAAATAATAATAGAGTTATTCAAGATTAGAAGGGGAGCAATAAATTGGGAATTCATTTTTACATGTAAGGGTTCTGATAAAGGCCTCATTTCTAAAATATATAGAGAATTGACTCATATTTATAAGAATTCAAGCCACTCTCTAATCGATAAATGGTCAAAGGATATGAACAGACAATTTTCAGATGAAGAAATTGAAGCTGTTTCTAGTCATATGAAAAAGTGCTCCAAATCACTATTGATCAGTGAAATGCAAATTAAGACAACTCTGAGACACCACTACACACCTCTCAGATTGGCTAAGATGACAGGAAAAGATAATGAGGAATGTTGGAGGGGATGTGGGAAAACTGGGACACTGATGCATTGTTGGTGGAACTGTGAACAGATCCAGCCATTCTGGAGAGCAATTTAGAACTACGCTCAAAAAGTTATCAAACTGTGCATACCCTTTGACCCAGCAGTGTTTTTATTGGGCCTATATCCCAAAGAGATCTTAAAGGAGGGAAAGGGACTCACATGTGCAAAAATGTTTGTGGCATCCCTTTTTGTAGTGGCAAGAAACTGAAAACTGAATGGATGCCCATCAATTGGAGAATGGCTGAATAAATTATGGTATATGAATGTCATAGAATATTGTTGTTCTGTAAGAAACGACCAGCAGGATGATTTCAGAGAGGCCTGGAGAGACATGCATGAGCTGATGGTGAGCGAAATGAGCAGAACCAGGATATCATTATATAAGGCAACAACAAGACTATATGATAATCAATTCTGATGGACATGGCTCTCTTCAACAATGAGATGTTTCAAACCACTTCCAATTATTCAGTGATGAAGAAAGCCATCTACACCCAGATAGAGGACTATGGGAACTTAGTGTGAACCATAATATAGCATTTTCATATTTTCTGTTGATGTTTGCTTGCATTTTGTTTTCCTTCTCAGGTTTTTTCCTTACAGATCGGATTTTTCTTGTACAGCAAGATAACTGTATAAATATGTATGCATATATTCAATTTGTGTATTTTAACATAATTAACATGTATTAGACTTCCTGCCATCTAGGGGAGGGGGTGGGAAGAAGGAGGGAAAAATTTGTAACTGAAAGCTTTGCAAGGGTCAATGATGAAAAATTATCCATGCATATATTTTGCAAATAAAAGTCTTTAATTTAAAAAATGAGATCATATTTGTAAAGTAGTTATAAGTAGAGTATTTGGCACTTATGTTTCCCTCCTTCTACTTTCCCCTCTTTCTGTATCCCCATGAGACCCTTACCCAAATTAAAATCAGAGTCTCTCAAGATGAAAAAGTTTTTTAAAAAAATGATTTATTACAACCTCCAAGAAAGGGCAACTCCCAACAGACAAGGTGTCAGTAGAGGAATGCAAAGCACAAGCTATAAACACAGGATTATATAGACTCTAATGCAAAAGCCCGAATCTCACCTTCTGACCTTTTCTCCCATTGGCTAGGGAGTTATAATTTACCCAGAGACTAAATATGTACCCCAAAAACAAAGAATATTAGTCAATAACAAACTCTTTACCATTTTAGGTCCTCGATGCTAATGAAAAGATTGGGGGGGGGGAGAACAGGAGGGAAATGTATGTTAATCTAAAATAATCAAACACTTGTAGCTTTTAGCTATAGTTCAACCTGTTATTGCAAAGTCTCAAGTCACAATCAGGACATAGGTCAAGGCCACATTCTTATGGGAGGTCTTCAGTCAGTTTATCCCATTCACCTAGTATCTGGCCTATGCCCTTATAGAGGGTATGTATTTAATAAACGGTCTTTTGATTAGATCAGATTGAATCCATTTGCATGTAATGAATGCAATAAACAGTTACTGAGGGCCAATTTTGTCTGAGGGGGGCTGTGCAAGTCAGTGGAGAGCCGAGCATTCAGACCCAAGTGCACTGTGGCTTCTTCAGGGTGCAGACTCCAACCCAACTAACTAGAAAAGCAGAAAGAGAATGAAGGAAGGATAAAGGTTTCTGGGAGGAGCAGCCCAAACTCTTCATACATCAACCATGGTCTCTCAGGTTCCTCAGGAACAATGGAACAATAGAACAATGGGGTCTCAGAAACTCAACCTTCTGCCTGGGCTTTAAAAGCTCAGACATGCGGGAAGCTCTGCAGATGAGGATTAATCTTCCCCCAGCCCTTCCCCAAACACCAGCTCCTGTGGCTGGAGATTTGCATTCAAAGTTTTAAAACAAGAATGAATTTTAACAATTGAATCCCAAATCCCCAGGAAATCGCCTCTTATACCAGCCAGCTCTGACAAAGCTTTAATTAGGCCAGCCTGAGGAGTCTGGGAGCCCAGAGACAGAGGAAGCTGAGTGCTCAGGTGGTCGCTGGGTGAATGTCCCAGCTCCCATAGAAAAGAACTCCGGAAATAGGTATTCAGAAAGGCTCAGAGACAGCTGTGAAATGGTTTCTTTTCAAGGTCTTAGTGGGTGTGTTTTGCATTCAGTGTTTTGTATTTTGTTTATTTGTTTTAGTTCCAATTATAAAAAAGGACCAAAGGCATTCTGGGGCCTTATAGTTCTCTCTGAGTGAAGAGGAAATGAAAGCTTGGGACTGGGAGGCAGAGAAAGTGCTTGAAGATGGACATGTGAAAAGTGAGGTCAGCTTACCATTTAATCTTTATTAATTGCTAAGTCAGCATGATCTTGGCTGCCTACACATTCACCAGTCTGAAAATGGCTCAGCAGCTATCATTCCTCCTCTCTTGAAACACCTCAGTTTCCCTGAATTGTTCTGCCTCAGTTTCTCTGGTGGCCACTCTCCCCTTCCTTGCCCCATTGGGATTGGGAGAATAGGGGCCTCGAAGCTCTGGCCACTTTCACATTCTAAAGAGTCATAAAACTCCAGCCAGCTTATCTCATATGCTTGAGTATCTCCTGGTCTCAGACTTCCTGTTTCCTGCTCAACCAACTTCTTGATCCCTAACCTGTCAGAATTCAAAAGTTATGGTCCTTCCTGGAATTTCCACTCACCCAGTGCTCTGGCCCCCACCACCAACCCTTGCTTTTGTTTCCTGGATAATTGGAGCCCTATAAAAGTCTCTGGAATTACTTGCTGGTTGCTGGATCCTTTAAGACAAATGTCCCATTCAGCCTGTAAAGGGTCTGTAAATGCCCTCCTGTCCCTGACATTCATGTTCTAAGGGCTCTCCAAGCTGTGACATTCCATGTTCTAAGGCTCCTTCCAGCTCTGACATTCTCTGTTCTAAGGCCCTTCCCAGCTCTGGCATTCTCTGTTGTAAAGATCCCTCCCAGCTCTGATATTCCATGTTCTTTGTCCCCAAACTTCCAAATCCATATTGTAAAATCCCATGTTCAAAAGAAAATCAGACTCCAATTTATTTCTCTTTAGCAAATATTCATAAATTGTGTAAACCAATGCAGACATTAGGTAAAATTTGGATTTCTCTTTCTCCCAAAGGGGAAGATACCTGGAGAATGTAAAAGCCAATTCTCCAGATCCAAATCCTCCTTTTCCCTAAAAGGAAGTAAACCAGAGGAAGATGATACTTGTGAAACTGAAGATTTTTGTTAAGCAGGGATGAAAAATGTACACATGGAAGTCACCAGCCTAATGCTGAGCAACTCATCTAAATAATAGATATAGAGGAAATATATATTTTTTTAAACAAAGGAAGGCAGAGAATTGAGAAAAGAGAGGGGAGAAATGGACAGCTCCTGGAGGGAAATGAGTCAGAGAGCCCCATTTCTAAGGGAAGGAATAGATCCAGGAAACAGGAGGAAATGAAGAATTCTAGGTGTCAGAACTGTGGCTTTTTGATACACAAATCAGAAGGCATGCTTGGCAACAAACAGGCTTGGCAGTTCAAGGCTTCAGCATAAAACAATAAGATAAAGGGATATCTCCCCAAACCATAACATAGCATGTGTCCCAGACCCCCAAAACCAATAGTTAGCGGAGTCTCTGAAGATAAAGATGTCTTTTGAAAGTCCATAAACCACCAAATGACAGGGCTGGTGGGAGTTCAATCAGCTTCAGAGTTGCTGATATTCTGCATTTCCAGCTATGTTTATTTTTGGTCATCTCAAAGAATTGGTACATAAAGCCTCTCTGTGTCTTGGTTAAAACAACCAATCCTCTGGGCAGCTAGGTGGAGCAGTGGATAGAGCACCAGCCCTGAAGTCAGGAGGACCTGAGTTCAAATGTGGTCTCAGACACTTAACATTCCCTAGCTGTGTGACCCTGGGCAAGTCACTTAACCCCAATTGCCTCAGGAAAAAAAAAGAAAGAAAGAAAAAAGAAAAAACAAACAAACAAAAAACAGCCAATCCTCATACAGCTCTTCTCAGTTACCTGGAAAATTGGGGAGACCAAGCAAGTAGAGGTAGTTAGTATACTTATTAGAAATAAGTTGCTGTCCTAGGTACTGAGGAACAAAGATTTATAAAGATGAGGAAACATCATCTACCCTTGAGGGGCTTATATTTAAAATGGGGGAGGAGAGCCTGCAGCAAATGCACATAAAAGAAATTCAAAATCATTTTCAGAGGCAGAAAGAATTAACAAAAAAGGAAGGTAGCAGTCCTGAGCTGAACCTTAACAGAAGGAAGGAATATAGTTCAGGCTCATACAAAAGCAGAGATAGATAGATAAACAGTCATGTTAAGACCAAGAAACAGAGATGAAAGGAATAATACAGAACAGGTCTGGAAAAGAAGGTGGAAGCCAGATTGCAGAGGCTTTATATGTCCGGCCAGGGAGATTTATTTCATCCTAGACTCTATAGGGAGTCACTGAATATTTTTGAGTATGTATGCTGGGAGCTGAGGGTGGGAAGAACACATGATTAGTTCTCTATCTGTGGAATATTATTTGATAAAATTAATATTGATTTGGTAGTCTATGCAGAAGGAAATGTCTGGAAGCAGACAGCCCAATAGGAGGCTATTGCAAATGTCTAAAGAAAAAAATAATAAACCTAAAATATGGGAGCAGTTAGGTTTTGAAGTTAAAAGAGTGCCAGATCTGAAGTCGGGAACACTCGTCCTGTGTTCAAATCTGTTTTCAGACACTTATTAGCTGTATGTTTCTGGGCACTGGGCAAATCACTTCCATCTGTTTTGCATCAGTTTCCTTGTTTGTCAAATGAGCTGGAGAAGGAAATGGCAAATCACTCCAGTATCTTTGCCAAGAAAACTCCAAATGGGGTCATGAAGAGTTGGACACAACTGAAAAAATGAATAAAACCAACAATTAAGTAAAAAGGGGGGCTGCATAAATGGAGAAAAAAGATTTGAGAGGTAGAACAAAGAATGTGGGAGTTGGGAGGGACCTTAGAATAGGGAATGTCATAGCTAGAAGGGGCCTTAGGAAAGGGGAAGTCAAGACTGGGAGGAACCTTAGAACTTAGAATATCAGGGCTGAGAGGCCTTAGAATAAAGGATGTCAGAGCTAGGAGGGGCCTTAGAACAGGGAGTGTCAGCTCTAGAAGGGGCTTTAGAACATGGAATTTTAGAGCTGGGAGGGGCCTTAGACTAAGGAATGTCAGAGCTGGGTGCTAGAGGGAGGTAGTTGGTCTAGTGGACAGATAGATGGACCTGGAGTCAGAAAGACTTACAAAGATCCAATTTCATCTCAGACACTTACTAGCTGTGCAACCCTGACAAGTCACTTAATCTCTGTCTACCTTAGTTTCCTCAATTATAAAATAGGGATAATAATAGTACCTACTTTCCAGGGTTGTTATAAGGATCAAATGAGAGAATATTTTTAAATTCCTTCTCACAGTGCCTGCCAAATTGTAGATAATAAAGGCATGTTTCCTTTCTTTTGGGAGGCCCTTTAGAACACAAAATGTCAGAGCTGGTACAGAATTTAAACTTCAGAATGTTGTACTTGGATGAGCTCTTAGAGGCCATCCAGTTTGCCTCCTCCCCTGTTTTACAAAGGAGAAAACTGAGGTCCGGGGTAATATGACTCACCTAAGATCTCAACTCCACATATTGGCTGAGCTGGATCCAGCACCCAGATCTCTTTCTATTATATTTCATGCTGTCTCTCCCAAATATTTTTGGTTTAGATAACAACAGACTTTTCAAATAAGCTCTTAATTAAAAGCATGGGATCATTTAAGGCTTGAGTATAGATTGTAGGGAAAGGTTTTGGTTCGAGGAGTGTCTCCATTTGTACCAGGTAGCCAAGTGCTCAGTCCATCACTGATGGGGAGGGACCTGGTCATAGTTGCATGATTGTAGGGGAAGTGTTTTGGTTCAGGAGGTGTCTCCATTTGTACCAGGTAGCCAAGTGCTCAGTCCACCACTGATGGGGAGGGATCTGGTCATGGATGCATAATGTCTATGTTTCGTTTCCTCTCTTTTATGTTCATTTCTTCCTGTTGTTAGGTGAATGATCTAGTATCAGTATCAGTATGAGTATCAGATCTAGATGGAACAGGTTACAACCTCCTGGGTACCCAAAGAACAGAAAATCCACCAGAATTAGTCCATGAAAGAGGTTTTTGGCAGCTGCAGTAACCCTGAAGAGTCAGGCCTCAAGAGTGACCCACTTGACCCTTCCCAACAGTAACTAGATCCAACAGCCAAGAAAGCATATCTTGTAGGCAAGGGAGAAACTTCTCAACATAATCAGTTATGCAGCTGCCATTAATGAAGCCAAATGGAGGAATGTCGGTGGTCATGAGTTCAAATCTAATTCCAGTGCTGAGATGGTCAAAGGGGGTGGTCTTTTCATTTGGGAGGCTTATGTACTTCATTCAATTCCTATTATCTCCTTAGTAAATGTTTCTTTATAAAAGCTGACGTATTAATTGATTAATTAATAATCAGACAGCTGTCTATTATGTTGAAGAGATCAAAATTATATTGGAGCAATCACAGTAATCACTGGTTAAATGATATTGAGGAGATAGATAGCAACTTGTCCATTGATATTGGGGATTTGAGAGTGATCATATTACAGAAAAATCCGTAATCCCTTAGGGTTCACCTAGAACCTTGGTTGGGTGCAGAGAACTAGCTAACCATGTTCTATGGATCCAACTTACCAACTGGGAGTAAGGGTTGAGAAAGTAAATCTAGAACCCATTGTTACACTAGTCACAACTTCTTAATCTTCTGACCTTTGTCATTTAATCACATGCAGATCCAACAGTTAAATTAAGGTATCAATGACTGCTGCTGTTTTAGACTGTTGTGATGGGTAACTCTAAAAGGTCTTTAAAGGCCAAGGAAGGCCAGAGAGATTGGATGATTTACCTGCAATGAAAGATAGTAAGCAACAGAGATGGATTTCAAACCAAATCTGCCAAATCTGGGGTTCTTATTACTGTACCATGCTGTCCCTCCAGGAAGTTTTTGAAATAAAGAGGAGAAGGGGAACAGGGATTATTGGTTTTGGAACTCTCAGGAACTCCCTTTATGACTCTCCTCTCTAAATAACATTGGAACAAAACTGTGTTGATTCTTACAAGCCTGCGGCCCTGAATACTTGGGAGCTCCTCACATCCTCGGCTGAGGCTGAGGGGTCCCCACAGGTGCTGTTATCTTTCACTCAGCTGTGCAAATTATCACCCTTGCCTAGAGCATCTCTGAAGGCACCAGGCAAACAAGCCTGAGCTGGTCTTCCCTTCATTCCAGCTGAGCTAGAGAATAGGGAGGAGGAGTGGAGCAGAAAATAAGCAATATTGAGTCTTATTCAGGGAGATGGGGAAGGGGGAGCGGAGGGAGGGAGTCAGGAGCTGAGAAAATCAAAGAAGGAAGAAGATGATGCAAGGAAGGGGATTAAAGGAAAGGAGAAAAGTAGGGGAAAGAGGGGTGTCAGCATCTTGAAGATGAGGGCTGTTTGGAGGGCTTTGGAGCCCCAGTGTCTCTGTTGCTTCAATTCCTAATAAGTGTTTTTGCACTGGATGAATGATTTCATTGGTAATGGGAACTTCCAGACAAGGCTGTCTTGAGAGAGCCCTTTGCTCCTTCTCATCTCCATTTGGCAACCTTCTACTTCTTTCTCTCTTTTCTCCTTCCTTCCTTTTCTTTATTCTTCCTTCTCTTCCTTCCCTTTTCTTTCCTTTCCTTTCCCGTCTTCCCCTTTCCTTCTTTCTCCCTCTTCCCTTTCTTCTTTCCTTTTGTCCTGATCTTTCCTTTTTTCCCCTTTCTCCTTCTAACTTTCTTCCTTTCTCCCTTATTTTCACCTTTCTTGGGGAGAGGAGAAGCAGAGGGATGGGGTCCTCTGTGTGTGTATTATATGTGTGCATATGCATGTACCCATGCAGTTTCAGAGCCTGTCTATAGTAATGAGGTAAGTTGATTTGTCAGTCAAGTACCTTCTCTCATCACCTCTATCAACAAGGAATCTTATTATACATCCTGGGTGGGAACAGCCTAGATAAGTGTGACTATAGAATCCATATGCTAATAGCACCTTCTCCCTCTCCTGTCTGCAGTTGCTGCTACCCAACTCATGTATCTGCCACACGGTCATGGGCTCTGTCCTCCGGCAAGGTGAAAAAAGTCAGGATCTTCAGTCTTTCCTGTGTCTCCCGGGGAAAGGAAAAAGATTCTAATTAAAGGCAGGGAGGTCCTAGGAATAAGAGTGCTGAAAGCTGTGGCTGATGGATGTAATTCAATTTGGAGCGTGAAGAGCAGGAGAGGATGTGGACACTGGTCTCTTGTTATTATCAAGCCATTAGAATGATCAAATGCAATTTAATAAATGCATAATAGCCCAAGGAACAGGAAGGTATCACCAGGGAAGAGCCTCTAGGACTGGCTAACCTCCATAACCCCAGATTGGAATTGAGGCATTTAAAAAAGAGAAATTTAGAGCAGGAAAGGACCTTAAATACCATCAAGTCCTTTCCCCTCATTTTATACAGAAGAAGAAACTGAGGTCCACAGAAAAGCTGTGACTTGTTCAATGTCAGCCAAGTGTTACCACTACCAAGTGTGAGAGGCAGAATCTGAACCCAAGGCCTTGCCTCCATTATACCCATATCAGCGCTGTCCAAAAGATGGAACATTCAGATACCCTTCATCGAGTTTCCTGACCCTGATGAATTGCATTCTCTGCTATGGAAAGGGTTGATAGATTTTATTACTGAGCAGCTGTCAGTGATATCTAAAAGATCAAGAATAGGATCAAGAACAAGAATTTCAAGAAAGGGAAAAGAATAATATCTGCACACTGTAGACCCATATCTTTGATCTTTAACTTTGATCCCTCTTGAAATAATATTAAAGGGATGGTAAGTGAATCTTTAGAGAAGGAAGCAGTAATCACGAAGAGCCAACCTGGCTGCAGCAAGAACAGATTATGCAAGATTAAGCTCATTTTTTTGGCTGAAAAGGTTGCTAAATTTACAAATGGGGGAATGCCTTGGGTAACAGTTTATTTTGATTTTGGCAAAATGGTTTAATAAAATTTCCTAAACTATCCTAGTAGAATATAATAGAAACTATATTCTAGTATACTAGAAAAGTATTCTAGTAAAGAGATGTGGACTAAGATAATTTAGATAGATTCAGAAATGAATGGCCAGGCAGTCAATAAGCATTTATTAAATGCTATTATATGCAAATCTTTGTGCTAAGCATTAGTGATAGAGGCAAAATATAGTCTCTGCTCCCATTTTCTAATGGGGAAACCAACATGCATGCAAACAACTGTGGACAAACAAGTTATATACTGGGTAAATTGGATAATGAACCAAGGGAAAGCAAAGAATAATCATGATAGTTCTGGGTCACTTTGGAAGATTTCCAATCGAGTGCTCCTGGGATTTCTGCTTGGGGCTGTGTTATTTAATATATTCAATAGTAACTTGGATAAGACATAGTCATTCAAACAACTAGTATTTATTAGATGCTTATTTACTACATATCCCACATTGTACTAAGTCATGGAGACACTAAGAAAGCCCTCCCTTTAAAGGTAAGCATAAAAAAGATTGCATGCTTAAGATATCTGCAGATGACCCAAAGCTAAAAGGGATAGTTAATCCCCTTGATGACAGAATCAAAATTCAGCAATATATCAACAAGTGAGACTCCTAGATCAAAAATAATAAGATGAAATTTAATAGGAATAAATAAAGTCTTAAGACTTGATTTTAAATTAAATGTTACAAGTGCAAGATGGAAGATAAGTGGCTACACAATAGTTTCATGAAGAAAATCTAGGGATCTTAGTGGACTGAAAGCATAATATGAATCAGTTTTCTCATCTGTACAGTAAAGGTATATTATGGTCTCTAAAATCTTCTCCAACTCTAAATTTATTATTCTATGATCTAGACCAAAACTCCATCCTCACTCCCACCATCTGCCTAAAAGAGAGTGAGGCTTAAAGAAAATAATTGATGCCCCCCTCCACTAAGGAATAGAAATAGCAGAAGAAGGATTGGAACCCAGACCTCCAACTCAAGTTCAATAGTAGCCAATTAACCAGTATATTTATCAAGTGCCTAGTACTAGATTCCAGTTAAAGTGATATAAAGAAAGGCAAAAACAGATGCTTTCCCTTGAGGAGCTCACAACCTAAAAGGGGAAGACATAATGTAAAAATTATGTAAAAACAAAATGCCTAGATACAATTGGAGATAACTTTAGAGGGTCTCTGCACTCTACTATGCTACCTTTCCTCTTCCCCTCCAAGATACCAAACCTAAGCACATGGACATAGATCAGATGGCCCCTCCGAGACTAAATTAATTAGTTTCTTCCATTAGAGCTGAGAGTGATCCCCTACCAGGCTCTCCTCTCCCCATCAGGCCTTGCCTACCCTGATGTTAAGACAATCGATACAGAATTTGTCAATAACCCCCAGAATAACCTACAGCTTCAGTTAGATAGCGTTTAATAAAGACAATTGTTCATGGTAGCTTGACCACCATTTTTTATTGGACTGGGGCCCTCATATTTCAGTGTCCATTTCTGCCTGCCAAATAATCAAGGTAGGTTGTTTACACTGAAGCTTTTATGTACTTAAGCTGGTGCCTGGATCCACCAAGGAACAGCTGGTCAGCTCTGAACAGCTCAAGAATAACAGAATCCTTGGCCTGGAAAGGACTTCCCTCCTTTCATCCGTTCAAGAAATCAAATGTTCATAGGACCAGAGATTCCGAACTGGACGTGATCTTCCTTGGTTACCTTTTGATCCAAGTCCCTCCTCTGGCCCCACTTCTGTCTCTCTTTTCACTCCACCTTCTTCCTTTTAACTCCCTTTTATGGATTATCTTCTTGAACTACAATTTTAGTTTCTTGGGGATAAAGGCCATCTTTTTTTGCTTGCATTTGTATTTCCAGTGCTTAGCACAGTAACAGGCACATAATAAGTACTGATAATAATGGCTTAATTATCTATAATCAAACTACCTGCCTTATTTGCCTACTTATCTACCTACTATCTATCCATCTTCTATCTATAAATCTAACCATTCATCCATCTTTACCTCTATTATCTATCTGTCCCCTCATCTCTCTGTCTATCTATCTGGGTTATATAGAATGTTCAGGGAGGACAGGGCCTCTTATTTGAAGGCTCGTAAATGCTTTTCAGGGATCCTTGCACACCTCTGGTGTTTACCTGGCACTCCACTCTCTCCTGTGGCTTCAAGAAACTGTAGTGTACACAGCAGCCATATCCCAACACAGCAGTATTCCTACAGGCAAGCTCAACCAGATTGAGGATAATTGATGGATTTCAAACCCATCAGTGACTTAGGAAGTGTCTACACCAAGCATGTGAACACTACTTAGCAGAATGGGCTGATGAGAATGGTCATGAAGGCAACTAAAGGAGGTGCTGTGGGTGCTTAAAGTTTGGTCAGATATTAAAGATGCATTGCATGTCCAGACTTTTATCTTGCCATGGACTTTCAGGACCATGAAAGATAGGGATTGAGCCTTAAATCCAGTTCACACATGAATCAAGATATCACCCTTATAATGTCATTGGTCCTCTTCAAAAATGAAGGACAAACAGCACTTATCTATTTATCCACCTATCTATTTATCTTTCTGTATCTCTCTATCTAACCAGCCATCTATCTATCCTTTTTATCTAGCTACTTATCCATCCATCTATCTATTCATCTATTTATCTATCTATCTATCATCTATCTAGCAATAAGCATTTATTAAGTGATTCCTATATGCCAGATGTTATGCTAAGTATAGTAGACACTAAAAACATGGTCCTTGACCTTAAGAAGCTCAGATTCTAATGGGAGAGACAAACTGCAAACAACTATGTAAATATAAGATTAGTCCAATGTAAAAATAATGAGTATAAATAAGAATACTTATATTATTAATAATTAATATTTAATCATAATAATTATAATTGATAATAATAAATAAAAATAAAAAGGAGAAGACTCTAGCATTGGGGGTTGAAAGCAAAAGTTCTCTGTTATCTTGCAGATAACAGATAACAGAATTTGAGCTAAGCCTTGAAGGAAGAGCAGAAACCAGAAAGAACACTATGCTAGGTGCAAGGTATAAAATGGCAAAAGTGAAAGTTCTTGCCCTCAAGGAGCTTACATTCCACCATCAGTATATGATAAATGCAAAGGAAGCCAAGATCATTGTAAGCTGGAATGGTCAAGGTATGCCTCATGAAGAAGATGGGACTTAAATTTTGAGTATGGCAAGAATCATGGGAGGCAGAGAGGAAGCCAAGGATGAGGAAAACAGATCATTTTGGGCAAGGGAAAACATCGTTCTTGTCTCTGAGTCTTTGATCATTATGAGAATGAATCAGACAAATTAGGGGAACTTCATTATATTAAACTAAAGCAGAAAATTCATGTTGTGGGAGAGCAGGAGATAAGACTAGAATGATAAGTTGAGGCTCTAAATGCCAGGCTAACTGTATTTGACCTCTTAGGATCTGTTGAGTCATCTCCCTCTGTACCCTTCAAACCCGAGCTATCAAACCATACTAACTGGAATTTTCATAGTACTTCAAAGGTTCCAAATGAACAAGACTAGAGAAAATTAGAGGGCAGCTAAGTGGCAGCTAGGTGGTACAATGGATAGAACACCAGCTCTGAAGTTAGGAGGACCTGAGTTCAAATCTGGCCTCAGACACATAACACTGCCGAGCTGTGGGACCCTGGGTAAGACACAACACCAATTGCCTCAGGACAAAAAAGACTAGAGAAATTTACTATTAAGTTATTATTAATAAATTTATTGTCTGCCCATTAATAAATGGGGAGGTAGATATAGGAATAAATTAATGGATACGATTATTATAAAAGAACAAATAACATATGAATTTGGTTCTTTCCTATCTCTTCCACAACTTTGTTTGACCTTAGTTATCACCTCCCCCCTCTGGACCTCAGTTTCTTTTTCTTTAAATTGAAGGAGCTGGACAAGATATCTCAAAGATTCCTTTCTGCTCTACCTCCTAATCCATTTCTCCCATGCAATTCAGCAATTGGGTCTAACAAGAGCATCGGGTAGTAGACGCATTAGGTGTTATTATCCCCATTTTTACAAAGGAAGAAACTGAGACTTGGAGAGATAAAATTATGGTCCCAGATATCATACCTAAACCTTCTTGACCAGAGCGTTCACTCTCCATGGTGCCTCTTTATCACTCCATACATATGTTCATCCTATTCTGAAACAACCCTGAGAAGGAGATATCATAGTCTAAGTCACCAGTCTCCCACCTTATCAGATAAAATGTTTCCTCACCCCTGCTGCCTGCCCTAGGACTTCTTAGTGGAGGAATATTTGTCAACATTCTCATTTCACTAAAAAAAAAAAGGAAAAGAAAAAGGGCTCCATGAGAAGTAGTGGACATCCCTCCCTCCTCTGCCCAATCCCCAGCCAGCTGGAGCTGAAATCAGTGCTTTGCTACCAACATCTAGTTTCTTTTGGAGAGTTGTTTTTGCTGCTATTGTTAATAGTGGTGATGGTGGTGGGGTGTGTGTGTGTGTGTGTGATGGCCATTTTCATTAACAATTTTGGGGAAAAGAACAAGCTAAAAATTTCTTCCAATCACAAGCTAGTCTTTGCAAATCAAAACTATTAAAATATTTTTGGTTTGTTTGCAATTGGATTAGTTGTCCCACAGGGTCACACAGTTCATAAATGTCTGAGGCCAGATTTGAATTCAGGTCCTCATGACTCCAGAGCCGGTGCTCTGTGTACTCTGTTAGCTGCCCTTGTTAAAATCTTCAAAGTGAACACTTTTACCTTCTCCATTCCATATTCCTAGTTTTTTTTCCCACGATGTTATACTAATAAATATAAAGCTAGCTAGGTCTCTCCCTGGGAAGATCCACCTAGCTTGTTCTTCTTTTTCTGAAATAGGAACCTGAGGTGAGCAAATGCTCATTCAGAGCATTTATATTAAGCAAAATCTGATCAGCCAGTGTCTCATTGTTGTCTGAATGCAACAAACACCCCAGAATTCAAGCTCAATATGACATTTGTTAGCCAGTCAGGGAAGGGAGTTTCCCCACAAAAGGCTCTGTCTCAAATTTTGGACTCACTTGGAGCCCAATTTCAATCCTGTTGTGGTTGTCATTGTTGTACACTCATTTTAGTCATGTCCAGCTCTTTGTGACCCCATTTGATGTTTTATTAACAAAGATACTGAAGTAGTTTGTCATTTCCTTCTCTACCTCATTTTACAGATGAGGAAACTGAGGCAAACAGGGTAAAGTAATTTGTGCAGGATCACACAACTAGTAAGCATCTGAGGCTATATTTGAACTTGTCTTCCTGACTCCAGGTTGGGTGTTCTATTCAATGTATCGGGGTAGCTTGATAACAAACAAAGAAGCTGAATTTTCTTGTATTTTCTGATTCATTTGCTGTCATAGCAATTGGAAGAGATTTCTCTGGGGAAATTTCTGCAAAAACCTAAGGTACAGTTCACACCTAGGGTTTCTCTAAAAAAGAGTATCCCTTCTAGAAAAAGAGTTTAATGTATGAAACAAGTATCATGATAAGACAGTTTTTAATTTATTCTACATCGAGGACAGACAAAACACAAAGGACTCATAGGTACTCATAAACAAGCTTTTAAGCATAGAACTATAGTCTGCTACATTTATAATATTCCGCAAGTCCCAAAGTGCTTAGGACCTCATTTCCCATCTGTAGTTTTTACTTTACCTGGCAAACTGTTCTAGACTATGCTTTGGGAAGGACAAGTGTCAAATCTCAGTACTTTCACTCCTTCCATATCTCTAAGGCCATTCTGAAAATGTGTAAAATTCTGAAAAAATTAATCAACTTTCCTCATTTGTGAAATGAAGAGGTTGAACTAAATTGCTTTGAATATTACTTTAGATCTAGATTTATGATCCCTATTATCTTGTGAACACCACAAAGAAAGAGAATGTTGAGAGAAGAGATCAAAACAAAGCCTTGGGGAGCACTCATCCATACTGGATAAGACATGGCTTATGATCCTGAAGAGGAGATTGAGAAGGAGATATAGTTATGACAAAAGTTATAGAAAGATGAAGGAGGTTGAGGCCGTTTGACAGCAAAGGAAATAACATTTGTAAAACACTTAGCACAATGCCTGGCACATAGTAAGTGCTTAATAAAACCTTATTTACTATTCAGAAATTGTCAAAGATCGTGGAGAGGGGAGCTTTAGTCGAGTAATAGGGTTGGAAGTCAGATCATAAGTGAGATGAAATCAGGAGGTAGGAAGTGGAGCTGATGAATGTCAAAAGCTTTTTCTAGGAGTTTTGGTTGAAAAAGAAAGAAGAGATATAAGAAAGTATCATGATGGGATTGTTGAGTCAGGGGAATATAGGGATTTTGTTTTGTTTTGCTTTGCTTTTTGCTTGTTGTTTAAAGCAAGGAGAGGTCAGCAAAATGTAAGGAAGGTGATGGTAGGAAGAGATTAAGGATGGGACAAAATGTGGGACAGTCATTTTCTTTCTCTGGGGTTTGAATAGGAGTCAATTAAATGAATCCCTTCCTTTTACAAATGAGCAAACAAAGAATCAAAGACATTAAGTAATTTGTCCAAGGTCGAACAAATATTGAGGCAGTTAGGTGATGCCATAGTGCATAAAGCATTGAACTTGGATTCAGTTAGACTCATCTCCTTGAGTTCAAATCTGGCCTCAGACACTTACTAACTGTATGACTCTGGGCATTTGCCTCGGTTTCCTCATCTTAAAATGAGCTGGAGAAGAAAATGGCTAACCACTCCAGTATTTTTGTCAAGAAAAACCCAAATGGGGTCACGAAGAGTTGGACATAACTGAAAAAAAATACTAAATAATTACAGCCCAACTTTTCCTTGGGAGGGCCAAGATTCAAACCTCAAGCCTCTGATTTCCCATTGTGTTCACTAATACATGGGCTACCCCTAAACATAACCCCCAAAAAGCAAAGGTGAAGGTTTTATACTAAATAACGACAAATGTTCTATAGCCCTTTCCATAAATTATCTCTTTGTGGAGAGTTAAGGTACCACACATATTATTCTTGTCATTTTATAAACAAGGAAAGCAAATTCAAGGATTTGCTCATAAACACAAACAAGTGTTCGTACCGAGATCTGAAAACAAGTTTTCTACCAGGTCCAATGGCCTTGCTTGATCTATCACATTGTCTTCCGTTCATGAAACTTGGAAGAAGAGAGAGATTTATACACAAGTTTTCACTCCTTCAGACTGATTTTATTGGCTCCCCCTTACATTTGAAAATCAGCAAATATAAGTACTGTATATAGTCTTAGAATAACTTGTTCAGGATCACACAACCAGTGTGTGTCAGGGACAGGATTAGAATCCACACTTTGTGGCTCTGAGACTCTTGGTCTCTTGGCTCCAAGTCCATCAGCCTTCTCATTCACACCACACTGCCCACCTTTCATAGAAGGCAGAAAAGACAAAGGACAGATGATCCTGCCTTTTCCTAAAGGACAATAAGATGCAAAAGATTTAATTCTCAGCTTTCTTCTCTCAGCATCCTACAGCCAACCTCCTAATCCCCTGTGACTGTTCCACTATCAATCCACCACAGAATTGCATCAATGGTGGCAAGGGTCTAGGGGTAAGAGAGCTGGCATAGATAACAAGATTGGTGGTGGGGATTTATTTTTATTTTTTATTATATTTTTATTTTATTATTTATATTTATTATATTTTTATTATATTATATTATATATTTATTTTTAATACACATTGCTTTATGAACCATGTTGAGAGAGAAAAATCAGAGCAAAAGGGGAAAACCATGATAAAGATTTAAAAAAACAACAACATAAAAGAAGTGAACATAGGATATATTGATTTACATTCAGTCTTCTTAGTTGTTTTTCTGGATGCAGATGGCATTTTCTGTCCAAAGTCTATTGGGATTACTTTGGATCACTGAACCACTGAGAAGAACCAAAGCTTTCATAGCTGATCATCACACAATATTGCTGTTACTGAGTACAATGTATTCCTGGTTCTGCTTGTTTCGCTCAGCATCAGTTCCTGTAAATCTTTTCAGACCTTTCTAAAATCAGCTTGTTCATCAATTTTTATAGAACAATAATATTCCATTACCATCATATATCACAACTTATTCAGCCATTCCCCAATTGAGGGGCACCCACTCATTTTCCAATTCTTTCCCACCACAAAAAGAGCTGCTACATTTTTGCACGTGTGGGTCCTGTTTCCTGAAGTGGAATTCATTCTAATGAATGAAGAGTGCTAGAACTTAGAACACTGAATTTTGGGTCACAGTTAGAAATGAGTTTAGAGCATAAATTGTCTGTTGGAAGTGACCTTAGCTCACAGGTTATTAGTGCTGGAAACGCCCTTGTTGGAACATAGAATGTCAGAGACAAAAAGGGTCTTAGAACACAAGTTGTTGAAATTGGAAAGAACCCTAGATAATGCTCGAATTTAGAACTCAGAAAAGAAGATATCTTAGAACAGAAAATATTAGACCTGGGAAATGTCTTAGAGTTTAGAATGTTAGAGCTGGGAGGAACCTTAGGCCATAGGATATTAGAACTCAGACGTGGAATTTAGAAATTATTTCCTTTGCCCTCCGCCATCATTTTAGAGAGAACAGTCATGATCATGTTACTAGTCAGCTGCTGAACTAAAACTAGACTTTAGGACCTCTGGGCAACATTCTTTTCACTTCCCATCATGAGGCCTCTTACATATTTTAATAAAATAGTGTTATTATCTTGTAATTATAATTGGATTTTAATATCCTAATATTACATTGTGAATCTTATATTATATTGGAATATAACAGTAATATTTTAATACTAAAAGTAGCAGGATCTTTAAAAAAGCCAATATCTGGGGCAACAGCTATGTGTTTCAGTGTACAGAGCACCAGCCCGTGTCATGAGGATCTGAGTTCAAATCCAACCTCAGACATTTACTAGCTATGTGACCCTGGACAAATCATTTAAACCCAATTGCCTCAAAAAAAAAAAAAGAAAAGAAAAACTAAAACCAGGAAATCCACCAAAAGAATGGAGTGGGGAATGATTATTCAGATTAAAATGTAAAATTGTTTTTAAATTGTTGGTTAAAAAAAACAGCTGACATTTATAAAGTGCTTCCTCTATATTATATTACATGACCTACACAATCCTGTTGGAGGACAGAGATCAGAAAGCTATTAATAAACCTGTTATTCAAATGAGGAAATTGAGGCTTAAAGAGGCCATGAAACTTAGGGTCCTGCAGAAGGAAGTCAATAATTATGGACAATGGCAGATGTATTAAACCACCCTGGTTTAGAAGAAGAAAAAGAGGTAGCATGGTCCTGGGAAACAGAAATTTGGGTTCAAGTTCCCTTTGCAGTTTGCTATCTGTGTGACTTTGGGCAAGTCCCTTAACTGGTATAGTTTTCTCATGTGTAAAATGGGTGGGTTGGATTGTGTGGTCAATGAGGTCCCTTCTAGTTTCAGGCCCATGATCTTCCAAACATCTTAGAAAGAGGACCTAATTATGTCCTAGCTGTGTGACCCTGGGCAAGTCACTTAACTCCAATTGCCTCAGCAAGGAAGAAAGAAAGAAACTGATTGAAGCCAGAAGACTTTGGCTTTGCAACTTACCTCTTGGTGCTATTTCTACACCTATAAAATGATAGAACTGGATTAAGTGACCTTTTGGGTCCCTTTCAATTCTAAATATATGAGTCTTTGAGTTCTTGAGTTCAGCAAGAAATAAAGTATCAGCCCAGGACTTTTAGAGGAAGGACCTCAATCCATCTAGCTCCCTTTCAGACAAAGGATGGGGCTATGCTGACTCCAAGCCTGTGCTCTATCTATCCACTGGGCCATTTTGCTGCTCCCCAAATAAATATTTTATATTTTTTCATTCATCCATCCAGTAAATCCAGTGATCAACAGCATGCAAGCAATTAACCGATAAACTCTAGGCACTGATCGTCCAAGAGAAACATGAAATGAATCCCTGCCCTCCAGGAGCTTCCATTCTGTCCTGCTTTTTTCACCCACTTATCGTCTCCTTTCAAGCGCCAGGTAGGACAGATGGAAAATCTCCTGAGATATTTCCTTAGTACTCAGAGTAACTGAGCAAGGAAGTGGATTTCACCAGCCTTCTTTCAACTCTTTCTCGGAGCCCAGCCACGAGCATCCCAGCTCTAAACAGCTGAGGTTCTATATTAAAGCAGCTGTAGATTAAGTATCAGCACAGATAGATGGGAGGGGATGTTGCAGGGGGTAGAATAATTACTAAGAGGTATACAAATTAAGGAAATAATTCCCTAGCATTTTAAATTAAAACCTGCAACCCAAGAAGCTTGTTAATTTCCGCTCTGGTGAGTGGTTCTGTCACTACTTGGCTTCCTGCTGCCTAAGCACTGTCTGAAGTGGCTGGCTTTGATTTTTTCCTAATTTGCAATATACTCTGGCTCTGGGTAGCAAGCGGGTAATTACAGCCAGACTGGAAGCCTCAGCAGAAGCAGATTCATGGCGGAGCTTCACAAGGGGCAAAAGGCTGGAGAGAATCTGGGGGCTCTCCTCAGGACCCTCTTTCATATGCATAGAGAAGCATCCAAGGGATGAGACTGTTCAGAAAGAGATGAGGGGCCTTGGAAGTTGCCCTCAAACTCCAGATGAAATCCTGCTATGATCATAAAACAATAACGCGTTAGAGATCATTGGACTCCAGCCTCTCCATTGGAAAGGCAAAGCAGCTGATGCTCATTGAAGGGAAGGGACTTCCTGAAAGTCGTATAGATGCTCTTTTTGCCTTCTTTGTATCCCAAGTGCTGAGCACAATGTGGGGCACATGTCAATTAATTAGTTGAGTCTGACTCTTCATGACTCCATTTAGGGTTTTCTTGGCAAAGATAACAAAGTGGTTTCCCATTCACTTCTCCAGCTCATTTTACAAATGAGGAAACTGAGGCAAACGGGGTTATGTGGCTTGCCCAGCTAGTAAATATGAAGCCAGATTTGAATTCAGATCCTTCCGACTCCAGGCCTGGCACTCTATCCACTTTGTCACTTTTAGCTACCATTTCTGGCATATACTAAATGCTTAATACTTGTTTTTTGATCAACTGACTGACTACTTGGAAGCAGAGAAAAGGAGGTGAACTCTAGCCTTAAATTGTCATTGATCCTTTGGTATGATCCCCTTACTCCAATCAGTTCTGATGCAGGGATTTGGAAAGCTCCTTCCACTTGACTATGCTTTCTGCCCCCTTTCTAGTGATCAGTGCTGGAAATCAACTGTATCCAGATTGGGACTTCTGATAAAGATAAAGGGCCTGCTTTCTAAGTTGTGGAACACATATAGAGGGGACTTGACTTAAGCTCTGTCCAGCCCAACTAAGCAATCAATCAATGAGCATTTATTAAGTGTCTACTGCATGCTAGACTGTGGAAATGGCTGGAGATGCAAAGAAGAAAGAAAATAATCCCTGTTTTCAAGAAGCTCATATTCTAATGGGGGAGACACAAGTAAATAATTCAATAGACACACAATAGGTAAAAAGTATAAGGAAAATAACTTTAACAAGGGGAAAACAACTGACAGAAGGGACCACCAGGAAGGCTCTCATTCCAGTTGAGTTTTGAAAGCAGCCAATGATGTTAAGAGAGGAAAGGAGACAGAGGTCAACAGGCATAGGGAATAGACAGTGAGAACAGTTAAACAAGAAGGATGGAGCGTTGTATTAGCAACAGCAAGGTGATCAAGGATTCAAATCCTCTTCTTAAAATACTTCACTGTCTACCACCCTTATACAATCAGAATAGTGAAATAATCAATAATAATAGTAATAATAACAGCTTACCATGTCCTAGGCACTATGCTAAGCGCGCATGACGTTACAGTCATCTCATTTAATTCACACAATAACCCTTGGAGGTAAGTGCTGTTATTATCTCCATTTTATAGATGAAGAAACTGAGGCAAATTCTGTTATTTGCACAGAATTACACAGCAGATAAGTGTCCAGTATTATTCTCCTTTTATGGATGAGGAAACTGAGACAAACAGATTGTAAATGACTTGCACAGGATCATTTAGCTAGTAAATGTCTGAGGAACGATACAGATGATTCAATGAAAAAAAAAATCTGTGATAACATCTGATATTCCAAAATAAAGAATTGATGTAAATATCCATTAATCAATAAGTATTTATTAAACACCTACTATATGCCAGGCACTGTGGTAAGCACTGGAGATATACAGATAAAAGTTTAAAAGTCCCTGCCCTCAAGGAACTTGCAATCAAACCAGAGAAGACAATATAAACATATGTCAGCATATATAAGAATAGATAAATAGATGCAAGATAATTGTGGGGGATTTGCTTAGGGGATGAGAAAAGGCTTCATATGGAAGATCATGCTTGAGCTAGATGAAACTAAATGATATATTATACAGAAGATTCTTGTTCAAGTATAGGCTGGACTAGATGGCCTCAAAGAACTGTTTCAGTTCTGAAGGAAGTCAGCTTCTATAGAGGCCATTTTTTACAATGGAAAGAGTCCTGGTCCTGAAGTCAGAGGAGCTGGGTTCAAATCCTACCTCATTCAATTAATATACATGTATTAAGCATCTACCTTGTGCCAAAACACTGAAGATACAAAAAGAAGCAAAAAATGGTCCCTGTCTTCAAGGAGCTTACAATATAATGGGGGAGACTATAGGCAAACAAATATATACAGAAAAGATGAGAAATAATTAATAGAGAAAAGGCACTAGAATTAAGAGGGATTAGGAAAGGTTTCCAGTAGAAGATGGGATTTTAGTTGGGATCTAAAGGAAATCAGGGAGCCTGATCAAGTATTAAGGAGTGAGAATGTTTCAGGTATGGGGATCAGTCGTAAATTGTGCATTAAATTGGAAAAATTACTTCACTTCCCTCACCCTCAGTTTCTCTGTCAGTAAGATGAGAAGATTGGACTAGATGGCCTGTGGAATCCCTCCCAATTCAAAATCCAATCCTTTAGGCAAGCTGGAAGCAGCTTCAAGCATCCTTTTATTGACCTTGTAAAGCTTCAAAAACCTCTCTCTGACTGAGTCTGGTTTTTCGTTCTTCAGCTTCCTCTGCTCTAAGCACATAGCTGCTCTTGCCTAAGCCCTCACTCTCTGCTCTTTTCTGCAAATTTCTGGGATTTCCCCTGCCTTGAGATTAGACAGCACCAGCTTTCCCTGGCTAGTTTTTGATGTTTTCCTGCTCTAGAGATGGAAAGGGCCTCAAGGACACCTAGATCAATCTGCTCATTTTACAGATGGGGAAACTAAGACCCAGAGATGTGAGCTGGCTCAAAGTCATAAAAGTAGCAAATAAAGAAAGCCAGGATTTGAACTTGGATTCTGTGAGTCCAAATCCAAGCTCTTTATCCTTTACTATGCTGCATGCCTGCATGAAATTTCAATCTATTCCTAAAAATTCATGTTTCTCATCTGTGTGAAATTTGGCTCACCACCAAGGTCAGTGGGGGATGGGAAGTCTTCTGCTGCTTGCTACTTCTAGAAAATATTTCTGAAGAGAATACAATGTGTAAGGAGAGGTGTTACTGTAAGGGAGGAAGTCTTCATTTTTGGAATGAGGGAAAAGGGGGGAAAAGAAAGAGAGAAGAAGAGAGAGAAAGAAAAGAGAGAGATAGAAAAATAAAAAAATACACACATATATATCTTCATTCACTCTTGTGTATATGTGATATATATGTGTGT
Organism: Myrmecobius fasciatus; assembly: GCA_023553655.1. Taxonomy (NCBI): domain Eukaryota; kingdom Metazoa; phylum Chordata; class Mammalia; order Dasyuromorphia; family Myrmecobiidae; genus Myrmecobius; species Myrmecobius fasciatus. The sequence goes on from JAJPUD010000276.1 coordinate 624,506, forward strand.
GTGTGTGTGTGTGTGTGTGTGTGTGTGTGTGTGTATGGGTGTATTCTAATCTGTAGAGCTCTTATTTCTGCTATCTACTTAGATAAATAGCTTCACTCATTATTCATTATTTTTTATGATCATTGTGTAACAATCATTTGGTAGAAGTCAATTTTGTATGCTGAGTAGCTTTAAAGGAGTTGCCACCAGAGAAAATAGTGACTTTTTTTGGTTTTGGACCTAAAAAAAGTCATACCCCTGGAATCAATAATATTTAAAGAAACAGACGTTACTCTAATCCAGCACTCCTCTCTCTTAGAGATGGATAGACGGCTTCTTCTTCTCCCCTCTAGGCAGGAATTCATTTTCCTTAAAGTATGATGGGTATGATCCCAGAGTTATCCATCTCTATTTTCCTATGAGCCATCCAACTATAGATTTAGATAACCCATGTGGATATACACATCTTACAGGTGTCATAAAGCTATCTTGGCAAGGTTGTGTCACTGGACTGCTTCTTGGTATAATGTTGTCAGTAAGTTCCTATTAACAAGACTAGTTGTCTATTACTGAGGATGTAAGTCACTTCTTTCTTCTTCCACTTACCTCCAGTACAAATGAAGAGAAGTGAAGGAAAAAGCAAGAAGCTGGATGTACCAAATTAAAGGAGCGGCCTCTCCATGGGATGATTTTTTATTCCTTCATCCTGTTGGTGTGGCTAAAAGGTCATTATGCTCAAGACAACCTTCCTGGTTGCCTCCTTTCTTTGTTTCTCTATCTCCTTCCTCTGTTTGACCCATCCTCACCCCTGGGAGTTCCAAGTTGGCCATTAAGCCTTATTTTATATGACCCAGAACAAACACATCAAAATGAAGAGCAAGCTGTTTAATGCATCTCTGACCTGGATGGTCCATTAGTAGAAAAGAAATGAGCAGTAGTAGCTGAGCAGCTAAATAATGAACTGGAAGGAGTGTTAGCCTTGGAATAAGGAAGATCTGATTTCAAATCTTGTCTCTCACATTCATTAGCTTTGTGATTCTAGGAAAATTACCTCACCTTTTTTAACTTGTTTCCTCATCCATAAAAGGGGTATAAAAATTGCACCTATTTTTCAGAGTTGTTGTGAGGATCAAATGAGTTAGCATATAGGAATTATTTTGTAAACCTTAAAGTGCTATATAAATGCTAGCTATTACTACTATTATTATTTTTTTCTCTTTTTTTGCTGAGGCAATTGGGATTAAGTGACTTACCCAGAATCACACAGTTAGGAAGTTTTAAGTGTCTGAGGACAGATTTGAACCCAGGTCCTCCTGACTTTAGGGCTGGTGCTCTATCCACTGCACCACTTAGCTGCCCCTTACTATTGTTAGTATTATCATCATTATAATAACTTCCTTCAAGTACCAGTCCTACTATATAGCAGACTGGAACAGCGAAGAAACCCAGGTTCCAGAAAAGCTAGGTGAATGGCTCAACATAATGGTTTTGTAGCAGATAAGAGCACAGAATTATTCCTGTGCCTAACACAGTACTTGATGCACAGTCAGTGCCTAATAAATACTTGTTGGATGATTGCTTGACCAATTGGAATATTGAAAGTCCAATGTACTTCCCACCATACTCCTCTGGTCCCTGAGGGTTAGCAAGAACAGCTTCCCAGCAAGTGAATTAACTTAGGTGATGTGTGTGAGTTCAATATCAAAGGGAGTTTATGGAGAACTATAAAAGTGAATAGATGTCATGATTGTTCTCTCAACTGACACTTTCAAATGAGTTACAGGAATTATAGTATCATGGGATCATAGATTTATTGATGGAAGGGACCTCAGAGATCATCGAGTTAGACACCTCTCTTTATTATATATGAGGACAGTGAGACAAAATTAGTGGATTTGGAGATGAAAGAAATTTCAGAATCCATCTAGCTAAACTCCCTCATATTGCAGATCAGGAAAATGAGACCCAGCTGACATTGGTCACATTGGTAATGCACCCCAGGTCCCCTAACTCCAGAACCAATGTGCCTACTATTTCCAATCAATTGTTCAGTCCATGGGACATCGAACTTCTTGGTGGTAGGTGTTACATTGCACAGGCTGCCTTGTTCTCATAGTTCCCTGGGAGCCCAGAAGCTCCAAGTACTCAGAAATGATTGTGGAGGAGGTTGATCTCCTTGTACTTCCTGCCAAGAACAAGGACTTCTCCCCAGAAGGCCTGTTCCCATGAAGCAGCCTGGCGTCTGGGAATCTGAAAGGAAGGTGGGATTCAGTAACTCCCCCAAACAGAAAGCCAAGGAAACTCCAACTGGCTTTCTGAGACTGAGTGCAGCTGTTTCATCGCCTCCACACCATCAGCCCACACAGCAAAATCTCTTGGAAGAGAGCACACCTCTGAAAAAAAAAAGATCCCTGCCTATTCCCCCTTTCCCTACAGTAGGGACTCTAGAACAAGTAATATCTGGAAAAAGAGGGAACAGAGTAAATAAGGGCTGTATCCATGGACCTCTGAGTTCCTGAAGAATAGGAACTTTACAGAATCAGAACCTTAGAGACGAAAGTGACTTTGGAGGCCACCTAGTCCAACCCACACCTTGACAAGAATACCCTCTATCATATCCCTAAAAGATACCATTCAGCTTCCAAATGAAGACTCCAGTGATAAATAATTCACTCTTTTTCAATGCAGCCCATTTCATCTGGATCGATTCCAGTGGTTTGGAAGCTTTTCCTTCCATTGAAACTAAATCTATTTCCCTGAAATCCATTAAAATTGGGACTTAGTAGAACCCGGATAAACCTGCTCTGCTTGATGGCCTTTCAGACACTTGAAGACAGGTGTCCAATGCCCATTCCTGAGTCCTCTTGTCTGTTAAACTTTCCTTCAATTAATCCCTACATGAAATTTCCTTCACTGTTCTGGTCACACCATTTCTCTGGACAGGCTGCAGTGTGTCCATGGCAACCAATCAACTGGATATCATTCACTAAATCAATCAAGACTATTTAAAAGCACTTACTATGTGCCAAACGCTGTGCTAAGCAAAGGAGATAAGATACTTCACTAGGGGCTGGAGATACAAAAATAAAACAAAACAGTCCCTGCCTCAAGGAGCTTACAGTTTTTTGTACTTAATTATTTAAATTTATGCAACACATTGACATTTACACACTTACACTTAACTTTATGCAACAAATCTATGTGCATCTAAAATAATGCAAACATTATATGTAAATACAAAACAAAAATAAAGACGTGATAACATCTGTGTAGCACTGTGAAGTTTTGCAAAGTGCCTTACATATGTTATTTTATTTGGTCTTAATATATTCAACATGAGCCAAAGCAAGACATATATAAAAGAAATTAATGAGATTACAAATAAGGAAGCACTTCTGCAGAATGAATACAATGTCATTTCAGGAAGAGAGAAGGGAGAAAATAAAAAAGGCAGAGGATTGGGTTGGACTCTTGGAGGAGGTAGTATTGGAACTGAGCCTCAAAGGGAGGCTGGGATTTACAGAGAGAATTTCATACATTTACAATCTCTGCAAAGGCAGGCATAAAATGAATTGAAGAAAGAAGAGCAAGTAGGACAGGTTTGGCTGGAAAATAGAAGGCAAGAGGCAGCAGTACTATGTAATCTTGAAAAGTAGGTTACACCCAGATCATAAAAGGGTTTAAATACCAAGTAGAGACATTTGTATTGGATTTTAGAGGCAATAGGGAATCATTAAAACCTCTTAAGCAGGAGATTGATGCAGTCAGATCTGCATTTGGAGAATATCAATTTGGCAATTGTGTGGAGGATGGGTAAGAGAGGGGGGAGGGACTGGAGTCAAGATGACCAAATAGGAGGCTATTATATTAGTCTAATAATATTTGCCAGTTCCTCATCTATAAAATGGGGATACACTAGAGAAGGCTATGGCAAACTACTCCAGTAACTTTGCCAAGAAACTTCCATGAACAAGTCTATGGGATCACAAAGAGTCAGACACAATGGAATGAATGAATAACAAATATTATCTCATTTGATCCTCACAACAACTGTGGGGATAGGTGGTATGATTATCACCATTTTACAGATGCGAAATTTGAGGCATACATAAGTGGTCCAGGTTCAAATAGTTAAAAAGTGTTTGAGGAAAGATTCAGTTCTTCCCCACTTCCCTGTCTATCACTCTATACACTGTGCCACCTGGCACTATAAACATGAAATGATAAAATCTTGAACTAAGGAGGGCTATTAGATGAGTGGAGAAGAGACAGCTGGAATAAATGTGGATCAATGAAACTTAAAAATTGATTGAATATGTTCCCTCTAAAATGGCCCTCAGAATTGAACATACTAGTCTAATTGTTCCTTAAGCGGGCTAGTATATATTGAAACAATTTAATTTTTTCACTTTAGACATTATGATTCTCTTTAAGGCTTCCTAATATGCCTTACCTGTGTACCTTCCACTAGGCTCAGAAAACTTATATGCCATTAACTTCAAGGCTCCACATCATCACCCAGCATGTCTGCCCTAACCCAGAAGCACACATAGATAACAGAAGTAAGAATGAGCCAAAAGTCTTGGGTTAGCAATATGAAAAATTCTAGCCAGACTCTTAGGGTTCTGAACTAAATCACCTTTCTAGGACATCAGCTCCTGCTTGGAGCCAATCCAAGGGAAAGTCACCTTCATTCCCAGAGTTTTCACCTGTCATTCATTTATAGGTTTCAATTATGACTGTTTACATTGAGATTTTCTAAATAATCTGAAGCTCTAAGTATTATGAGAACTCTGTATTCAGTAATTGAAATATTTAGGAGGAAGGAACTTTAAGCATCATCTAACCTCTTATTTTATAGATGAGAAAACTGTTCATTTGTCTCCAGCACTGCTTCTAGGTGTTTTCTTTGATTTGAATGCTGAGGCTAAGGGACAAGGGAAAAAAACAAAGAGCATGATGTTTTTAATTATATCAGTGAAGAATCAAAAAATCCAGGCATGCACCTAGCTGTGGTTCTGGGAATATTCATGATTTTACTGAACCTGAGACCTTCTACCTCCCCCTTCTCACCCCACTCCCAATCCTACCTTATCCGACCAGATCTGCTATTTTACCTGAAGTAATCCTTAAGATCGGTTTCATTAGCAGGCTGAAATTTCTCTGTACAAGGGGTTTCTCCAAGGTTTTCTCCAAGCTCACAATTCACTTTTCTCTCAGCTCAGCAAAAGCTTTGCTAGCAGAGAGTTAATGGCCCCAACTCTCTGCAGGCTGCTCTTTGGGAGCTTGTAGAAGATGAGATCTGCTCTTGGGAGCCATTGTGTGTTTGTTCAGGCTCTGGAACAAAGGATTCTTAGAGTTTGGGATAAAACCAACAGATATGCACAAGGGCAATGTCCCTTGCTGCCCTCTGCATCCCCTGAGTGCCTTAGATTGAATTTCTTCTCAGTTCCTGGGAATTCTCAGCTGCTAGGTTACAGTGATTCAGAGAAAAGAGTGTTTGATTTGGGGTCAGAGAATGGGGCTTCAAATCCTATTTCTCACACTGACCTCTGGGACTCTCTTTAAGCCTCATCTGCAAAATGAAGAAGTTGGACCAAATAGCTCTGAGATCCTTTCCTGTTCTTGATCTAGGAACTGGAAACAAAGTAGATAGACATTGACGGGCAATAGATAAACAAAATGGGGCACATGGATTCAAAGCAATTCCAATAGACTTCTGATAGAAAAAGCCATCTGCAGCCAGAGAGAGAATTATGGATCCTGAATGTGGATCAAAGCATAATAATTTCACCTTTGTTTGGGGGTGCTGTTGCTTATTTGCTTTTTCCCTCTTTCTCATGTTTTTTTTTTCTTTTTCCCTTTTGTCTCATTTTTCTTGTGCAGCATGACAAATATGGAAATGTGTTTAGAAGAATGGTACATGTTTAACCTATAATGGATTGCTTGCTGTCTAGGGGAAGGGGAAGGGGCATAGGAAGGAGAAAAATTTGGAACACAAATTTTGCAAAGGTGAATGCTGAAAATTATCTTCGCATGTATTTGAAAAAATAAAAAGCTATTATTAAAAATAAAAAATGGACACTTGAATGGGATGGAATCTTACTATGCAGTAAGACAGGATAAGTATAAAGAATACAGAGGGGTATGAGAATATCAATATGAAATGATATAAAGTGGAGTAAGCAGAATGTGGAAAACAATAGACACAATAATTACAACAATGTAAACAATAACAAAAAGTCCTACCTTAAACCAAAATTTCTGAAAGTAAATGCAGTGAAATGATGATGTTAAAACTTGGTCCTAAGGAAGAGTTATGAGTTAACCTCCCTTCCTTCTTTGCAGAGATGCTGGACTATGGTAGTAGAACTGTTTGTGTGTGTGTGTATGTGTGTGTGTGTGTATGCACATATGTGTGTGTTATTTAGCTCCTATGTATTTTCAGCTGGTGGCAGAATGGATAGAGCACCAAGCCTGGAGTCAGGAAGATCTAAATTCAAACTCAACCTCAGATACATACTAGTTATCAATTCAGGGAAAGTCACTTCACTTTGGTCAGCCTTAGTTTCCTCAACTACAAAACAGGAATAACAATTGCACCTATTTGCCAGGGTTGTTGTGAGGGTCAAATAAGATAATATTTGCAAAGACTTAGCACATTGCCTGGCATATAGTAGTACTGTTGTTGTTCAGTTATGTCCAACTCTTATGACCCTTTGAGGTTTTCTTGTCAAAGATACTAGAATGATTTCCCATTTTCCTTCTCCAGCTCATTTTATAGAGGAGGAAATTGAGGTAAATGGAATTAAAGGACTTGCCCGGGGTCACACAGCTACTGACTAAAGCTGGAAATGAAGTCAGCTTGGTGTTCTACCTCCTGTGTCACTTAACTACCCCAATAGGTACTTAATAAATACTTATTACCCCCTTCCCTGCTAATATATTGGTTAATGTTGATGAACTGTTTTTCCCAAATCTTTTTTTCTTTATTACATGGTTTGGTTTGCCAGAAGAAGCAAAAAAGGAATATACTGGAAATGTAAGTGATATAAAAATAAAATGTATCAATATAAATTTAAGTAGAAAAAAGACCAAATAAAGGGACTGATTGTTCTATAGCTCATTTGAAATATTTCATTTTC
>JAJPUD010000276.1:636629-654872 GCA_023553655.1 Myrmecobius fasciatus
ATACAATAGAGGCCTTCCCGTAGGCATTTTTATTTTTTGTGGTTCACAATGCAACACATAGTCCATCTCTCTATTATTTATTATTCTTTTTAACATGACCAGTCTATTCCTTTCTCTGATCAAACATTTCCTTATGCCACTTCTTGAATAGAGATCATCACTGGAAATGTGCTACATGTGCTTGTTCCCACCATGTGCTTCTCCACTATTCTTGGGTTCACAAGTAATTTTGAGGCCATATTGTATTGCAAGTGGAAACAAACTTAGAATCCAAGACTAGTCATAGATCATCAACGGGGTAGGAAAGCAACCCCCAGACTTTTGAGCATTGCCTGTAAATGAGTTCTGAGTAATCCTTAAATACATATACAAAAAACCCAGCTGATTACCTAGGGAGAGAGCATTGGAGTTTTAAACATGAGACCTGAGTCAAAGTCCCAACCCTGCTTTTTATTAGGTGTAAAATTCAAGCCCTGATTTCAGTTTCCTTGTTTCTAGAATGGGAGTAACAATGTACTCCCTACCTCTAAAGATTTTTGTAAAAAAAAAAGTATTTAATAAACTCTAAAAATAGAATTGTTAACAAATATCTGAGCAGAACACATTGGGGCCTGCATGAAAAATGACTTTCAAGGGTTTTCTCATTCCCTGTTTATGTATGTATTAAGTTTCTTTTAATGCTGGTGGACTATTATCAGGTGCGTTATTTTATGCAAGTACATGTAGGAAAGTATCTACATCAAAAAAAAAAAAAAGGCACTGTGCTCTATGAGCAAAACAGAGCTGAAGTAGCTCAAAAGAAATGCAGAATGCCCAAGTTTAGATGTTCAGAAGGACCATTTGTGTTCGATCTGTGGCAGAGCCTTCTAAGCTCAAACTCATCTGATCGTCCACAGACAGATGCACTGTAACTTGGTGCCATTTGGATCTTCTGAGAACCAAGGACAGCAACCAAGCAACTAACCAATATCAAACCAGCCTATTGAGCATCACCATGGAGCACTTGGTCTAGGTCTGTGAATCTAATGTTAAAGGTAAGACTCCAAAGAATACACAAAGGTTCCACTATGGAGACAGTTTGCTCTTTGTCTTAACTAACTGTGGATAAGGCTGCTGAAATTCCAAAGAAGGGAGCCAGGCTTTTGTATGGTCCATCCATGTGTGCCTTCTATAACTCACAATAGAACCCTATATCAGAAAATGGTACCCATCTAGGAGCAGATCTGCTGACGTGTGGGAAGGCTATCTGACCTTCCATTGGGATTTGATCCCATGTCAATGGTGATGATCACCTTGATATAGAAATGAGAACTATGGGGCAGCTAGTGGTAGAGTAGATAGAGCACCAGTCATGAAGTGAGGAGGACCTGAGTTCAAATCTAGTCTCAGACACTTAACACTTCCTAGCTGTGTGACTCTGGGCAAGTCACTTAACCCCAATTGCTTCAGCAAAAAAAAAAGGAAAAAGAAATGAGAGCTATGAAATGAATTTACCCACTGATTAAAATCAACAAAATCATCCAAAGAAAAGACAAGAGCCTAGGAAAGATGATCTCTGGAAATGCGTTGAGTTCATAATTTAACAAATGTGTTAGACACCCACAACTGTGCCAGGTATTGTGCTAGGTGGTAGATATATAAAAGCAACTCCTACCTCCCCAACAATCCTTGCCCTTGAGGAACCTACATTCTTCTTGGAGTTTACACCATATACACAAATTTTGTTGTTTGTTTTTGAGTTATTTCAGTCATGTCAGACTCTCTGTGACTCCTTTTGGAGTTTTTTAAGGGGGGTTTGGCATTTTCTTCTCCAGCTCATTTTATAGATGAGGAAATTGAGGTAAACAGGATTAAGTGACTTGTTCAGGATCACACCATTAGTAAGTGTCTGAAGCTGGATTTGAACTCAGGAAGGTGAGCCTTCCTAATTCCAAGCCAAGTGTTCTATCCTCTGCACCACCTAACTGTCCCTATACACAAATAAATAAATGCAAAGCACACACACATACCAAAAAAAAAAAAAAAACCTTTCTTGCTCTCAGGTGAATGAATATCAGAGATAAAACAAATAAGGATGCAACATTGTAAGGTTCAGAAGAACCACAGGGGAACCATAGCTGAGCCTGGGAAAAAGCTATTCCTGCAGAACCTGTTTGATCCAATCCAAAAATGGATCAATCTAGCATCTGAGACTCTGTTCTTTGAGGGAGAAAGCGGCCAGTTCATTGGCTGTGCTGCACCTAGACGTGAACTTGCTAGTGGTGAGATATGTTTTATAGTCATCATTTTACAACTGAATTAACTCTTTCCAGGGACCCAGAGGTCTTATAGATGGGAGAAGATGGCCCCAGTTTGAGAGGTGCTTGTAAATTTGTTCTTTTTTCTATTATTTTATTTACTTCACTAAATAGTTCTCAATTACATGTAAAATAATTTTTAACAATTTCTTTTTAATTTTGAGTTCCAAATTCTCTCTCCCCTGTTTCTCCCCCTCCTTAAGAAGACAAGCATTTTAATTTCTATTATGAGGTCATGTCAAACATTTCCTTGTTAGCAATGTTTCAAAAGAATAAAAAAATAAAGGAAGTTTTTTAAAAGTATGCTTTAATCTTCATTCAGAGTTCATCAATTCTCTCTCTGGAGGCGAAGAGCATTTTTCATCATGAGTCCTTTGGAATTGTCTGGGATGTTGTTTTGATCAGAGCAGCCAAGTCTTTCACAGTTGATCATCCTTACAACTTGCTGTTGCTATTTATATATTGGCACTTGCTATAGATTATCAGTTAATATTCCCCTGTAAAAGTTAGTTGGTGTTTATTGTCTTTTAACACCGCATTTAACACAGTGCCTAGAACATAGTAGTTGATTAATAAATGCTTGGTGATGACTTAATTTATTACAAATAATATCAAGGAGATGTGGTTCAGTCATTTCAGTTGTTTCCAACTCTGTGATTCCATTTGTGGTTATCTTGGGCAAAGATACTTGGAATAGTTTGTCATTTCCTTCTCCAGTTCATTTTATACATGAGGAAATTGAGGCAAATAGGATTAAGTGATTTGCCCAGGAGTATCTGAAGCCAAAATTGAATTCAGGAAGATGAGCCTTCCTGACTCCAGGTCCAGCACTCTATCCACTGTGCCAAATCAAGAAGATGTCAACAGGTAATTAATATTACTAATCCCTTAGATGATAATGGGACAATATTAACTGTTCAGCAGATATTGGTTACAGATAAGAGTCAAAACAATATCTCTTTTAAGAAATCCTCTCATTCCCTAGAATCCTGAGGGTAGATAAAGCATCAGACTTGCTCTGGGAACCCACCCTAGAATCAGATTGGGATAGGATAGTGAGTCCAGATTCTAGGTATGAAGTACATATACAAAATACTGGCCAAGTGCTAAACTAACCCCAGTGGTCTTCACTTTTGTCTTGCCACTGGTCTCTGATGACTCTAGAAGAAAGAGCAAGACTAATGACTTTGTCCAGCTCTACCTCATTTCAATCCATTTCAGATGCATGTCAAGATATCATCTCATGATGTTATTGGTTCTCTTTGAGAATGAAGAACAAACAACAATTCACAAAGTAATTTCATAAGGAAATAAGAGCTAATAACTAGAAGTATCAAAAAAAGTCACATGAAAATAGTTTGGAACTGTATCCAAAGGGCTATAAAAGTGTGGGTATCCTTTGATCCAGCAGTGTCACTATTAGAACTGTATCCCAAAGAGATCATAAAATAAGGGAAAGGATCCACATGTGCAAAAATGTTTGTAGCAGTTGTTTTTGTCATGGCAAAGAATTGGAAATTGAGTAGATGTTCATCAACTGGGGAATGGCTGAATAAGTTATGGTATATGAATATAATAGAATATTATTTTTCTAAAGAAAAATCAGAGCAGGCTGATTTTAGAAAAGCTGAACTCACATGAACCGATGCTGAGTGAAGTGAGTAGAACCAAGAGAATATTGTGCACAGTAAGAGTAAGATTTTTTTGTGTGATGATCAACTATAATAGACAACTCTTCTCAGAAAAGTGCTGATCAAGACAATACCAATAGACTCAGGATGGAAAATGCCATCTACATCCAGAGAGAGAACTATGGAGACTGAATATAGATTGAAATATAGTCATTTCAAATGAGCAGAACCAGGAGATCATTATACACAGCAACAACAATACTATATGATGATCAATTCTGATGGACATGGCTCTCTGCAACAATGAAATGTCTCAAACCAGTTCCAATTGTTCAGTGAAGAAAGCCATATACACCCAGAGAGAGGGATGTGAAATGTCGACCACAACGTAACATTTCCATACTCTCGATTGATGTTTGCTTGCATTGTGTTTCCTTTCTCTGATTTTTCTTTCTTGTAGATATGATTTTTCTTGCACAAAAATAATGTGTGCAAATATGTATACATATATTCAATTTGTCAAGTATTTTAACATAATTAACATGTAGTGGATTTCCTGCCATCTAGGGGAGGGGTGGGGAGTAAGGGGGAAAAATTTGTAACAGAAAGCTTTGTAAGGGTTAATGTTGAAGAATTACCCATACATATATTTTGCAAATAAAAAGCTTTAATAAAAAAATTTAAAAATAAAAAATAAAATAAAATAAAAATCCCAAAAAATATATAGTAATTTCACTATTTTATCTGTTTACTTTTTCTTTCTTGTGTTTTCTTTCTTTTTGGTCTGATTTTTCTTCTACAATATGACAAGTATGAAAATATGCTTATAAAAATATTGTACATGTATAACCTAAATCAGATTGCTTGCAGTCTTGGGGATAGAGGAAAGGAGAGAGAAAAAATTCATAATGCAAAATCTTAGCAAAATGAATGTTGAAAACTATTTTTGTATGTATTTGGAAAAATAAAATATTATTGAGGAAAATTTCTTTACAGAAAACTAGGGATTCTCCCAGAAGAAGGTGTTGAGAATTGCATTTCAGACATGGCGAAACCACTTGCGCAAATTTATAATTGTCGAAGATGAAACACTGTATATGGAGAATAGCTGGAGTGTAGAGGAGTGACTGTCCTCTGGCACCCAGTTACTATATAATCTAAATTCAGTCTAATGTGTATTTACTATCCATGCCCCATTATCACCAATCAATATAACAGTTATTACTTAATGGGCAAAAATTGCAATTTGGGTTGTCCCAGATCTGCATGTTACTGCTACAGCTAATTGGTACAGAACTTATTCTGGAGCTTAATGAAAATGTAAATTCCAACACATTAATCAAACAATTATTTCTTAACCGCGAGACAGACGATCCTAAACCCAATTAAGAAATAAACAAAGTTAATCAACGCTCAGACAACGTTTGCTAATCACATATATGGAGCAAGAAAGAAATATCGGGCAATGATTCATTGAAACATCCTAAACTCCTGTCATTTGCGACGGTTTCTAATAATGCAATCTCACCGCTCCTAGGCAGCAATATCCCAATTTTATTAAGGCATTTGTTTTGCGTTAAGGTCGAGTAGGCATCAGAGGACAAAAAATAGATATATTACTGAGTAAGGTAAATAATTGCACCAATTTAAAATAATAGGCCTAGGGGCTGGATATAAGCTTTGGCACCTCATACTATCAAGTCTAGCACATTCAGTGTTTAATTAGCAAAATTTAGTCCATTTCAGGAAGAAAAATGAAAAGCAGAAATCTCGTTCCAACACAAATGTAAAGATTTCAGTAAGAACACAAAAGATATAAGGTTAAGTCTCATATGTATTACTTTGATCTCTTGCTCTGAGCTTTCTCATCAATTGTACAGTTTATTTGTATACACGTAGATCCTCCTCCTCCTCAACTCTGGTATGCCCAGATTTGTTCTGTATGTTTTCACTAGCCCACTAAGGTGGGCTTTGCCACTCTAATCTAATCATACTACAAAACTACCAAGAATTTCCGATGAGAGGAGGCATTTATCTCCTTGTAGAATTAAGTAGAATTAAATTTAATAGAGAAGACAGCATAGATAATAATTCAACATTCATTTTTTTCTTTCTTTTATTCTTTCTTCCTCTTCCTTCCCCTCTTTGTTTTTTCTTTCTTTTCTCCTTCTTCTTTCCTCCTTTCATTTCTTTTTCTTTCTTTCTCTCCTTCCTTCCTTTTTTTCTTGCCATAGGTGTATTTTTAACTGTATTACAATATCACCACAATCTCAGAACTTAATTTGCTGTAAAGCATCTCAGCAGCCATCTGGTCCAATCAATACCTGAAAAGAATTCATATTCTAACATATCTGATATATGTGCCTGTCAACCTAATTTTATTTGTGCTTCAACTTAAGGTGTAACTCAGAAATTTCCTGTATTTCTGATTGATCTCATCTTGACACCCAACATAAAGTGTTCATTGAAGTCAGTCCAGGAACTGTGGCATGGGGAGGAAATAAAGGTTGTTGTTGCCTAGGGAATCAGGGAAAGCTTCACAGAGGAGGCGGCGGTCTCTGAAGCAAGAAGAACGATTGGGAGCTATGGAACCAGTGACATTTGGCAAATCATTTAATCTCTCTGTCTCCTCCTCTGTAAAATGAAAGTGGTTTAGCTAGAAGAGCTCTAATAGTCATTTCAGCTTTAAATGCTGTGATCCTATGAATCTATGAACCTAAGCTCATAAGAGGATTCAGGATTTGACCCCTGCTGGACCTCTCCATGACTACTGGAAACTACCCAAGACATCTCTGGAAAATTGGCATAAGTTCCCTCATCTTGCTCAAAGTCCAGCGTCATTTTCTCATTTTAACCCTCCTCCCTATCTCCCTACACACACACATACAGAAGAAAGAAAATAGGCTTCTCAATATCCTTCTCTATCTTTTCATCTTCCATGCAGAGAAAGTGAGCAATTTTCTCAGGCATCGCACAGTATGTTGGAAGACAAGTGTTTGGATCCAGAACTCACATGTACCAACTGCCAAGGCCATCTAGAACATGGAAAAATGGAAAGGCTGTGGAGTTGCAAGATAATTCCTACCGTAGTCAGCTCCATAGCTTAGAAACTTCAGAAAATTTGAGAACTCCACTCCTTACATAACTTGAGAGTTCTGAGAGCCTTAAAAATATTGGACTAAAGAATGGAAGAACACAGAATGTCAGAAGTGGAGGGGGCCACAAGGATAGAGAATTTCAAAGAATATAGCCAGATCATTTTGGGTATTATTTTTGCAAATAATATTATTTGCAAATTATTTGCAAAAAAATATTATTTTGCAAATAATAAGCCCAATTCATGTATCCATGGCACACAGATTAGTGTTGATGGTTTGGAATGAATATGAATAGCAATCATTTTCTATTTTGTCCAGAAACTCTGAGGGTCTTCCAGATTAGTATCATTCGGATGGCAAATTACCTCTATTCTTACCTAGTCTTTAGCCATTGGATGAGCATGACCTCAAACTCATTGAGAACTAGTAAAGACCTTAATTTTATTTTATTTTACTTTTTTTGCTGAGATAATTGGGGTTAAGTGACTTGCCCAGGGTCACACAGCTAGGGAATGTTAAGCGTCTGAGACCAGATTTGAACTCAGGTCCTCCTGACTTCAGGGCTGGTGCTCTATCCACTGCATCACCTAGCTGCCCCAAGACCTTAATTTTAAAAGGCCAAGGTTCTCCACTGTATTCTGGACCATCACCAATGAAGGCATTTAGGGTTAGGGTTAGAGCTAAGATTGGAGTGGACTTTCACAACTGTAAGGGAGAAAGAAAGGCTGACAATTTTGCACAGTTCTTCCTCACTCAAATCCAACTCACTCAAAAGTCAAAACATCATGCTCATAATACCATCAGTCCTATGAAGGATGAGCAAGAACAGCATCAAGAACATAGAATGCCAAAACTAGGAAGAGCTTTAGAACAGAGAACATCAAACTTAGGAGTAATCTGAGAACAGACAACAACATTGATATTTCCCTAACTTTATATTTTTTAACTGTTTGCATCATTTTTATTCTTCTGGATTTGTTCTTTCCCCCATTAGATTAAACTTTCCTTAATGCAAAGCCTGAGTTACCTCTGCCTTTGACCTCAGGACATATCACATTGACTTTTCTATGATACAAATTTAGTCTTTGTTGACTTCAATTTTTTAGAATTCATGTCAGAATTTTAAGGTTCTTATCAATGAACTGACAAGCATTTATTAATTTCCTTCCATGTGCCAGGATCTGTCCTAAAGGTTGAGGAACCAGAGACGAAATGAAATAAGTCCTGCCTTCACAAAGCTTGTATTCTGATGAGTGAGAAAACATTTGTATCATAATTTAAAAAATGAATACATGGCAGTTTGGGAAGGAGTAAGGGCCCTAGCCCCTGGTAGAATGAGGATGGTAATCATATTGGTTGGGGCTCATGAGCAACAGTACTAGAAATTTATATCTCCCTCAGGGTTGTCCCTAAAATGCTAAATGAGAGAATAGCAATAGTCAATCACTTCTCTGGGGACGTGGCCCATTAAGTGAGTGGGAGAGGGAGAAGTAGTTCAAGAAAGAGTGCTACATATATATTATCTCATTTTACCTCTTTTGAGCAATATATAAGAAAACCAGAAAGGTAGTAAGAGTCCAAGTAGTCAAGTCAAGCCAATAAGCCTTTCTTAGACATATACTATGTGCCAGGTTGTAAGCTCAGAGGTGGAGATAAAATAAAGAAGGAAAGATATATGTTCTCAGGAACTTACATTCTAATATATGAATAAATGGCACAAAAGAGAGATGAAAATGGAGGATATGGTACTAAAGGCTAGAGAATGAAAGATCAGAGTTTTTCCTCAAATGGAGGTTCCAAGAAGAACTCACTATTAGCAGAAGAAGGTCTTAAGAGAGGAGGGACCTAGTTGTGTGATCGTGGGCAAGTCACTTAACCCCAATTGCCTCAGGAAAAAAAGAGGGGGGGAGACAGAAGCTGAAGAGGTTTTAGATCTTAGAGACAACAGGAATTTATATCTAGAATTGTAAGGGATTCTTAGGCTATCTAGTACAACATTTTACAGATGAGAAAGCTGAGTTTCAAGGCTTTTAAGGGACTAGTCCAAAGTTACAAAGTGAATCAATGATGGAGTTTGACCCAAGTCTCTTATCCTCTAGTCTAGGGCTTCTTCCATGACACCATTATAAACAAATTGAATTTATCTACTAACTCAAGGTATAGATTGCCAATAGGGTAATTACCACTCTGAAGACTTTGGAGGCACCCTGATCCTGGTCAGAAATCTCTCCACCACCCCTGCATACTCATTCAAGTTACTTGGGAAGTCACATCATGGTGCAGTTAAAACATTAAGATATCTAATGCTCTTAATAATGTTTCCTTTAATTTATCCTCAATGAAATAAATGACAATAATGCGCACATAATAAATTAGAGCAAGAATTTCCACTCCATGTAGGATCAAAGTATACAAAGTTAGGAAATACCTTTGAAATTTTCTCATCTGACATTTCACAGATGTGGAAACTGAGGACTGGAATTTAAGGAACTTGCCCAAAGTCATACGGGTCGTAAACACCAGAGCTGGGATTCAAACCTAAAACTTTTGATTATTTTCAAAATTCAGAGCCATGGCTTGGTTGTAGGGTCAGCTCCATGGTGTCTGGAAGGAAGGCATTTTACTCCTTAACTCTCTTTTGAATTTTTTTTTGAAGTTGACATCTTTCCAGCTGCTGAGATTCCCAAAAGATTCATTATTCACTCACAGCAAGAAGCAAGGGATAGTTAATGTTGGTTGTATTAGTGTCTTTAAATGTCTGTGTAGCTAAAAACTGAAGGGGAGGGACAAGGAAGGTTGGGGGAAAAGAAGGGCCCAACCTAACTTCATTATATGTATACTTGTTGCTTGAAATGAGTTCTGTTTTCCAATTTCATTAGCAATTTCCCTGCCTTATTTCTTCCCCTCCCTTCTTTCTTTCTCCTGTTTCTTCCTCTCCTTCTCTCCTTCCTTCCTTCTCTCTTTCAGACTCTTGCCATCTCTCCTTCCCTTTCTTCCTCCTCATTCCCTTACTCCTCTTTTCTCTCTTTCTCTCTCTTCTTCCATCCCCACTTATTCCACATCCCTTATTTCTTCTAAACAGTTCTTGCAGATGAGAACCAGCCTATGTCCCCTTTAGCATGCTTTTTGTATAAAACATGCATAAACATGCATTTGTACTGCCTGAGTTAGAAAATGCTTGATGTGATTTCCTCCATATCACTCTAATATTGTCATGCTGCTCTTGTCAAGGGCTATAAAACTCTAACTTATCTGGTGAGGGGGCAAAGAACTAATAAGCCAGCATTCTACTGTCCCTTACTCCTTCCCATTATCTCCCCAACTCCACAGGCACCAAAATTTGAGATAGTTTATAATTCTTTTTTTTAAAGAGTAGATTTTGGGGGGCAGCTAGGTGGTACAGTGGATAGAGCACCAGCCTTGAAGTCAGGAGGACCTGAGTTCAAATTTGGCCTCAGACACTTAACACTTCCTGGCTGTGTGACCCTGGGCAAGTCACTTAACCCCAATTGCCTCAGCTAAAAAATTTTTTTAAAAGGAAGAAAAAGAGTGGATTTTTTAAAATACCAGATTTCAAAAACCAGTGCTCTAGTGTATACAACCACAGCTACCACGTGCACAAGTGTCAATATTTTCAGGCTATGAATCACTAAGGACTTTTTACATGCTTAGTTATTATCGGCTTCAACCCCTGATCTGACTCAATCCTGTTAATACTACCATCAGCTACCCAGGATTTGCCCCACCAAAAGGGGCCTGGTCATGGTTTCCATTTGAATAGTGTTTAAACACTTATAATTAAGGTTTCCAAAGCACCTGTCAAAGGATTAGAGATTTAGTCTTGGAAAGGGCCTTAGAGGCCATATAATCCAACTCCTTCATTTTACAGATGAGGAAACTGAGGAGAATGCTCTGCCCAATAATCAATATCTAAGAAGTGCCAGAACAGAAATTCAAACCCAACTTCTCTGACCCTAAATCCTGTGTTCTGTGGAGTATGCTCCATGCTGCTTCAACACATTATCCTTGTGAGGGATCACTTCTCCATAGTTCAAAAAGAGAAATAAGTGGAACCAAAGAACAATATTCACAAAGATTATAAAACTAAAAGAAAGAATTAGCATAGATGGGATGTTACAGGTTTGAAAAGTCACATACCCATCTCAGGCTCAGTAATTTCATGGACTGATTTTATTTAAAAGTTTTTCTAAAGGAAGATCACTAGAGTTTCTTGGAGAAGGGTTCTAGGAGAGAGGAGAAATCTATCTAGAAATACCTGATAGAAATGCAAAAGGCATCAAGAAAGCTCTGATTTAAAAACAATTGCTAGGCAAGGTAATATGGGATCACAGGTAGAGAACCAGTTTTAGCATCAGAATGATCAGGGTTCAAGTCTCTGACAGAGGAAACAGAATAGAAAAGATCTGGATTCAAGTACTACAAGAGACTCTGACCCTAGGCAAGTCATAATTTCCTCATCAGTAAAATAAAGGAACTACTGACTTCCAGGGATTCTTCCAGACCTACAACTATGCTCCTGGGACACACTATGGCATCCTAGGACACCCAGGGATTTATGAACTGCCTCTCAGTGCTCCTAACCATTATCGATATATATATTAGTAGAGGAAACTTCCTCACTGGGAGGTTCCCCAAAAGAATTAAATCACAATAGTAGAAAATGAATTTAAAAGTATATAGTCCTCCTTTCCTTCTCTGAAGAGATCTAAGTGTATAATAACCCACTTCTCTCTCTCTTTTAAAAAAAATCTTTGTCACAAAGGTTAGGAAAGGGGCAGCTAGGTGGCGCAGTGGATAGAGCACCAGCCCTGAAGTCAGGACGACCTGAGTTCAAATCTGGTCTCAGACACTTAACATTCCCTAGATGTGTGACCCTGGGCAAGTCACTTAACCCTAATTGCCTCAGCAAAAAAAAAAAAAAAGACAAAGGTTAGGAAAGCTAAGGAGGTAGGGATGGAGGGAGATATTTGGAAATGAAGGTGATTCAAAAGCTACACAGATAGAAATAATGGTAAATTTGAAGTCATGGGACTTCAGAGTAAGGAACCCAATAAATGTAATACACTTTGATGACTCCTTGCTCTATCTCTGTCACTCTAAACAAGTCGTTTAATTTTTCTAGACTTTAGGAGGCTGCTTAGATGGTTCAGTGTATAGAATTCTGAGCCTGGTTATCAGCAAGTCTCAGACACTTACTATTTGTGTGATCCTTCGCTAGTCATTAAACCTCTGTCTACCTCAGTTTCCACAACTGTAAAATGGAGAGTCATAATAGCATCCGCCTCCCAGAGCTACTATGAGAATCAAATGAGATAATATTTGTAAAATGTTTAGCACGTCCCCTGGGATATTTATTAAATAGACACTTAATAAGGTCTTTTTCTTTCTTCTGTAAATAAGGAAATTGGAACAAATGACTTCCTCCTCTAAAATCTCTGATCCCATGATCCTAAGAAAAGTAGCCTCAGCATTTGACAGGTGAAGAAACTAAGATACAGAGATGTGAATAGACTTGACCAGGGTCACAAAGCTAAGACCTAAGTGTCCAGTGTCTGCCTACCCTCTCATTCTGGAAGATTTCCCAGCCTAACCTACCAGGCCAAAGAAAGGGATAAATAATTTCTCCATGTAAATCACTGTTGACTGCCCTAATCCAGCAGCCTGTAGACTTTTCAGTTTCAATAAAACCGAGAAGCCTTTCTGGACTCATTAGGACCTTCTTTCCCAAATACTGGGCAGAGCTGCCCCATCAACACCTCTTGGAAGAGAGACAGCTACAAAAAGAACGTCTCAAGACCCATTTCGCTGCTGTCCATTTAAATAAGTGCTGAACAGCTCACCGTCCTGGTACTTCTCTGGATTTCATCATCTGCCTTTCCAGTCCACTTAGGCCATTTGATTCATCTCTCTGATTTCATAGAAAAAAATAATAACCCTCTTCCCAGTCTCCCACCCAGCTAGGAGACAGGCAGGAGCCCTCCACCTCTTGAAGCAGACCAGTGCTTAATGAGTGGAGAACATTAATATCCCTTTTCCCCATGATTAGCATTTCAAAGTAAATCTCCAGCTGTCAGCATCTCCCAGGCTGGTAGAGAGATGTTATAAGAGATGTTACACAAGCAATGATGAAATCACACCACTGCTGGCCACCTGACTTTTCGGAAGCTCAGCACCTTGGCTAAGGCCCCTTCCCCCTTCTGCTGACTCGGTGCCAAAGGTTCAGATAAATTCTCTGACTTCTTTTTGACTTATGGAGGTGGGGAAGAGCACTATCCAATTCAGGACCCAGGTCATATGGCAATAAGAAACTCAGAGCCTTGAATCTTTAGGGAGGGATAGAATTAGGAAAAAAAATTTTTGAAAAGGAGATCAAGAGCAATAAATCTAGGAGGGACTTTACAAGAGCTGGGAGGGGCCTTAAAGCAGTCTAAGAACATGGAATGCCAGAGCCAAGAAGAGCCCTAAAACAGGGAATGTTGGAGCTGGAAATCTTAGAACAGGAAACATTCATGCTAAGAGGACCATACAATGTCAGACCTGGAGAGAACTTTAGGTGTCAAAGCAGAGGGGAACATTGGAGATCAATTATTAGAACTTTTACCAAAGAGAAAAGTGAGCTTCAAAGAACTGAGGTCCCTTCCCCAAAGTCTCAGACTAGAATTCTTGAGCCTTAATACAATGTTCTTAGACAACATTCCTCGATGGAACTTTGGTTTAGCTTTGTTGAATGGGGAGTCATCTGAGAAGAATGGCTAGCATTCATATAGAGTCTACTATGTGCTAGACATCATTCTAAACTTTATATAATTATTTTCTCACTTGATTTCACAACAGCTCTGGAAGGTAAGTGCTATTTTGATCCCCATTTTTACATAAGGGGAAACTGAGGCAGATAGCGGTTAAGTGATTTGCCCAAGGGAACACAGCGGATACTTGTCTAAAGTAATATTTGAACTCAAGTCTTCCTGACTCCCAGTTCAGGGCTTTATCTATTGTTTCACCTAGTTGCCGTGCTGGTAGTTTGAAGATCAATAATAAACAGTTAAACTAAAAGCATCAAGACAATAAGAATTCTCCTATATCCACAAAGTGAGAAAATAGACCAAAAAAATATTATAAGAGCCTCCATCCAGAAGTGACCTCTGAGACCTCTTTTTGCAAAGGAAAGAAATGAGATTTAAGATGGTAGGATGACTAACTGACACCAAATATATATAATAAAGGTTGAGAGGAGGGATTTGAACCCTAGATTTCTGCTCCCAGAGCTAGTGTACACATTGTTCAAAGTAAAGTTTAGAAAAGCACAACAGTCACTATAATTTAATAAGGAAGCCAGGATTATTGAGGTTATATCCTAAATAATATGATGTTGGATGACAATCAGAGATTAGCTTTATTTTATTTTGTCCCAGTGGATTACATTTATACATTATAGATTATACATTAGATTTATATATAGTTTAGATTCATACAGAAAAATGTCTTAACAATGAGTGCTATAACAAGGTGGGGCAGACTGCCTCAGGAGGGTCTTTGAGTAAAAACCATGTGACCAGTTGTAGGATGTGATATGGAAGGGATAGCTCTAGATCTCTAATCCTCAGATTCATAATAGTCCCAGCAGTGGTACTCACTCCTGGAAAAAATAATTACAAGACTATGCTCTACAATGATAACTGCAAGATCAAATGTTAAAACTATAAGAAACCTTAGAGATCATTTAATCCAACTCCCTTATTTCATAGATAAGAAAACTGAATCAGAGAAAGGGAACATGTTTTGCCCACACCCAGATAGTAAATGATAGAACTCATTATATCATGCTGATAAATTTAGAGTTAGAGTTAATTTCTACTGATTCAGATCATAATCTCTGTACAACTCCTCAACAACTCTTGTCCATTTCTTGACACAGGTCTTCCATAACAGATCTTCTCAATGATTTAGACAATAATCTCTATTTTTATTACAACACTCCTCTGCTAAAATTCGCTCCAGTGGTTCCTTATGATATGGAGGTGACCCAAAACTCTTGAAAGTTATAACAGTTGTTCAAACATATGCACTGTTAAGAGCCATGGTACAGTAGAAAAAGCATCAAACCTGAAGTTAGAGGGTATGTGTTCAACACCCACCAGTGAGGATTGCCAGCTGTGTGACTCTGGACAATTGAATCAACTTCTCCTCCTCTACAAATTGAGGGAGTTGGACAAAAGAGCCTCTGAGATCCCTTCTGGATCATGATCTCATCCAATAAAATATGATCCTATCACAGACTATCTGCTATTCAAAGATGACCTTCATAAGCTCAGAGGGATTTGTCTGTCACCTTATCAGTCACTCGTGTCTCCAAATACCACCTGCCATGTTGAAAAGGAGTTTGTCATCTACACTGAGAAAGAGAGGATTCAACAAAGTGCATCTGGGGATCTTGCAAGAAGTACATTACCATGACCATAGCTTTCTTTTCTATAGTGCTTTGTACTCTATATCATTAAATCTTTTGGTAATAATCCTGGTTACTATTGAAACAGTGCTTATATGTGTGTTTATGTATGTGTTTCAGTAAAATCTCATTTAATCCTCCCAATGATTCTCTAATATAAGTGATATTGGGGAAATTGAAAGGTCACATAGTCAGTAAACAACTAAGGCAAAACTCTAACTCAAGTATTTCCTACCTCCAGATATCTCTCTGTCCACTACGCCAAAAGGATGCCCAAAAGGTAGTCAGGAAATC
This sequence comes from Myrmecobius fasciatus, assembly GCA_023553655.1. Lineage (NCBI taxonomy): Eukaryota > Metazoa > Chordata > Mammalia > Dasyuromorphia > Myrmecobiidae > Myrmecobius > Myrmecobius fasciatus. Next base: position 652,417 of record JAJPUD010000276.1, read on the forward strand.
TCAGAAGAGTGAATAGTGTTGGGCTATGAAAGGAGAAGGGGAAAGAAGAAAAGGAGGAATAGGAAGTAGATGAGGAAACAGACAGAGGAAGAGGAAGAAGAAGATGATGATGATGATGGAAGAGGAGGAGGAATAGGAAAGAAAAAGGGAAGAAGAACAAGAAAGAAGAAAAATAGAAGAAGAGGAGGAGGAAGACGAAAAATAGAAGAAAAGATGATGATGATGATGAAGGAGAAAAGTATCTGAGCCCCATTTTCCCCATCTGTAGAGAGGGAGTAGACTAGCTGGTCTCTGAGGTCCCTCCCAGATCTATATCTATGATCTTATCATTCTCCCAGGCTTTTCCATCCTCACTTTCCAATTCCACCTCAAAGTTTTCTTGAGGCAACTAGGTAACATAATGAATAGAATTGGATCAGGTCTAAAAGAGCTCTGAGTTCAAATAATGTCTCAGAAATTTCAAATGAAATTGTGAGACAAATCCTTTAATCTCTTCAATTCTCATTTTCCTCATCTGGAATATTAGAATAATACTAGAACCTTCCTCACAGGGCTGTTATGAAGATCAAAAGATGTGATTTATATGAAGGATGTCATAAACCTTCCAGTCCTAAGTTTCAAAAGAGTAAAAAGGCATTTACAGCAGGGAATTGATAGGGCTGACATTTGAATTCTGTTCTCCTGGCTCTTGTACCACACCAATCCCCTCCATCAATGGGCAGTCCATTGTGGGATTTCAGTGCCCTCAGAACATCCCATTATCATCCCCTCCCTGGTCAGATGGTAAACAGGCAGGTAATAGCTAGACCTTTCAGCACTACCTCTCACTCCACTTCTAAGCACCCATTCTCTATCCATTGGCCAGAGAAGACACAAGGGGCTGGAGAGACCTGGGCAGATTTCCCTTCTCAAAAGAGCTGCCTGAAGAATGGACTCCTTTCCTTCCCAGTCTCTTTTGGATCTATCTCATTCCACTTAAATGTCAATCCTTTATTAAATTAATTTTGAAGCCGGGAAAAATCTGTTGGGTTCCACCCCCTTTGCAGCAGATGTCAAAGGGAAACATGATTCATTTTCACACATTTTGATACAAAAAACCAGGAAAACTACATCTGTTCCAATTCATTGCAGAGGGAAAGGAAGCAGCCCACAGTATTGCTTGAGGTGGTTTCATATTTTTCTAGGATTTACTCCTTCTTTAATCCCTTAACCCCCTTTCCAGTGCTCACCCACTCTCCCAATACTATATTTCAAATCAGTCAGCTTATTACTATTATCCCTTGTATGCAACACTTCTACCACCTATCTACCTATCTACTACCTATATGTCTTTAAACTGGCTGATTCCCTCATCCAGAATCCTCTCCTTCTCACCTTCATCCCCTTATTTTATAGCATATTTCAGGTGCCATTTTCTACATGAGACCTTTTTTGATCCCTATAGGGTTACTGTACCGCCCCCCCATCCTCAAACTGCTCTACATTTACTCTTTATATATTCATCTGAAAACCAGGAATAATAATAGAACCAGAAATCAAAATCAGTTCCAAGATCACTAGGGAGAACTTGTGTGTACTTTTAGGGAATTGCCTAACAGATTATATGAAAGTAAGATGAAATTCAGCGGACATACATGTCACTGTGACAACAAAAATTTAAGTTTTATATGTGCTATTGTAAAGTCTCAACATTTAGTTTCAAAAGTACAGGATGGGGTGAGATATGATTAGATAACAATTTGTCAGAAAAGGTTTGGGGATTTTAGTGGACCGCAAGCTTATGATTAGGGCAATTAGGCAGTACAATTGATAGAGTGTCAGGATTAGAGTCAAAAGTCCTGAACCCAAACCCAGTCTCAGACGTATACTACTTGTGTGACTCTGACCGAGTCAACTAACCCTGTTGGCTTCAGTTTACTTCTCTGTTAAATGTTCTGGAGAAAGAAATGGCAAACCATTCCAGTATCTTGGTCAGAAAATCTCAAATGGAATCACGACTGAAACAATTGAGCAACAAAACACAAGGTTTTTACAAGGACCAAGTATGTCAATAAATGTAAAATGTTTGATGAGCTTGAAACCTTATAGACATGTTATATTGATGTTATATTCTTTTCTGTGTCCATGTTGTTACTTCCTCTCTGGCCCCTATTGTAGAATGTAAGCCCCTTGAGGGCAGGGACTGTTTTGGTCTTTTATTGTGCTCTGGAGACAAAAGGAGATGCAATGTTCTTTATAGGGAACAGAAAATTGGCTAGTTGGACAGAGAAGTAAAGTGAGTAAGAGGAAGTAAAGCAAAATAAATGCCAGCCAACCAATATGATCAACAAACATTTATCAGCCATCTTTGGGCTAGGTACTGTGAAAAGTGCTATAGATAGAAAGAGCTTACATTCTGTTAGGGAAAACGTGTGTGTGTGTGTGTGTGTGTGTGTGTGTGTGTGTGTGTGTGTGTG
>JAJPUD010000276.1:654882-695839 GCA_023553655.1 Myrmecobius fasciatus
GTGTGTGTGTGTGTGTGTGTGTGTGTGTGTGTGTGTGTGTGTGTGTGTGTATTATATATTTACAAATGTATTTATATTCTAACATGTTGGGACTAGACTTGTCATTTCATCAATATAGGGAGCTCTCAAAGCAGAAACTCTCTCTACCAATAGGATTGCCAGCTGTTTAGCCATTATCAATATTAGGACAGACACCCCCTGAAGAAGAGACCCTAAGTTTCTTTATGGCTATACATCTATGATACAGACCATTTTTTCCTACCTCTTCTTTCCAAGACTCAACACCAACCATATGGTAATGATTTCAGGAGAGACAAGAGATATCATCTTGTCCAATCCCCTGATTTCATACATGAGCAAACTGAGGTTTCTGAGGGGCCAAGTGGCTGGCTCAAATCTCTCTTTGCAAATAATGATATAATAGCTAATACTCATATCAAACTTTAGAATTTTCAGAGCACTTTACATATATTTTCCTTTTTAATGCAACAACCCTGGGAGGTAATAAAGAACAGGATGGGATGTCAGAAAGACCTGAGTTAGAAATACATCAGCTATGTGACTCTGCGAGTCAGTTGTAACCTCTGTCTGCCTTAGTTTCCCCATCTGCATAAGGAGAATAATAATAGTATCTATTTCACAGGATTGTTGTAAAGATTAAATGAGTTAACCAATGTAAGGGGCTTTGTAAAATTCTCAAAACCCTTTAATAATACTAGACATTATTATGATGTCCCCATTTTACAATTAAGGGAACTGAAGCACATAAGTGACTTGTGTAAGGTCCTATAGCTAGTGTCAGAAAATCTTTCTGAGAGTCCACATCCAGCAGTCCATCCAGCACTACAGGTAAAACAAATAGAATATATGCTTGTTGAGAGGAGGGAGTTTCAGCTTTTTTTGTATTGCCTCTTTTAACTAGGGTCAGATGTATTTGTTATTGTTGTTCAGTCGTGTCTGACTCTTTGTGACCCCATTTTGGGGTTTCCTTGGCAAAGATATTGAAATGCCTTGCTATTTGCTCATTTTACAGATTGGGAAACTGAGGTCAATGGGATTAAGTGATTTGCTCAGGGACACAGAGTTTGTGAATGTCTGAGACTGGAATGAATTTGGGAAGATGAATCTTCCTGATTCCAAGCCTTATCCACTGCACCGCCCAGCTGCTTAATCTCTACTCCAAGAGACATGGCCGTGCCCCCTCCCCATGCCAATGACTTAAGTGCATTTTATTCCAGCCCAGGTTCTTCGGATCTCCCCAGTCCTCCTCTTTTGGCACTCCTAGAAGAACATCCAGGGAACTTCTCTGCCTTTCTTTAATTAGATTAAAAGATCTATCATGGGTGTAGAAACTAGAGATACATAATCCTTAGAAGGAGCTGTGTTAAGTAGACTCTAGCCAAGCTGCTCAGATGTAGCTGTTGGGTTGCTGAAGGCAAAAAACATTTGTGGGGAGGCTGTAAACCATTTTTTCCCTAGTGCACAAGAGTAGGTATATGTTTTTAAACAGCCTGCTATGAAATGCAAGATTCTGGAAAGCTGGGAACATTTTGTTGTATCCCCAGCACCTAACACAGTGCCTGGCACAGTAGGTGCTTAACAAATATTTATTGGATTGAATCCAATTCCAGTCCATTTGGGGATAAACTAGAACTCTGCATTTTATCTTCTTGTTCTCTTTCATCTTTGATCTCTTCCAAATGAGATGTTTATAAAAATTACTCATGCCTAGTATATAATATGTGCTATTTAAATACTTAATTTAAATACTTATTCCCTTTCTGCCCGCCCCTTCCCCTTTCTCCTTCCACTAGATGAGGAGATCTTAACCTGGATTACATAGATTTGTTTTTACTTAAAATAAAATTGATGGCAGTATTTTAATATAATTGCTTCCCTTTGTAATCTTAGAGGTTTTAGTTTATGCATTTAAAAACATTATTCTTAGAAGGGCTCAATGGGCTTCAAAGGACACCAAAAAAAGGGAAGAACTTTTGCAATGTACTATGAGGAGCTCCATATTCTCTAAAAACCAAACCAATTCTTCACTCAATCCTGCTTTCCTCTTAACATTCTGTCCCCATCTCTGTCTGTCTTTCTCCCTCCCTCCCCTCCTCCTTCCTTACCTCTCTCTTTTTTTTCTCTCTTCCTCCCCCATTCTCCTTCTTCTTTTCTCTTTCTCTCTCCACCCTCCCTCTCTCTTTCCATTTCTCTCCCCCGTCTCTTTCCCTCTCTTCCTCTCCTTCTCTCTTTTTCTCTCTTCTCTCTCCCCTCCACTCTATCCCTCTTTCACTCTGTTTTTGTCTCTCTTTACCTTTTGTTTCTCTCTTCTCCTCCTTTCCCTTCTGTCTCTCAATATGAGAAAATAAAAATCAAGTCAGTATAAGAAATAACATGGTACTGATTTATTTTCCCTTTGGGGCTCCTCTCCTGATTCTCCTAGTTTTTCCCCCCAACATTTCCCAGGAGCCTTCTCATCCTGGAAGACCCCTCTGTCCCTGAGGCCCCTTCCTCTAATTGATGAACTCCTCCTGGACACTCCATTTTACTTTTAATAAAGTGCTGAGGCCAGCCATATCCACCACCATACTCCTCCTCTCATGGTTCTGGATTTCTAGTATCACCCTACTTCCATTTGGGTACTTTCTTCTCCTTCTCCAACCTTTTCAGCTTCCTGTTGTCTTCCCTTTTAGAATGTAATCTCTTTGAGGGCAAGGACTGTCTTTCTTCCTGCCTGTTTTTGTGTTTCCAGATCTCAACATAGTGTCTGATACATACTAAAGGCATAATAAAGGTTTGTTGTTGACCTGTTGGTAATAGATAGAGATGGATTTAAAGTCGGGAAGACTGGTTTGATTTCTGCCATTGATATATACTGGGATCAGTTTATATTGTAGAGGGAATTTTATCAGTAGGAGGTTTTTTATCAATAAAATCACAAGCCTAGCTCCTATCCCAGAAAAATCATTTAAGGCAATTCATTCCTGTGGATTTGGAAATGAAACCTGCATTGAGTATCAATTTCAAAGAACCTAAGGTTGCCTTGGCTTGAAGTCAGGGAAAACTTCCTAACAATTAGGGCTTTTCCTCAAATTGGAAGAGCTTGCTTGAGAAGGAAGAGTTTACCTGAGTGGAGCGCTTACAGCAGGAGATGAGCAGATGAGCACTTCTCTGGAATATTGTAAGAGGTGTGTTGGGTATAATGTAGGTTAGACTAGATGGTCTCTTATTAACTCTAACTTTTTACTATTCCACAAATCTCCCCTGTGTAATGACCCCTTCTCTGCCCCTGATGACTGGGCTTTTCATGAGTCATCCAGTATGTTCTAGCCAGAATGATGAAATCCAGGGAGAGAGATGGAGACAGAGACAGAGAGAAAAGCAGAGAGAGACAGAGAGACAGACAGACAAACAGAGACAGAGACAGAGACACAGAGAGAGAGACAGTCAGAAAGACAGAGACAGAGATAGAAAAATAGAAACAGAGAGAGAGAGAGGCAGAGACAGAGACAGAGACACAAAGAGAGACAGAGAGAGATACAGAGACAGAGACAGAAAGACAAAGACAGAGAGAGACAGACAGAGAGAGACAGAGAGACAGACATAGCAAGTTGATACCATCAGGTTAATGATTATCTCTAAGTTATTCTCCATCCTCCCCAGTTAATCCAGTGAATGGAACATTAAGGCCAGGAGTTCTGTGTAGTGCCATTACACAATAACCCGGGATCAGTTAAATTCATAAGGCAGAGCTCCCTAATAGGAAATCTTTATGGGTGCTGAATCCCCATCTGCTGCTCTCCCACAGACAATGTTTTAGACTTACATTGGGACCTTTGCCACCAGACCTCAGGGCTTCTGAATAACAGACACCGATGCCCTCCCCTCCACGCCTGACAATCCTGACTGGGGGAATGATTTCCGTCTCATTTCATTCCAGTCTGTTACTTTTCATTTACCACTGACATCTGATTTATTTATCTGTTTATGAAGCAAGCAGCTTAGCTCAAAGCTACAGGGATGTGCAGTTGATCAAATACCACCATGCACGGCATCTTCCACCATCCTGAATTTTTATGCCGTCATTACTTAACAAAATAGAATTAAGTTGGGCAAGCAAGCTCCTGCATTATGCATCTCCTCATTTTATTCTCCTTTAGGCTCCTGCCGTCTGCCTTATTAAGTCATGAGGTGTGCTGAGGAAAGGTGGTTTTATCTTCATGAGTCTGAAAAGTCTTGTGGTATAATGGTTGGGGCCCAGGGCTTAGAATTAGGAAGATCTGCCTGGTTTTGAATGATACCTTGGACAGTTATTGGCTCTATGGCCATGGGCAAAAAGTCTGATTGCTCTGAACTTTTTTTGAGCTACAAATGTAATATTTCTAGTATCTACCTTATAAGATGAGGTTCAATTAATCAACAAGTATCAATTAAGGGCCTGCAATATATCAACACTGTATTAGATCCTGGGGAGACAAAGACACCTTCATCTACCAAGAAAGCATATTTACAGACAAATGTGTGTGTGTATGTGTGTATAGACATAGACAGACAGACGTGTAAAAAGTGTGTAATATGCATATATGAGACAGCTGGGTAGTGAAGTGGATAGAGCACTGTGCCTTCAGAACTGGCCCTGAGCTCAAATGCAGCTTCAGATCCTTATTAGTTCTGTGACCTTGAGCAAATCACTTTACCCTGTTTGCCTCAGTTTCCTCATCTTTAAAATGATCTGGAGAAAAAAAGGGCAAACCATTCCAGTATCTCTGCTAAGAAAACCCCATGGGGGCAGCTAGGTGGCGCAGTGGATAGAGCACCAGCCCTGAAGTCAGGGGGACCTGAGTTCAAATGTGATCTCAGACACTTAACTCTTCCTAGCTGTGTGACCCTGGGCAAGTCACTTAACCTCAATTGCCTCAGCAGAAAGAAAGAAAGAAAGAAAGAAAGAAAGAAAGAAAGAAAGAAAGAAAGAAAGAAAGAAAGAAAGAAAGAAAGAAAGAAAGGAAGGAAGAAAGAAGGGAGGAAGGAAGAAAGAAAGAAAGAAAGAAGGGAGGAAGGAAGGGAAGCAAGGGAGGAAGGAAGGAAGGGAAGCAAGGGAGGAAGGAAAGAAGGAAGGAAGGGAGGGAGGGAGGAAGGAAGGGAGGAAGGAAGGGAGGGAGGGAGGAAAGAAGGAAGGAGGGAGGGAAGGAAGGAAGGAAGGAAGGAAGGAAGGAAGGAAGGAAGGAAGGAAGGAAGGAAGGAAGGAAGGAAGGAAGGAAGGAAGGAAGGAAGGAAGGAAGAAAACCCCAAATGGGATCATGAACAGTCAGATATGACTGAAATGACTGAATGGCATGTGTGGATATATATATATATACAAGATAAATACAATAGGATTCTGCCACAGGGAAGGGACTAGCAGTAGATATTGAACTGAGACTTGAAGGAATATAAGGATTATAAGAGGAAGAAAAGTAGAAAGAGAGAGCCTTTTACATGGGCAAAAGCATGGGGGTGGGAGATAAAGAAATAGCAAATAGGTCAACTGCCAGATCATAGAACTATTAAAAGGGGAAGCAAATGTAGAATCCAATTGGAAAAAGAGGCTGGAGTTAGATTGCAAAATGAGAGGACATAGGGAATTTGCTTTGAAAAGTATTAGGTCTTAGATACATCAGTTGTTGTTATGATTAGAAAGTTCAATTTCTCACTCTAATCCACAGTGCTTGAATAGGCCTGTGGGAGAGAACTGGCTTTCTTGTGACTAAATAAAAAGATAACTCAGAGAACATCAAGCATCCAGGGGATGTGCCAAAGATAGCTCATATTAGTTCTCATGAGTCAATTGTTAAATTTTCAGGGTGAGCATTTACACTTTGAAAATCAGCAAGTGCTACAAATCAAACTTGATTTATAGTTCTGTTGACTGTCTAGACTTAAGAAAGCAATGGAGAATATATTAATAATTCATATTAAATTTAAATATGTATCACGAGTGCATTCCCACCACCATCACCAAGAGCCAATTGTTTAACATTTACCAGTATACCAGTGGGAATATTTAATGTCAATCCTACGAGCATCAATTAAGGGACAAACATTTGTTAAGCACCTACTATGTGCTGAGTCCTAGAGATACAAAAACTGAAAAGAAAGAGTTCCTGCTCTCAGGAATCTTGCATTTTAGAGAAGAAGACAACCTTGTCATACATAAATATATGATTCCATTAAAAAAGTTGGATCATTGCCCCAAGACACAGCTTCTGGATTTTTCTTCCCTTTGTAATCAAACAGGTGATGAGTCTCCCAGAACTTAGCCAGGTTGGACATTCAAGTCAGCCCATTTTCTGGTCAAGAGTGTAATAATAATAATTACATTTTGCTGTTAGAAAATTCACAGGAGCTCCTGGGGATGGAGTCTCTTGAATAAACTAAAGTATAATTAATACAAGAACATTATATACATTAGCACTTTTAATTTTTGCAGCAACATCATGAGATATGTCCTACAGGCATATGGTCATAGCTGTAGAGTCAAAAGAAACCGTGGATGTCTTTGACTCCATTATTTTACAATTGAGGAAACTGAGCCCAGTGGGCAAATGGCTTTGTTCACTATCATATCTAGAAAGTGTCTGATCCTAGGACTTCCTGAGAGTCCACCACTCTATCTAATAGTCCATACTGCCTCTCCCCATTTTACAGAAGGGAAAACTAAGACTCAACAAATGTATAAGTTACTTGCTAAGGACTAAGCAGCTAGTGAATGTCTGAGGGATGTTCCTCATTACCATTCCGTGGCTATAGGTACTAATTCAACACTGTTCCCCTCCAACTCCTTGAGAAAAGGTATAGATTCCAAAATTTCTTATTGTATATCCTTTATTATAGAAGAAAAGAGAAGAAGAGTGAGACAGAGGCCCTTGCTGGGTCATTAACAGACCAAAGGTAGAGGATCTCACAAGAGAACCCCCTTCACTGGGGTCAGAGGACTTGAGAATGAATTGGTGCTACTGGCCCCAAAATGTCCATGAGTTACCAAACTTTCATCCCAAAGGAAGCCCAGAGGAGGAGATCCTGAGAGCCAGGCTAAAGATAGACCAGGGAAGAAGGAGAAGAGGTGGACAGAGTGAGAAAGAGGGGGTGATCCTGATTTACTCCCCAGTTGTCCCCCAGACAACTCAACATCCTCTAGCTCATTAGTTCTATTTTAACTTTGCAGACATTATCGTCTCCAGTTCCCTTCTCCATCTACATTAGCCCAGAAGAGAACAATTCCAGATATTCCCCTTGACTGTGGCCCCAAATTGGTCTCATGTGGATTGATGTGTTTCAGCAGGTCAAGGAATAGAAAACAGATCCTGGGCCATACTCATCTGATGAACCAGCAGCTCACATGGTCACAGTCCTGCCCCAAACCCAGGACCTCCATTGTCAGGCTAGAAACTCCAACTTCAGTTTACCCAAGATTAAATTCTATTAGATTTAGCATTTAAGAAGGATTTACTATATATCAGGTACAATGCTAAGCTCAGAAGGTGCAAAAGCAAAGAACCAAAATATCCCTGATTACTCATATTCTAATGTGGAAAATAACATGAAGGTGGGCAGGGCTCTGGAAATACCCAAGGCAAGCAAATCAGTATGCAGTTGGAGCAGACTAGAAAGTGAGCCAAGAGGGAAGCAAGACAGAAGGAAATGAGGAAGAGTAGGTAATAGGAGGCCTCCTGGAAAGTCTGGCTCTTTCAAAATTACCTTATGATAAATTTCTGGAGTAGACAAATTTGGAAAGTTTAGCACAGAGTAGTGAAAAAATACAGGACTCTAAATGAAGAGATGTTGGTTCAAGTCTTGCCTCTGATCCTGGGGTGCCATTTCCTTGTGCAAATCTTTCAATTCCCCATATATAAAAAGAAGGAGCTGTTCAAAGGACCTCTTTGGTCTTTTCTGTTCTAAGGCCCCTCCCAGCTCTGACATTCCCTGTTCTAAGCTCCCTCCCAGCCCTGACATCCCCTGTTCTAAGGCCCCTCCTTGCTCTAATATCCCCTGTTCTAATACCCCTCCCAGCTATGACACTCTAAGCTTTTGTGTACTGTCTTTAACTGAGCTCTCCAGACTTTTTCTCCACCAGGTCCCAGGAGCCTTCTCACCTTGGAAGATCCCACTGCCCCATGGTCCCCTTCTCTGATTGGTCAGTTCTTCCCATAATATCCTTGTAAGAAAAGTACTCAGGTGAGCTGTGTTAACTCCATCGTTCCTTTCAGGGCTCCATTCCTGTTTCTAAAGATTTCTTTCTCCATCCTTAGATATCTTCTTTCCCCACCTTTTCGTCTCCCTTTTATGTGCTGTCTTCTCCCCATCAGAACATAAGCTCCTTGAGAGCAGACATTGCCTTTTTTTTCTACTTGTGTTTGTATTCCCAGAACTTAGCACAGTGTCTGGCATATATAATAAGAGCTTCACAAATGCTTGTTAGCTTGACAAGAAAATTTAATGACTAAAAGCCATTAATAACCCCTGAGATCCACAGCAGTAGTTACTATGGTCATCTAGTTCCATTGTTGCTTAGGCTGAGTAGCTATTCAGGAAGCCTATCTTAAAAATAGATGAGCAGAAAGTAATTATTCACCACACTACAAGAGGTGTCTTACTTTTCAGAAATGTTCCCCACAGGGTCCCTTTAAATATTGAGCGGCTGAGTGTAGCTAAGACTTTGTTAGAAGTCATTACTTGGCAGTGAGTTGGGTTGGACAGCCCGAAAAAAAATCAACTAACATTTGGGGAGCCTCTACTCATTGTAGATCAATGAGAAATAAAACAAGACAGCTCTGAGATGTTAATGTTAGTCAATGGGAAAGAGTAAAGAGCATAAAAGGCGTCTCTGTAATAGAAAGACCATCGACTTCGGAGTGTAGTGAATAATCTCTGATGGAAGGAGGATGTCCATCACTAAAAACCTGGAGATCAAATCTTGCTCCATTCATTTATTAAAGTTTGATCCAGGGAATGTCTTTTAGCCTCCATTTCCTCATCTGTAAAATGGGAATAATAGCAGCCTCTACTTCCTTGGATTACAAGGGATGGACAGTTTTCTACCCAGCAATCCTTGGACCATCCTACTGGGTGTACATTGTACATTATGATTCTATTTTGCAAACACACACACACACACATATATATATGTATAGAAAGGCATATGTATATTATAGAGAGACATATATGTGTGTGTATACACTATGTATATATTATATATATTATATATATATATATATATATGTATATATATTATAGCAGAGAGAAGTGCTTACTATAAGAACAGGAAGAAAGGCTCCAAAGAGATATGTGGGGATTAAAATTATTCCACCTATAATAAAGAGACTGAGGCAGAACTCTGAGTCTGGCACTTTATTAAAGGATCTGCGGTCCCCTCTAATGAAGGGAACCTCAGATCTTTCTCATCATCAGAGATGTCTCCTCCTTCCAGGGCCCTATTTTTATAGGGTTAGATGTCCAGTCATTCAAGAACAGCTGCACCAAATACAGAATAATTCCAAAGATTGACATATGAAACATAAACTAAAATAAGCAAAATAATATTTCAGCAGGGTCACAAGTTGATTAAGGAAGGAATATCTCCACACAAGATGGACAGGTTTCTCATTAAGTTGGGCAAGAGGAAATGACATAAACTATCATAGTCAGTGAGCTAAGTGGTCACAGGATGATCATTTGCTCCTATTGAACAAGTGATTGGTCTGGAAGTAAAAAAAAAATTGGGTGAAGGACTTCCCACGTAGTGGTCATCTCTGTCATTCTGTGCTTGGTCACTTTGACAAGGCAAAACAAGGATGGAGGGCCTCTAGTTATCTTCCCATAGTTAAATAAGTACACTTAGAGTCTTCGGCTCACAGTTCTGAAGCCTTATAGAGAGAACTTTGATTCTGTCAAATTGATTAATACTGATTGGAATAGAGTAGGGATCCAAATGAATTATCTTTCACAGATATTTGCCCATCAGGCCAAAGTATGGGCTGTTTTTCCTGATAATCTCTCCCCACCTGTCTTCCCAGTCTTCTTACACCTTACTCCCCACCAAATATTCTATTATCTACTTCCACCAGCATCCTGGCTGTCCCATTAACAAGATCCTTCATCTCTTAGCTCTGAACACTTTCTCTGGTTGTTCCCCCATACCTGGAATACTCTCCCTCCTGAACTCCACTCCACTTACTGACCCCTCGGACTTTTTTTAAGTTCCAACTAAAATCCCATCATTTACATGAAGCCTTCCTTAATTCCTCTCAATTCAAATTTTTTCTTCCTTTGTTTATTTCTTGAATATAGCTTTGGGGGGAGAGAGAGAGAGAGAGATAGAGACAGAAATATAGAGAGGGAGGGAGAAAGAGAAGGGGAGAGGGAGAAGGAGAGAGAGAGAGAAAGAGAGACCAAGACAGAGAGAGACACAGAAAGAGAAACAGAGAGTGACAGAGAAAGAGAGATTGAACATCAGGGAGGTAAGAGCAATGATAGAGAGATGCGTAGATGGGTAGAATAATAGATTAGGTATAGCTATAGATATGGATATAGATAAAGGTGCTTACATTTTGTCTCCCTTATTAGATTGTGAGTTCTTTGAGGATAGGAAATGTCTTTTGCCTCTTTTTATATCCACCTAACACAGTACCAGGCACATAGTAGGTGTTTAATAATGTTGCTTGATTGATTGACTGACTGAAAGGTACAAATTGACTCCTATGCATGTTTGTTTCTTCTCATCTGTGTGCACTAAACAAGACATTGCATTTCTGTGCATCCTTTAACCTGGCAAAGTACATCCAAATCTATGATCTTACTTCACCTATATGGCGGCCCCATGTGGAAAGAAAAGAAGGTACGCTGGACAGGGTATGAGATTTGGAGTCAGGGGGCTGAGCACAAATGTTAGGTTTGCCACCTTCTACCTGGGCAAGTCATGTCTTTGCAGCCTTTTCCTCCTCTGTAAAGTGGAAGGTAATTACCCAAAATCCTTTGTGGAGTAGCAGAAAGGGAGCTGGATTCTGCTCCTGGATGCAAATCTCAGGGCTATCACTTCTTACCTATAGACCTTTAGATTGCCATTCTGGAGTGACTTGCTCTCTTAGCCTAACCAGAAGAAGCTATTATCAGATAATTCTCAGGCTAACTAGAAAGGAACTCTTTAGCAGCCCCCATTGTCTATCCCCCAACCTGTGGGTATCATCAAACAGCCTTTTGAGATATTGATTAATATATAGGCAGGTACATTCCATCTGATTCCTGACTTCTCCCTCTTGATTTCACGTCTTTATTTGTCTGGTTTCCCCAAAAAACACCCAGGCTATATTTCCCCTATAAAAGATCTGCTTATGGGGGGGGGTGGAACAGTGGATAGAGCACCAGCCCTGAAGTCAGGAGGACCTGAGTTCAAATTTGGTCTCAGACATTTAACAATCCCTAGCTGTGTGATTTTGGGCAAGTCACGTAACCCCAATTGCCTCAACAAATAAATAAATAAATAGGAAAATTAATTTTAAAAAAAGATCTGCTTATGATGAAGGTCTTTGCAAAGTTATTTCAGGACTAAGACCACTATGAGTTTATTCTCTCTCCCTCCTCACAGTGCCTTCCCTCTAATCTCCTTACTCTGGCTAACTCTGGTTAGTCTAACTTGCCAGTCAATGGCTTACTCCCACCTCACGGAGTATCTTTTCTCTGGTTAATTGTGAGTTCCCTTGGGAGCTTGCTTTTTTCCTTGCTAACTTTATGCTCTCCCAACTGTATTTCATATTTGCCATTTTTGGTGTCTATTTTACTCCTTTATTTTGTCTGTAACCTCTTTCCCTGAATAAATCTCGCTTTCACCAAAGATAATGGCCATTGTGAATTTGTCACATGTTTATTTTAAACTAGCTATTACTACCTCAATCTCACTAACTCAGTTTCTCTGAGCCTCATATTGCTCATCAGTAAAACAACAGGGCTAGGCTAAACAATCTAATCATCAGTAGGAGGAACTGCACAAAATGAGCTGGATTTGGCCAGCAACTGAACAATTGGAAAAGATTCAGAGGGGACACGAGCACTGGGTTCAAGAATTTGATGGGCCATCATATGGGGGAAAAAATTAACCTGGATCTGCTCAGGAACAGAAAGGCCCATTTTTAGGTCTAATGTCAAGAGAGCCCCCCTGAGCAGGAAAGCTACCCCAAGGAAGAAGAGGGCCTTGGGAGGTGGTAGGTTTTCCCCTCCCCCCAAGAGCTCAAGCAGCACCTGGATCCTCATGAGCTCTGTTCCAGTGAAGATTTCTTTTGGGTGTAGTTTGGGCCATATAGCTGCTGAGATCTCTTCCAGCTCTCAAATTCTGTGCTTCTGGCTGGAGATTTCAAGGAGCAGAGGAAAAAAGCTCCACGTTCTGTCTAACAACAGGGTTTTATATCAACAAATCACGTCCTATAGACATAATCAGTCATACAAGAAAGATCCAAGGAGACATGTGCATTCTGCTTCACTGTCACCCTCAGGTCCTAATCTCAGTCTAGATCTGGGAAATGAAGCTATCCACATCATTTCCCAGAAATCAGTTCTGAATAGACACTGCCCAACCCTAGCTGGCCCAGGGCAGCAAGTGACTGGGTGGCTTTTATTTGGAGATAAAGGGAGTCAGAATCCCTTACAATACACCAATCTAGGATAAGCAAACCTTGGGCAACTTGGAATACCCAGATCAGGAGGAGGTCAGATAAGGCTAAATGCCTTTAGTGTCTGAGACTCCTCCCCAGGGAAGAAGCCCAGTCTCACCTGATGGCATATCTAGCATCTCTCCCAACTCTAGACTCTAGGATCTTATTGTTGCTGAATCTTTTCAAGTTGTGTCCCATTCTTTGTGACCCCATTTAAGTTTTCTTGGCAGAAATACTGGGATAAATGGTTTGCCATTTTCTTCAGTTCATTTGACAGATGAGGAAACTGAGGCAAAGTGAAGTGACTAGTCCAGCATCATACAGCTAGTAAGTATCTGAGGTAGGGTTTTAATTCAGGTCTTCCTAACTCCAAGCTTGGCACTTTTTGTTCTATGTCACCTAGCTGTCCTTATCATTACTATATCTATCATTCATATAGTATTTTAAAGTTTACAAAACACTTTCTTTTACAAACATTGTCTTGTTTTATCTTTATGATCACCAAAGAGGCTGATGCTATTGTTATCCCCATTTTACAGATAAGGAAACTGAGGGAGAGATATTTTGGTTTGGAAAGTCACAGGGAGAGTAAATGGATCTATGAATGAGTTGAATGACATGCCTTTTCCAACAATGGTAATATTACTTTAATAAAAGTTTCAGAGTCAGATAATCATCAAGAAGAGAGATGTACATGCACCAGGGCAGTTGGTAAGGTCCAGTGATTTGGAGGGTGCAATAGCAGACAAAGTAGGTGGCAGGAAGATGGCAGGAGTGGGATATAAAACAAGATTCAGACAGTATATTGCACTGATGGATAAGCTCCAAAATTTGTCCTACCAACTGCCTATAACTGTCCTGACAAAAAGAATCATTCACTTGATTTTTCATCCACCTGGAGTTTCCTGTGTGGAATAGTCAGATCGAACTTTTGAGTGATTTGGGATTTCATTAAGTAGTAACTAGATTGTTTCTGGAGTTGATTAAGCAATCAACCAGCTCACTATATTTCAGTGACTGTACTAAGTACTAGGGATACAAATATCATAATGAGCTCTTAAAGAGCTCGCATTCTAATGGAAACAAGAAAGAAAGAGAAGGAGGAAGAGAAAGAGAGGGAGAGAGACAGAGACAGAGACAGAGATAGAAAGACAGAGAGGAGAGAGAGAGAGAGACAGAGACAGAGACAGAGAAAGACAGAAAGAGACAGAGAGAGAGAAGGAGGGAAAGAGGAAGGGAAGGAGGGAAAGATTTTATATTAAGGTCTATCAATAATAAATAAAAAGAGAACTAATACCAATAAAGCAATTAAATACCAGGTAGTATGAGCTACTTCTTGAAGGAAGGAGGGGGATTTTGCTATTAGGTTGACGTGAGAAGGGAGTCCATTCCAGGCATGGGGACAGTCAATTCAAAGATACAGAGATGGAAAAATAGAGCATCATGTAAGAGACAGAGAAATGGCCAATTGGAAAGATAGGCTGGAGGCTGGGTGTGTAGAGGTTTCAAAACTAAACAAAAACATTCATTTTTCATACTAAAGGCAGTATAAAACCATTGGACTTAACTAAGGGAATATATGAAGTGGGAGTGGACAGGGTCAAATCCGTGCTTAAGGATAATCACTTTGGCAGTAGTATGGAAGATAGATTGGACCAGGAAGAGGTGAGCCAGGGAGACCAATTGGGAATTACCAATTCCTAATTGCCATTGCATTAATCTAGTCAAGAAATGATAAGGTTCTGCCCTAACATGTTCACTGTGAGAAACAAGAGAAGGGATCAGATAGAAGGTATATTGTAGAGATGGAGATGATAAGATTTGACAGTGGATGTGTTATCTGGGAAGAGGGACAGTTAAAAAAGTTAGAGGATAAGAATGGAGGTGCCTTTGACAGAAATAGGGAGATTTGGAAGAAGGAAGGGTTTGGGAGGTGCTGGAAATAATTTCTGTTCTAGGCACATTAAGTCTAAAATATTTCCAGGACATCCAGTATGAGATAGCCAATGGACAATTGGTGATGTTAAGCTGAATCTCTTGGGAAAGACTCTGATTAGATCTATGGATCTGTGAGTCATCTATATGGAAATGATAATTAACTCATAAGGTCACCAAGTGAAAGTGTGGAGAGAGAAGAGAAGAGAGCCTGAGAGAGAGTCTTAAAGAAAGCCACCAAGAGGAAGTATATGTATTAAGAATTGGTAAAGATGAAGAAAGAGTGGTCAAAGCAGAAGAGAGAAATAAAAGAGAGCAGTGTCCAAAAAGAAAACTAGAATGGAGTGATATCCAGAAAGATATACTGCTCAACAGTTCAAAGCATCAGAAGTCAAGAAAGATGGGGACTTTTTTTTTTTTTTTTTTTTTTGCTGAGGCAATTGGGGTTAAGTGACTTGCCCAGGGTCACACAGCCAGGAAATGTTAAGTGTCTGAGACAAGATTTGAACTCAGGTCCTCCTGACTTCAGGGCCGGTGCTCTATCCACTATAGCGCCACCTAGCTGTCCCTTGGATTCCACTATGCCCAAGGAAAACTTCATGGATTGAGATTCTGGGTGCACCAAACCTCCTCCATGATGGCAATGAATACCCTGGATAAACATGTCTCCCATTTTATGCCTCACTAATATTAACAATCAGAGTCACCAAAAAAAAAAATTTCTCAAAAAATCTGCTGAATATTTCCACCTATACCTCCCACCAAATCCTTCAAACCTTGACTGAACTCAAATATTCCATTTTCCTCAATTCCACATTTCCCCAGGAGGCAGCAGTGACTCAAGTTCATAACTTCAGAGTGTTCTTTGACTATTCCTTCCTCTACTACTCTCTTCCCAATCAAGAACCAAGGAAAAGGAAGAAGAGAAAGATTCCCTATGATATCATGTACCCAGGTGCTGCCCCTCGGTCATATAATGAACAAATTGATCAACACAATTCAACAAGCATGTTTTTAAGTTCCTACCATGTATAAGGCACTAGGATGGGTAATGGGGATGGAAAGACAATATTTTTAAGCCCCTGCCCTCAAAGAAGCTTATATTCTATGGAAGCAGAGAAGTAAATATACCAAGACAGTCTGAAAACAGAGAACTAACAACTCAGGAGGGATCTCAGAAGTCTTTCTCTAAGAAGTCAGAGTCCAGGAGGGAATCCACTCCTGTCACATTAAATAGGCTGTGTAAGGCACAGAGGCAAGAAACAGAAGTAATAGGGAGACATTACAAAGAAACAAATCCAGGATAGATGTCAGGGGAAATTTTTCTAACAATGAGAGCTGTCCCACAGTTAGGTGGACTACTTCAATAAGATCTTCAGACAAAGACTTGATGACTATTGAAAGGGAAGTTTTAGATTTCCAGGCCCTGACCTTTCACTTCCTGACCATCTCCTCACCAAGTCACATACCTCTCCCTTCCTGGATCCTGTCTTTCTCTATAGAAACGTAAGTTCTTTCATCAATTGGAAAAAAGTGCAAGAAATTACATCATATGAATAGAATAGACTACTATTGTGCTATGAAAGGGACAGTTTCAGAGAAACCTGAGAAGATTTGTAGAAATTGATGTCAAGCAAAATGAATAAAACCAGAATTGACACAAGAACATTAATGTAAAAAAAATTTGGAAAAAAACTTAAGAATTCTAATCAATATAATGACTGACTGTGATACCGAAGACCAATACAAGCTCTCACTTCCTGACAAAGGGGATGAAATCAGCCTGTAAAAAGGAGACAAAGTGAGAGTATTTTTTTCTTTTTTTATTAAAGCTTTTTATTTGCAAAACATATGTATGGGTAATTTTTCAAAACTGACCCTTGCAAAGCCTTCTGTTCCAAATTTTTCTCTCCTTCCCTCCACCCCTTCCCCTAGATGACAGGTAGTCTAATACATGTTAATTATGTTAAATTATATGACAGATTAAATATATAGGTGCATATTTATACAGTTATCTTGCTGTACAAGAAAAAGCAGATCTAAAAGAAAAAAACCTGAGAAGGAAAATAAAATGCAAACAAACATCAACAGAAAGTGTGAAAATGCTATGTTGTGGTCCACATTCAGATCCCACATCCCTCTCTCTGGATATATATGGCTTTCTTCACTGAACAATTGGAACTGGTTTGAAACATCTCATTGTTGAAGACAGCCATGTCCATGGGAATTGTTGTCATATATAATGATCTCCTGGTTCTGCTCATTTCACTCAGCATCAGTTCATGCAAGTCAGTGAGAGTATGTTTTAGATAGCAGTTCAAGAATGTGCTTTATTTGAGTATGATTTTTTTTTGCTTTTTTTTTTTTTTTTTTTTTTGCTGAGGCTTGAGGTTAAGTGACTTGCCCAGGGTCACACAGTTAGGAAGTGTTAAGTGTCTGAGATCAGATTTGAACTCAGGTCCTCTTGACTTCAGGACTGGTACTCTATCCACTGCGCCACCTAGCTGCCCCCTGCTTGAATATGCTTTTGCAACATTGATTTTGTTTTTCTTTCCCCCTTTCCAATGAGAGATAAGGAAAAGAAAATAGACTTTTGTTCATTAAAATTTTTTAAAAGAGTGTAATCCCCTCTGTGTTTGCATCCCCAGAATTTATTTTGCCTAGTACATAGTAAGTAAGCTCTGACTGAATGCTTTATCTAATTATCTAGAAGGGATCTTTGTTCAGGGACAAGCTGAACTGGAAGCATGATATTGGGCAAGTCACTTGACTCTGTTTACTTCAGTTTCCTCCACTGTAAAATGAGTGAGAGAAGGAAATACCCCACTACAGTATCCTTATCAAGAAAACAAAGATGAAATGAGTGAACTACCAAAGAGAGCTTATGACGTCCTATCCAACTCCCAGCTTCTAAGACTATGAACAGTTAATAGGCCAGTTTGTTGGAAGATATTTCTGCTAAGCCAGCGACTTTGGAGGCTTTGGGGTCCAAGTTATTTTATTCCCCCAATTTATATTTTCCCAGATGGTCAAGAGTCTCTTTATGACCCAGCTCCTCTCCAGGGTAGGTCCTAGACATTACGGATCCGAGGTTCCCACTAATGTATGTGTCTGGATAGAGTTCAAGGTTGTGGATTTTCTTTAATAAAAACAAAACAAAACACTGTTTTTCCAGTTCTCTGAGTGTTCCCTGGATGTGAGGGGCCCCGAAGTTCACTTCTACCCAATCTAACTCTCTAACATTCCCTGACAGCACGACATTTTCAGACAAAGTCAGAATTACCTCAGAGCTCTGAATTATTCACATCTATCAGGTCACATTTGCTGATGGTCCAAGGGGGAATTGGTGGGGGGAAGCAAGACTCATTAAGCTGAGTGCCTCAGTAAAGTGAGCTGCTCTTTAGTATCATTTATCGGTTGGGGCCAAGGCTCCCAAAGGCCCGTGACCTTCCTACTTCCTAAGGAACCATTGCCAGAGAGAACACAAAGCTGATGCTGCCCACTTGAGTGAAGTAAATGGGAAGTGGGACCTCAAAGGGACATTGTAGAATCACAGCATTTCAGAAGCTGCCTTGGTCAACCCCATCTGAGAAAGAATCGGTTCAAGAGCCACCTCAACAAGCATTTATGGAGCGCTAATTACGTGTCAGGCTGAATGAAAAATGCTGGGATGTCAAAGGCAAAAACCATGGTCCCTGCCCTCAAGAAGCTTATATCCTAATGGGAAAAATAGTATACAAACAACTGCATAAACACAATAGCTATGGGATAAATTGGAACTCTTCTCAGAGGGAAGACACCGAGATTAAAGAGCAGTTGGAAAGGCTTCTTGCAAGTGGGACATTAGCTAAAAGAATCTGGTCCCTCAATGAAGAGGGACAGAGTTGTAGGGATGGGAAACAGGCAGTAAAACCCAGTCACAAGATGGAGTGATCCTGGTCTTTGAAGAGCAAGGGAATCCCCAATGAGGAATTAATAACAATAAGCATTTATTAAGCATTTCAAAAATTATCTCATTTAATCCTCAGAACAATTCTGTGATGAGGGAGAGATTATTATTCTCATTTTACAGTTGAGGAAACTGAGGCAGAAAAAGTTAACTGATTTGTACAGGATTACATAAGTAGGAAGTGTCTGAGACTGGATTTGACTCAGTTCTTCTTGACCCCAGAATTTTATCCACTTAGCTGCCTAGATGCTTCTCAATTGAGGATCCCCCTTAAGGAGGAAGCCCCATTTCCCAGATTGTCCTTTATAGGAAGGTCTCCCAGACATTTAGCCTAAATTTGTCACTTGACACATTGAGCCTCGTTCTATCCCTGGGGCCAAGCAGAACCAGGTTAAGCCTCCTTCCACAGCAGGCCCTTCAAACAGTTCAGAACAGCTATCAGCTCCCCGGAGCCTTCATTGTTCCAGACTAATCCTACTCATAATCCTAATTAAACCTGTTTAATGATGAGAAGGGGTTGAAGGGCTGAGTTCCCTCCTCCCTGGAGCTCTTCAGGCGAAGGGTGAACCACACCTTGTCTTGGATGCTGTGGGGGAGGCTGCCTTTTGTGTCTGAACTGGACTCAATGTCCACTGAGGCCCCTGCCAGCTCTCAGAGTCTGGAATTCTGCATAGTAATCATTGGCCTGAGAGCTGGAGGGGTCTTTGAGATCTGTAAAATGGTAGCACTTGTTGGGAAGATCTATTCAGTTAGTATGAGTAAAGTCCTTTGCAAACCTCAAGGCACTAAATACTCATTTGTTTTATTTTAAAGCTTTCCACCCATTTACCTTTGACATTTTGTGCTCTAAATCCCTACCTAACTCTGACATTCTCATGTTCTAAGGCCCCCTCTTAGCCCTGCCATCCCCTGTTCTAAACCCCCTTTCATCTCTTATATTCCCTCTACTAAGGTTCCTCCCACTTCTGACATCTCCTGTTCTAAGGTCCCCCCCAGCTCTGACATCCCCTGTTCTAAGGCCCCTTCCAGCCTTGACATCCCCTGTACTGTTGTGCCACAGTTCCATGTCTCAGTTTCCCTTAATTGTTCTGCCTTGATAGCAACCCCCCCTTCTGACCATCAGGAATAATTGGGCTAGCATCCCAAAGAGTCATAAAACCTCCAGTTGGCCCATCTCAAACACCTAGACATCCCCCTTATCTTTTGGCTCCAGACTTAATGTCTCCAAGCTTCTCAGAATTTATGATCCCTTCCTCCATACCCCCAACCTATCAGAAAAATTGATAGTCCTTTCCTGGAACTCTAATCCCCCCAGTGCCCAACCCCTCCTTCTACCCCATGAGCTCTTTGTTCCCCTGAGCATCATTGGAGTCTTATAAAATCCTTGATACCCCTCAATCGAGCGCTCAATACTTGAGATCCAGATGGCTGGCTAATGGCTGCCAGTCTAAACTCTCAATGGACTGTGTGCTTTGAGACAAGAGTCCCAGCAGTCCCGATCCATAGCTATGGATTTTAAACTCTCCAATTAATATCAACAAAATATTGATTGGTCTCCAATGTATGATACTGCCTCAGTTTCTCCCAGAGCATTGCAGTACTAGTGTCCTTTCCAGCTTTAACATTTTAAAAATTCTGTACTAAGAACTAAACTATTTGACCTTCATTCTGCTCTGGGCAGCTGAGGAAAAGAACTGACTGAGAGATCAGACTTATATCATGGGTGCTAAAGAGAAAAGTGAATCTTTCCACATAAACTCTTACTATCCCTGGCAGCCCCTGCCCTCAAGGGGTCTTGCATTCTAATGAAAAGACATGCAATAATCCAATACAAATATAATATGACCCAGTACAATACAAAACACAGATAATAATTCTAGGGCTACAGGAGGGAGACCAGGTGAAGGTATCTAGTGGGCATAGGGCACGGCTAGGCCAAGAGAGAAAGGAAACGTGGCTGGCCTAAGCATGCCTTTGAGTGGAGGAGAAGCCACTCTAATCAGAAGGAGAGGTCAGAGGTACTTTCAGAGGTCACAATCTGGACTGTGCTTCCAGAACCAAGTGGTTCTGGGTCATGGAAGAGAAGGTCTTTAGTCTGCAGAGAGTCAACTCTTGGTGGTCATGAATTTACATCCAGTCCATCCTTGGCTCCCACTGCCATAGGCTGACGTGGAGACACCACAAGGATGCCAGGAGGAAGTTGGGAAGTACAAGAACCTTCAGACCCTTTGAAGCTCATAAGATCCCCTTTCGGCCAAGAGATCTCACCTTGTCATTGGTCAAATCTGAGGCTCTCCTAGCTTTAAAGGATCTGAAGAATTCTGGCTTTTCCATCTTCCCGTGGGTCCCACTGGTGTCCTCAACTCAACCGTTGGTCCCGTCCCTATTGGGAACCGAGGACTGACCGCTGGGGGGGGGGAATTATAACACTGAGTAGAATGACCAGCTTGGAGAGGTAGTGAGGTCCCCATCCTTGGAGAGCTTCCTGCTTGTGGAGTCTGTTCTAGAGAAGATCCCTGTTTGTATTGGGATTAGCCTAATGGGCTACTGAGCTTCCTTCAGCTCTAAGGGTTCCAAGTTTCATCCTCTTCTTCCCATAAACCCTTTGCAGGCAGAGTTCATGTCTCCCCCTAAGGCTTCTCTTCCTCCAACTGAACAGCCGCCATGACTTTCCCTGCTCCTCGTATGACATCTGGACTCCATTATGTGCTGTGAGTTTGCATCCTCCAAGCCACTAATGGGGGACCCTGCTGAGAGGCGGGGCCCAGGAGGCAACATCTGGAGCTGGCTTTGCAACTGCTCCCAGCCCTCTTTCTCTTTTTCTTCGAGGTAGGTCCTTAATAGTCTTGGGGGAGTAAACAACCTAATTAATCTTCCTTCTTCTGTATCTAATTTACTTCTTTTTATGAATATGCATCTGTAAGGGCCTTACACCTGTGTATTTAGAGTTCCCCTGTTCAAGATGTATGTCAACTAATCAGTAGCCAAGAAGCCCGATGACTTTGTCACACATACACACACACACATACACAAACACACAACATAAACACAGTCACAAATACATAAACCCATGTATACCCACAAACACACATACATCAATATACATACACACATAGATACAAACACAAGTGTCCCTCAAAAGATGAGACCCAACTCCCACTCTCAAACAATCCCCCCAAAACCTCCAGATCTGAACTGCTCACAGGAGCTCCCATGCTCATGCCTCAGGATTACATTAGAGAAGGAGAGAAATGAACACAGAGGCTCCATGGGATTGTAGAAGGATGGCTGAATTTAGTCAGAGGTCCTGGGTTCAAATCTCAGCAATGCCATTTACTATGGCCACTGCCTGGCACATAGTAGGTGCTTCCTAATTGTTTATTGAATCCACTTTAACTTCTCTCCACAGGTAGGAAGTGGCAAGCCCAGGTCCTCTGATTCCAAGCTCTGCATTCTTGCCCATGGTACCATTCTGAATGGAGCCTTATGGGTGTGGAATGAGAGCAGGATTTGTAGTCAGAGAACCGAGCTTTGTCCACCTATGTTACCTTTCTCTCTCTGTGCCTCAGTTTCCCCTTCCATATATAATGAGGAAGCTGCAGCTTGACTCCAGAGAAGTGGAACATATCTTTCTCATGACTCACTCCCCTAGCCCTGGGTGTCCAACAACCCATCCAGGAGACTTGACTGTTCACCCAGCTTGGATCGTGAGTCACCAACCTTACTCCTTCTAAGGAGGAGGATCACTGAGCCTTAGTACCAGCCCTGAACTGAACCCTTGACCATCTGCCCTATCTCTACACCCTCCATACCCCAAGCACTGTCATCTGACCTACAGGTGAAACCTCAGGTCATATTAGCATTGACATCTACCTTATGCCTTCCAGTCTTTCCAACCATCCTCCAGCCAAACTTTCTTTTATCTCTTATCTATTATCTATTATCACCTTCAGATGAAAGACTGGTTCCCTTTTTCTGTTGGAGTCCCCAGCACAGTTCCTGGCACATTATCCCTTACTAAATGTTTTTTCATAAATCTTTCATTCAAAATACATGCTATTTTATTTTATTTTATAATAATTATATTATTATCTTATAATTATATAATAATAAATATATTATTTAAAAATAAATCAATTTTTTGAAAAAGAAAAAATAAATAAAATTTTCATCCATTCTCTACAGATTTGGGGGATGATAGGTGTAGAACACTACCTATGATAGGGGTTTTTTTTAAACATATTAGTTAAATTAGCCAAAATGTTTTTTTGGTTTTTGTTTTATTCTTTGTAATAAGGGACTAACTTCTAGGGAAGAGGAAAGGGATTGCTGGGAAATATAAAGTGATGTTAAAAACAAAAGATATCAATAAAATTATATTTTGAAAACATGAGGAAACCAGGCTAGCTAATCTTAAAAGTCTCTTCCAGTTCTAAATCTAGGAATCTGGGTGAAAACTTTGGCTGAACTATACCATTAGTGGAAATGTAAGTGTACTTGGAGAAATGAAAATATATTATCATTTAAAGCAGACTAAGGACTATAATGAGCACAAAAGAGCTTAGTTTAAAGGAAGGAGTTGACAATTGGTTCTTGAATAAGACCCTAATTAGTGAATTGCTAATTATTCTTCTTTATTACAGACATCAGCCTAGGAGGCTTTTCCAATATAAAGTGTGGAAGGAGAAAATACCCAACCAGAAGTCAGGAGACAGTCCCTTATTTGCATGACGTCCGGCTAATCATTTAAAGGTACAAGTTTGGAAGACCTGGTTTCAGATTCTTACTCTGAAACTTACTAGCCGTGTGACCTTGAATTAATCATTTCACTTCAGTTTCTTCATCTGTAAAAATATGAATTAGAGAAACTGCAATGACCCATGATTTCATTTTAGGTTCCTTCTAGCACTGAAAATACACAAAATGTAACATGGAAGAAGAAAGATAATAAAATTTTTAGCCTCAATTATCACATCATAGAGGAAGGGCATGTTGACAAGACTGCCAGAAAGAAGGGTTGGTGCAATCAACATGTCTCTCTTGATCTTAGGGTGCTGAGAATCATAGAACTATGGGCTAGAACTATTAGACACCTCAGAGGTCAATCTAGTCCAATCCCCTTCATTTGACAGATGAGGGAACTTAAGACCAGATAATTGAATGATTGTATAGTTTATTATTAAAGGCAGGATTTGAACTCAAGTCCTATGATTCCAAATCCAGTGCTCATTCCACTGCACTGGGTTCCCAGCTGTTAAAGTTCAATCCAACAAGTGTTAGTGTACACTGGAGAGAACAATGAATTTGGAATTGGAGGGTCTGGATTCAAATCCCGGCTGTGTCATTGACTACTTATATTACTTTGGGTAAAAATCACTCTGATCAGCTCATCTTCCTTACATGTAGAATGAAGGGATTGGACTTCTGTTCTCTCAGATACTTCCCAACTTCTAAATTGATGATGCAATGAAGCTACTCTAGAGGGCCCTTGGGGCATATGGGTAGCCATCACTCCCGGCAGTTGATCCAAGCTGGGGTAGTTCCATTTTTCTGCATGAGTGTTGGAGAGGTTCTTGACTCATCTTTCCCTCACTTCACAGCATTCATAGATATTTTCTGATTGCTTTTTATACTGTATAATTTTTTACATGTTGTCCCTCACCCTTCCAACGTGAGTTCCTTGAGAATAGTCTGAATTGGGTTTGGAGTGGAGGTTGGATTTTTGTTTGTTTCTCTTTATGTCCCTTCCTTCCCCAACCCAGAGCTTAGCTAGAAAATAGTGAGCATGAGGCAGCTAGGTGGTATAGTGGATAGAACACCAGCCCTGAAGCCAGGAGGACCTAATACTTCTTAGCTGTGTGACTCTGAGCAAGACACTTAACCCTAATTGCCTCAGGAAAAAACTAGTGAGCACTAAGAAATATTTCTTGATTATTAGCCATAATGACTTCATACTACATTATGACAAAACATCTTTTAATTGTCCACTGAGCCAGATTTTGAGTTCTGAGCAAGAACTCCATGGATATAATAAAGGGGTGATCCTCAATCCTCTGGTCTTCTCTTTATTACTCTGAGCAAGAACTCCATGGATATAATAAAGGGGTGATTCTTAATCCTTGGGTCTTTTTATTACTCTGAGGAAGAACTCCATGGATATAATAAAGGGGTGATCCTCAATCCTCTAGTCTTTTCTTTATTATTATGAGCAAAAACTCCATGGGGGATCCTCAACCTTTTAATCTCTTTCTTCTGTTCATTTTGAAGGAACTCCTTCCTTGAGATCAGATGAGGAGAAATTTGTCCAGGCTATTAAGGATCTACTTTCCCCATCAAATTACTAAGTGCAAAGCAGCATCCTTGGCACTGGGGAGCCAAAGACAGAACAAACAAAAAGTCAATCCCTGCCCTCTGAAGGCTTATATTTCATTAAAGTCATCAGGCCTTTTTTTAAAAAAAAATAAAACCTGTTGCACAAAGCCTGTCATGTCACTTGCTCACCATGCAACAGTTCTGTTATTTTTTTTGAATATCAATAATTGCATTATCCTGACCACAAAGGACAAAGAGAAAATGGATCTTCGCCTTTAAAATGGATTATTTTTTAAAGTCTTTTCTTCTATTGCCACTTAAAAGTCAGCTCTCCTCCACAGACATCCCTTCCCTTTTCTTTATCAGATTTGTCAAGCCTACTGGCATTTAGAAGTCATATTATGTTGATTCTTTTTTCCATCCCTGAAAAAAGAAGAGATTTGACCTTTGGTAAGTAAAATAGAATTCTAAGCTTCCAGTTCCAGGCACTAATGTCTAGGCTAGTTATCTCAGTGCCTGGAGAACTTCTCTTCTCTAGGGTTCTATTTGATAGCAGCCCTTGGAGATAAGGTCCTGAAATAAAGGTTTATTAATAGCACAGAAAGCAATAGGGGAGAGAGGATGAGCCAGGATGGAAGGTAGGGAGGGAATTTCCAGGGTCATGATTCATTCTGCTGAGGTTTCATTTCTTTGACTTCCCACTCAGAGAAATGCCCAATTTGTTATCTTGGGAGAAGAACACAAGCACCACGTCAGAAAATTAGAAAGGGAGAAAGGCGACTGATTGGACACAATAAAGTGAATGAAGCTGCCTTGTGGGAAAGTCAAAATAAAGGATCACATCCCACAAAGAAACAATGACTCACTCACTTTCAGGGTTTATAAGAGCCTGATCACTCCAGAGAAATGTGATCTCCCCTTGTGATAGCATTTAAATATGGTGGGAGTCATTGGTATAATCTGATGTCCCTAGCTGCACTCTTTGGCACTAGGAGAAAGAAGGGGTTTAATAAGGGGGGCTTAGCCCCTGGAGACAGGCTATGGGCTGGGAATTGGTCCAGGTTGCTTGGTGGAGGTATTCCCACCCACATTAGAAACATCTCCCAAAGGGCTGATTGCCAACATCAAACTGACCTCTCATCCTGTCCCTGGGAGGTCTATAGCACAACTGAACTGAACCAAAAACCAGTCAAAATAGGAAAGGAAAATTGAGCCGCCCCTTGTGGAAGTGAATCAGATTTCAATGGATCTTGGTGGAAAGGATGGAATCAGAGTGTAACAAAATGAAGAACCAATCTTCTTCATCAAGTACATTCGAAAAGCAAGCTGCCATTTCTAAATTGGAAAAGATGGCAGCTAGCTGGTACAATACATAGAGAGCTGGAGCTTGAGTCAGGAAGACCTGAATTCAAATCCAGTCTCAGACACTTACTACTTGAGGGATCCAGAGCAAGTTATTTAACCCTATTTGTCTCAGTTTCTTAATCTGCAAAATGACCTGGAGAAGGAAAGGGCAAACCACTCTAGCATCTCTGCCAAGAAAATCCCAAATGGGGTCATGAAGAGTCAGCCATGACTTAATTCATCAGTAGATGAAGCTTCCTATGTAGAAACTCCTCTTGTGCCTAGATCAGCAACTGCTTCCCAAATGATTGCTTGAAGGGCACTAAGAAATTGTCATAAAATCCTAGATTTAAGGTGGGAAGAGATCTCAAGGTCATCATTCGAGATCACCCTTGTTTTAAAGAAGAGGAAACTGAGGTCTAGAGAGATTAGGTCACAACTTCTATGTAACCAAGAGAAGACCTGAATCATACTGTTCTTGACCTCTAGCCTGGCTCTTTAACCACTAAAGGTTTTTGGTCCTATGTGGTCCAGATAATGCAATTATTGTTATTTACCAAAAAAAAATCAGACTTATTACGCAGGAGACTTTTGGACAGTCAGTCAATAAACATTTGTTAAGTACTTACTTTGTGCCAGATACTGAGTCAAACACTGAGGCTACTAAGAAAAGTATAATAATCTCAAGGAGTTTATTGTCTAATAAGGGAGTCAACATGCAGACAAGTATGTACAAGATACATGCACACATACATATACATATATGTATTGTGTGTGTATGTATATGTGTGTATATATGTGTATATCTATATGTATATTTATCTGCCAATAAGATTTATACAAAAAAGATTATACAAAAGATTACACAAAAAATCAGATTATACAAAACTAATTGGACCCAGAGCATTAGGTAAAGTAATACTATATGCCTCAATTATAGGAAGGCATTAGCTTAACCTAGATCCTACTGTAAATGTACTTTAAAAACTCATATTGCCTTTTACTTAGAAACATCAGGAGCCTGATCAAAGCAATATTTTAATTATTCTGGAATATCCCTAGAAAATTTTCCAAATTGATATCAAAGTATAAACCAACACTCTTTGGGTACAAATCCACTAAGCTGTGCCATCCAGCCCCAGGGCCATTAGGAGATGAGATCATGAGACAGACTTTCTTTTTCATACTTGTATGCCCAGCACTTAGCACAGTACTTGGCAAATAGCAGGTGCTTAATAAATATTTATTGATGGGAAAGCATTGGAGAGGAAAGCTGTCTAAAGATTTTCTTTGCTCTAGTTCCAGGCCTTTTAACCTCCATTAAATTGTAAGCTTTTTGAGGACAGAAACTGTCTTTTGCTTCTTTTTGTATCCCTAGCACTTAGGGCCATGTCTGACATATGGTAGGTCCTGATAAATATTTATTGATTGATGATTATTGGTGATATATCATTAGAGAGGTAAGCTTTCTAAAGCATTCTTTGTTAAGAGTCAGGAACTCAACTTCCATTAGATTGTAAGATCCTTTAAGGCAGGGGTTGGGGGATTTCAACTTCTTTCTGTATTCTCAGTATGTGCCTTGCACATAGTAGGTGCTTCAAGAATGTTTATTGCTTGGTGGATGGAGACCTCTGGCAGTTTGGTGAAGAAACCTAGGGACTTTTTGGTATCATGCTTTTAAATGCATATAACAAAATACATGAACTTATAAAGGAAACAAAAAATTAGGACATAAAGAATAAAAGGGTCATAGTTTTTCCAATCCAAGTTCCCATATGCCCTGAAATCTATCCATAGATCTCTCCAAGAGGTCTGTGGACCCCCAAGTTAAGAATCCTGTTTTAGATTACAGCTCATTAACTCATACTGATCATTGTTCTCCCGGTTTTTGCACTCACAAATCATCTATTTATTGTTGCTGCTAGCTATTTCACCTTTCCATGATGCCATTGGGGGTTTTCTTGGCAAAGATAACAGCAGTGCTTTGCCATTTCCTTCCCCGGCTCATTTTACAGATGAGGAAACTGAAGTGAAGTGACTTGCTCAGGATCCCACAGCTAGTAAGTGTCTCAGGCCAGATTTAAACTCAGATGACACTTTCTGACTCCTAGCTCTATTCACTATGGCACCCCCTATCTACCCATCTATTTGTTACTCTATATCACAATCTAGAGGACCCAATTTTTTTTCCTAATTATTTTTGGGATGTGTGGAGGAACCAGAACTGTGAAGTTGTTGATTTAGGGACTTCCCAATAAGAAAAGTCCTCCCTAGCCAGATTGTCAATTGTCCTATCACTTTTTGCCTTAAAAGAACTAAGAAACCATGTGACTTTGCAATAGTCAAAAGACCAATTTTGGTTACAGAGTTCTTGAAGCTGAGGCTTTGTGAAACTGTAGCTGATTGTATCTATTATACCACATAGTCCTTGTAACACTTGATTTTATACATATATATGTATATGCATATACATATATATGTATTTATATATATACATGTATATGTATATGTATATACATATATATGCATTAGAGAGCTTTCCTCTCTAATGATCTCATCAATAATCATCAATAAATATTTATATATACATATATTTATATATATACATATATATACATTTATATATACATATATGTGTATATATATATCAAATGTTTCATTAAATTAATTACAATGTTACACATTTCCAATGTCACAGTGAGAAAGTAAGCTCCTTGAGGGCAAGAAATACACCTAAAGAATATCTCCTAGCACTGAACACAAAACGGGCTTCAGCCTCCTAGAGTAATTAGGGTAGCACAGTGGATAGAGCATCAGGCTCTATCAGGAAGACCTGACACTAACGATGGTACTCTTCACCCTGCTTGCCTCATTTCCTTATCTATAAAAGGAGCCTGAGAAGGAAATGGCAAACCACTCCAGTACCTTTGCCAAGAAAACCCCAAATGGGGTCATAGAGAATTGGATGCAACTGAAATGACTGAACATGTTCCAAGCAGGCTGCTAAGCAAGGAAGATGCAAATACAAACAAAAAAATAGTTCCTGACCACAACAACAAATCTGGACACTAATTAGGGGTGTATCATTAAGTGTTTAACAATCAGGAGAGTGGGGGTGGGGAATTGTACACAGGGCATACTTTTAATCTGCATTAACATTTTTCCATCACTTTCTTAAGTCTAGACAATCAAGGAAACAATGAATCAGGCTCTGATTTGTAGTGTTTGCTTATCTCCAATGAGCACACTGAATATTTAACAATCAGCTCCTTTGAGATAGTTCTAACATACTGCTGCCACTGGCTATCTTAACTCAGCCTCAGGTGGTATTAGCTTGTCAGTTTTCTTGTGGGATAGGAAACCCCAAATTCTCCAGTTAGAACCATTAATCGGACACACAGTCACCATTAGCATCCTTTATTTAAGGAGAACTTAGAATGTTCTCCAGTCCCATAGAAGATTGGTCTTAGGTTCCAGCCTCTGAGTTCTGCTGGAGTGATTTGTTAAGGTAAATTTTCAGGTGGGGGGGTGTAATTTCCTGCAAACACCTGTGAATTTAATTGTGCTGCAGCTGCTTTTGATTGCATTTTTTTTTAATATCCAGTTCTCCGTGTGTCTGTTCTAGCACATCTTTCCCATTTGGAAATCAAAATTTAGCTCCACCTCAGCTATCCCATTAGAGATTTATTTAAAAGAGAGTTGCAACCATGGGTGTTCTTCTGATGGCAATGAAGCCCTACATGCATGTATTTAAACAGGTGGGTGTTTCAGATAGAATTTCCACAGGATCTGAAGGAAGATGATTAGGGAACACCTATCAGCACTGCCAAGGTTGACTTGTCACTGTCTACTTCATGTCTTCTCAGCAGGTTCCTAGACACCCCTGAAAATAACCAGGAATAAGGAAAACCCTATTTGGAATCATTGTTGCAACTGTGAAATATTCCCATGTGCCCCTCTTGTCTTTTGAACCTGCTTATATACATAAAAATAATGATAAAGCGCTGTTAGATCAAGCTTTTTTTTCAGGTTTTCAACAAGCATCTATTAAACACCTACTATATGCCAGGCACTCACCTAAACTCTAGAGATATAAAGAAAAGAAAAAACTCTCCTTATTCTCTAGGAGTTCCCAGAAAAGAAGAAATATGGAGCAGCTAGGTGACACAATGGATAGAACACTAGCATTGGAGTCAGGAGAACCTGAGTTCAAATATGATCCTAGACATTTTTTAGCTGTGTGACCTTGGATAAATTATTTAATTCTGATTGCCTCAAAAGAAAAGAAAAGAAAAAGGAAAGGAGGTATTATAGGTAAGAACAGTGAGAGTGATTAATGAGTACTTATCAATCTGATGAGGTTTCAGAAAGATCTTAGTTCAAGTCCACTCTCTGACCAATATGGGCCTTTTGGCCATAGGAAAGTCACCTAATTTCTCTAGACTACTACTCTCTAAAATTATAAATTAGAGAATAGTTGGCCATCTGCCCTAGGGGTCGGAGTTTTCTTATTGGGAATCCCTTATATCGATGTCTCAAATACTCATATCGAAAGTATAGTTAGTCCTCTCTCTTCCTCTCCCCCTCTCCCTCTCTCTCTCCCCCTCTCTCCCTTTCCCTTTTTCCCTCTCTCTTTCCCTGTCCCCCTCTCTCCCTCTCTCCCTCTCCTCCTTCTCCCTCTCCCTGTCCCTTTCTTCCTCTCCCTTTCCTTCTCCTTCTTCTTCCTCCTCCCTCCCTCCTTCTCTCTCCCCCCCCTCTCCCTCTCTCTCCAACACTAATATTATCCTGGTGATCACAGAGTCACAGAACATCAATTTTAAGAAAGCCTTCAGAAGCCATCTAATCTGGCCTGTTCCTGACTAAAAAAAAAAAAAAAGCTTACTCACTTTCCTGGCAAGTGGTCATCCAGCCCTTTGTTGAAACCTCCCATGTGGAGGAGGTCATTTGATGAGGCCATTTGGCTTTGAATAATGGAGCACCACAATCCCTGAAGAAAATTGTGTGAGACCCAAAAGGCAATGGAAAGATACAGGTAAGGGTAATTAAGTTATAATTTATTACCAATCCTTAATTGTCTGCAAGAAATGGCATAGATGATCTCATCCTGGAAATATGGGATCAGAAAAAGAGGTGATTTGGGTGGCAAGTGGAGGGTGTTCATTTTGAGAAGGCCCTCAGGCCAGGCAGCCTTCCTTCTTCATTTTTGCTTCCGACTTTCCATACTTTGACATCTTGGTCCAACACAGGTGCCTTCCCCCTCCTGCTTTCCAGTTCCTTTTTAGGTATGGGATGTTCAGGAAGGACGAGCACTTCCGGTGTGAGGGTTGGCTTGGCCAAGCCTTTTTCAGGGTTGCTCATCCACCTCTGGCGCCTTCTGCCACCCAACTCTTACCTGTGGCTCCAAGAAGCTGTACAATGCCCAAAGGCCGCACCCTGGTAAAAACAGCTTGGCTAAACCATGTTGAGGATAATCAACTCAAGCCTGTCAGCAAATTAGGGGCCATCTACCCCAAGCTTGTGAAGAATTGCCCTGCAGAACAGGCAAAGAACACCTCGTTCCAATGGCCATGAAGGCAGCTGAAGCAAACACTTAGAGGTTGACCAAGCACCAAGGAAACCAATGTCATCGCCTTCATCCAGCGCCACTGCCCATCATCTTGGCTTTTGTTTAGCCGCTGGACTGTGACTGGAAGAAAGAACAAGGCTGATGACTTTGGGCAACTCTGCCTTGCTTAAATTCAATTCAAACAAAAGTCAGGATGTCTCCTGGGATCTCATTGGCCCGTCATGTCATTGGTCTGTCATGTCATTGGCCTTCTTTGCCACAAAAGACAAACAACAATTGTCTCCTCCCGTTAGATTGTAAACTCCTTAAGGTCAGGGATTATCTTTCTTTTTGTTGTATTTGAATCTTCATGTTTGGCGCATGTTGTTCAGTCATTTCAGTTGCATCCAACTCTTCGTGACCCAATTTGGGGTTTTCTTGGCAAAGATACCAGAATGATTTGCCATTTATTTCTTCGGTTCATTTTACAGATGAGGAAATTGAGGCGAACAGGATGAAGTGACTTACCCAGGATCATCCAACTATTAAGTGTTAGATTTGAACTCAAGAAGATGACCCTTTCTGACTTCAAATCCAGTGTTCTATCTACCATGCCTGGCACATAGTAAGTGCTTAATAAATGCTTGTGGCTATATCTTGCCTACTTATCGGTCATGTCAAAGTTGAGATTATAAACCCATCTGACTCTAAATACCCTAAACCACTAGTCAGAGCATCTTCTGTTCTGAGCCAATGTCTCTGGCAGAGTGTGCTTGGAGGGTGTACAGCAGAAGAGGGTCTTATTTCCCTTAAGGGGAAAGGGACCCTTTAGAATGCCTATGTTCTTTGGTCCAAAGGTTCAGCTATAATCCTGCCTCCAGGGAGACATGCAGACTAGGAGATCCCTCAGGACTGTTCCCTTCTCATTCTGATATCAGTGACCAGAAGCCTTAGCTTCCTGGGACAGCCCTGGGACAGGCTCTGTATAAGACAACAGAAATCCCACCTTAGTCCTTATCCTCCAAGCATTGACCAGCTGCAGTTCAAAGCACTGAAACATGGACAGGGACAGGGCCCACTAACTGATCAGGTCCTTTTTTTAACTAACTATTCTCCATTCTATCAACATGGCTCTGAAGAATGAGAACAATACTCTTTTTTCTCCCTTTCAATGATATTTTATTTTCCTAAATATATATATCTTCTTTTTTGCTGAGGCAATTGAGGTTAAGTGACTTGCCCAGGATCACACAACTAGGGAATGTTAAGTGTCTGAGACCAGATTTGAACTCAGGTCCTCCTGACTTCAGGGCTGGTACTCTAACCACTGCACCACCTAGCTGCCCCTTCCCAAATATATATAAAGCTAATTTTCAACATTCATTTTTGTAAGACTTTGTGTTCTAATTTTTTCTCCCTCCCTCTCTTATTTCTCTTTCCACCTCCTCAAATCAGCAAGCAATCTGATAGAGGTTAAATAGGTGCAATCCTTTTAAACATTTCTATATTTGGAGGACAATGCTCAAAAAATAAATGACCAATTTTTTAAATGACAGGTGATTTCATCAACATAAGGAGCTCTGATAAGGGATTTCCCCCTCTCTGAAGATCAGCACCATCTTTGCAATTTAGTTTTGTATTGCCTGGGGCAGAAGCAAGGTGGTGATGGATAGAGCACAGCTGGAGTCAGAAAGATTCATCTCCCTGCATCTGGTCTCAGACATTTCCTAGCTGTATGACTCTGGGCAAGTCACTTCATCCAGTTTGCCTCAATTTCTTCCTGTATAAGGAAATGGCCAGCCATTCCAATATCTTTGCCAAGAAAATCCCAAATGGGGTCATGGAGAGTCAGACATGACTGAATAACCATAACAAATCACCTGGGGCACTAAGAGATTAAATGACTGGCCCAATGTCATATAGCTTATACAATGTCAGTAGTATTGAATCCAGATCTTCCTGACATCATCTTATTCCCTATTCCAGTGGCATCAAACTCCCATAGAAATGGCTCCCTCCTACACCATATTAACTTACAAAGCCACAAAAATTAGCATTATCTATGTAGTATTGCATTTTAATTTATTTTTATTAAACATTTCCCAATTACATTTTAATTTAGGTTTAGCCTCTCTTGAGAGTCCTTAGGTTGTGAGTCAGATACATCTGTACTATGCCATGTTCCCCCTCACACTATTCACTTCCATGTTCCTTTGTTAATGCAATCCATAGTCACACTGGCTCTTTGGGCTGCCATATCATACTCTTGATTTATACCGAGGTTGAAATTCCCTAAAGATCCCAGATCTTTTTCAGACAAACCAGCTGCCAGACCCTGATTCCCTCAACTTGGGAAATTGATTTTTCTGAACACCAATATAAGACTTTATATTTATCCTCATTGGATATTTTTCTTATTCCATTCAGTCCAATATTTTATCCCCTAGAGCAGGTTGTGAATTCTGATGCTATCTTCTTGAATATGTCTAATATACAAACTGTAAGCTCCTTGAAGGCAGGGAATGTTTGGTTTTTGCCTTTCTTTATATCCCCAAAACTTAGCACAGTGCCTGGCACACAATAGATCCTTAATAAATGCTAGCTGACTGGATAATTGTGTGTTTTGTTCCGTCATTTTATTCATGTCCAACTCTTCATGACACCATTTGTGTTTTTCTTGGCAAAGATACTGGAGTACTTTACCATTTCCTTCATTTATGTCCAACTCTTCATGACACCATTTGGACTTTTCTTGACAAAGATAATGGAGTAGTTTGCCATTTCCTTCTCCAGGTCATTTTACAGATGAGGAAACTGAGACGAATAGGATAAAGTGACTTACAAAGGGTCACACAGCTAGGAAGAGTCTAAGGTGGGATTTGAGCTCACAAAGATGAATCTTCTTGACTCTAGAGCCAGTGCTCTATCCATTATGGCATCACCTAGTTGCCCAATTTTGCATCAGCTATGTCTTTCATCTCTGTGTCATCTGCAAACTTAGCAAGATACCATATGTCTTTATGCTACAGAGATGTTAAATCACATAGGATGAAGCACAGAACCCTAAGGCTCTCTGCTTGAGACCTGCTTCCAAACTGATGTCAACCATTAATGAATCCTCTTCCATCAGATCATTCAATTAATTCCGAATCTATTTAATTGCACTATGGTCTGGTCCAATGGTATACATCTCAAACAAGCAAGTAGGGCCACTAAATTGTATATAAACATCCCTGCGAGCCCTCATATTCTGTTATATTTTTATTCTGTTAATTTTTTTCCAATTAATGTTTCCCCCAATACTTGTTTTCTAAAAGTATAGGTATGCTATACTAAGACTATAATATTCCCTTGTATATGTTAGAAACAAGGCTTTAATGCTTGCTTCCTATAAAGGATAGCCATTAACCCCCTCCTACTTCTCATCACTATGATTAGAAAGAGCTACACAACTGAATAGCCTAATTTACCAATTCTGCACTCATTTCCAAAAAGAAAATGAGATTAGTGAAGTAACTAACCCACACTCAATGAGACCATTGATTGCTGCTCCAAAAGTACACTAATGGTTTCTTTAATGAAATGGGCCAGAATTTTTCCCATGAATCAAGATAAGATTCACCGTAAAATTCCCAAGTTTTCAGGCTTCCTTTTCTTTCCTTTTTTTTTCAAAATAGGACATTTGTCCTTCTTGCTTCTGGGGGACAAACGTAGAATTTTGGATTTTATAGATGTGGATTTAGTTTGATCTACCCAAAGAAAAATGAGCTGCTTCAAGAGATGAGGTAAGGGGACCTTATCAACAGTAGTCTTTAAGAAGAGAGTTGTTCATACTATTTTCACTTTTTTTGTTTTTTTCTTTCTCATGGTTTTTCCCTTTTGTTCTGATTTTTCTTTCAAAAAGTGACTAATATGAAAATACGATTATCTGTGTATAATTTATATCAGATCGCTTACTGTCTTGGAGAGGAAGAAGGGAAAAAATTTGGAGCTCAAAATCTTACAAAAATGAATTTTGAAAACTATTTTTACATGTAATTGGGGAAGTATACTATTAAGTGGGGGAAAGTCAATGGAAAAAAAAGAGTATATTGAAAATGACTAATATGGAAATGTTTTACATAGTTTCACATGGATAACCTATATCTGATTGTTTTCATCTCAGAGAGAGAGGGAGAGCAGGAAAGAGAATTTAGAACTCAAAACTTTAAACACAAATGTTTTTTTAAATCAAAAAAAGAAGAAAGGGCTTGGAAAATTGGATTAGATGACTTCTGAAGACCTTTGCATCTTTGCTCAGAGAGAGATGGAAGAAAATGAAGAGAAGGGAGAGAACTTTTAAAAAAAGAGAGAGAAAATGGAGGAAGGAAAAAAGATGGAAGGAAAGAGAATAATGAAGAGAAGAGAAAGAAAATGGAGGAGAAAGGAGTAAAAGGAAGGGAAAGCAAGAATAAGACAATGGAGAGATGGCAGAAGAAATGCTAACTATCATAGGAAGAATAGACTTAAGCTGGATGAGAGGTTATTGTTGTTATTTAGTCATTTCAATTATATCCAACTCTTCATAACCGCCTTCAGGGTGTTGCTGGCAAAGACACTGGAGTTG
The DNA here is from genome assembly GCA_023553655.1 of Myrmecobius fasciatus. Classification (NCBI taxonomy): domain Eukaryota; kingdom Metazoa; phylum Chordata; class Mammalia; order Dasyuromorphia; family Myrmecobiidae; genus Myrmecobius; species Myrmecobius fasciatus. Next base: position 691,251 of record JAJPUD010000276.1, read on the forward strand.
TTTGCCACTTTTCATTTAAGAGATGGGGAAACTGAGTTAAATGGCTTGCCCAGAGTCACACAACTATGAAGTATCTGAGGCGTGATTTGAACTCAGGAAATGAGCCTTTCTCACTCCAGGCCCAGATTTCTGGTTACCATGGCACCAACTAGCTGTCTGGATGAAAATTTAAAGGTCCCTTATTTTATAGAGGAGAAAAGGAGAGGTAAAACAGCATACCCAATGTCACAAGTTGCTAAGTGGCCGAAGTAGGGTTTGAGTCCACATCTTTCTGACTTCCAGTTTGGTGACTTCTCATGACATGCTGCATCTGATATGATGGAGCTTGCCAGAGAGAGGGACCAAGCCAAACGACTCCCAGCGGCCCTTGGCCCAGAAGTTGCTTATCCCTCATCAGATGCCTAATGAAAAGTGATTATCCTGAGAGCAACAGCCTCCTGCCAGGATTGCCCTAGAAAAATGACTAAGGAAATTTAGAAGCTGAGACTCCTTTGTAGAAAGTAAAATCATTTCATATAATACAGGAGACCGCGCAAGGTAAGATTGCTTCATAATCCTGCCATGTGGACCAACTGGGATTCTCCTTCACATAAATTGAATTTTGATTTATCAACCAATAAATGTCTCCAGAATCCTCATTAATGGAAAGTTCATCCAATTTCACCAGAGGTGCAGATACAGACTATTGGAAGCTCCTAGTAAAATATGACCCTCATTTAACCATCAGTGACTGAATGCCCATATTGAATGGGAATGATGGCAAGAGCCCATCTCTCGGCATTTCTAGCCAGGTCTGGGGCCTGGTGATACAAAAAGTCTCAGGCCTCCAATACTATGTGCCAAAGTGTACTGGGTAGTCACACAACATGGATCCAACAAATGACTAAGATACCAGCTACCAAGATGGAGATCGGGCCCACCTGGCATTATTACTGTGTGTTGTTGTTGTTGCTTGTCCTTCGTTTTCTAAGAGAACCGATAACATCATGGTGTGAAATCCTGACTTATTCATGACTTAAGATTTAAGTGAGGTAGAGTTGCACAAACTCACCAGCCTCACTCTCTCTTCTAGAGTCATTGGTTTCTATGGCCCGGGATGCAGTGGATGGCCTTTGTGCCTTCAATGTTTGACCAAGATTCACAGTGCCTGCTTCTGCCACATTCATGGCCTCTGGAACAAATTATTCTCACCTGCCCACCCAACCAAGGGAAATCTTCATATACTTGGGGTAGACACCTTCCTATTCCCTGAAAGCTCGAGAACCATTGGCTGCACTCAACCTGGTTTAGCCCATCTGTCAAGATGCTTTTACTGGAGTGTGACTGCTGCACATGCTACATGACATAGATAAGAATAGAGTAAATCAAATGGATCCCAAAGAACTCGGCAAACTCTCACACCAGAGGTGCTAGTCCTCCCCAAACATTTCATGCATCCCTAAATTTGACACATCTTTAAAATGAAAAACAAGTGCTCTCTCTCTCTCTCTCTCTCTCTCTCTCTCTCTCTCTCTCTCTCTCTCTCTCTCTCTCTCTCTGTGTGTGTGTATGTGTGTGTGTGTGTCTGTCTCTCTCTCCTCCCTCTCCTCTCTCCTTCCCTCCACCTCTCTCTCTCTCTCTCTCTCTCTCTCTCTCTCTCTCTCTCTCTCTCTCTCTCTTTCTCTCTGTCTCCATATATATATATATATAGCATATATATATAGCATATATAAATATATATATATATATTCACGGATTCATATATAACCCTTTGCACAATAGGGATTGAGGTAAAACAGAGACAAAGCTAAATAGCCTACCAGGGGTGTTCCCTGCTCCTACTTCTCAGAGGGATCCTGGGAGAAGTGTTTTATCACAGTAAGGCAGAGCAGTGGATGGAGACAGTACTGGAACTGAAGACAGAAAGACTCAAGCTCAAAGAACCAAGAGAATATCGCACACAGTAACAAGATTGTGTGACGATCAACTGTGATGGACTTGGCTCTTTTCAGTATTGAAGTGATTGAAGGCAATTCCAATAAATCTGTGATGGAAAGTGTCATCTGCATCCAGAGAAAGAACTGTGGAGACTGAATATGGATCAAAGCATAGTATTTTCATCTTTTTGTTGTTTGTTTGCTTGGGTTTTTTTTTCTTTCTCATTTTTTTCTTTTGATCTGATTTTTCTTGCACAGCATGATGAATATGGAAATATGTTTAGAAAAACTGTTCATGTTTAACCTATATCAGGTTGCTTGCTGTCTCAGGGAAAGGGGGAGAGGGAGAGAAATTTGGAACACAAGATTTTGGAAAGATGAATTTTGAAAACTACCTTTGTATGTATTTGGAAAAATAAAATGCTATTTAAAAATATAAAAGACAAGCTCAGATCCAGCTTCAAAAACTTTGCTGTGGGATCCTGAACAAGTCATTTAATTTCTGTCTGCCTTAGGTTAGTCATCTTTTTTTATTTTTGTTTTTGTTTTTTATGAAAGCTTTTTATTTTTCAAAACATATGCATGGATAATTCTTCAACATTAGCCCTTGAAAAACCTTGGATTCCAATTTTTCCTCCCTTCCCCCATCCCCTCCCCTAGATGACAAGTAGTCCAATATAGGTTAGTTTAGTCATCTTAAAGATGGTGATAATAGTAGCACTTTCCAGGGTTGTTGTGAGGATAAAAAGCAATGATATTTATAATGTACTTTACAAACCATACAACACCATATAAATGAAAGCTACATTGTCAAAAATGAAACAGTTCTTGACCTCCAGGAGTCCGAATTTCCCAGTAGGTTCTACTTCTTGGACTATTCCATCATGCCCAATTCCTGGTACCTGCCCCTGCTGTTCTCCCCCACTAGAACATAAACTCCTTGAAGGCAGGCACTGGTTTTATTTTGGGGAGATTTTATATAAAATTTGTACTCTTAAAAATTAGCACAGTGTCTGGCACATATACACTTAATAATTGCTAACTGACTGACTGGATTCTACAACTGAGGCAAAGGAGGAGGTGCTATACAATCTATTAATAGGTAAAGGAAGCAACTTGGAAGAATGAAAAGATCAGTTGTTCCCTAATTAGAAAAGTCCTGCCTCTGATACTTATTATACTTATGTCCCTGTAGGCCAGTCATCCATTTTCTCGGCCTCAGTTTCTCCGTCTGTAAAGTGAAGGATTTGGAACTCTCAAGTTTCCTTCCAATTCTACATCTGTGAACTTAGGGAAAGCCTGTGCTCTATGGATGAAGAACTGGAGGTCAGACAGATTAAGGGATTTGCCCAAGATCACACCAGCAGTAGCAATATCATTTTAATCTGAATACGAGACTTCTGCTGCTCCAGGGTCTCCCAATGTCATTCTGACATCTCTTTATATGTTGTATGGTATTCTTAATACTTAGTGTTGTTGTTCAATCATGTTCAGATTTCCTTGACTCCATTTAGGGTTTTCTTCGCAGAGATGTGAAACGGTTTCCTATTTCCTTCTCCAGCTCATTTTACAGATGAGGAAATTGAGGCAAATAGAATAAAGTGACTGGCCCAGGGTCACACAATTAGTGTCTGAGGCCAGATTTAAATTCAATTCTTCAAACCCCAGACCTGGGAGTTCTATCCATAATGGCATCCCTTAGATGCCAGGATCTCATTTTACAGATGAGGAAATAGAGGTTAGTAGGGTTGGTTAATTGACTTGCCCAGGTAGTAAGTGGATGAGGCCAGATTTTAATTCAGATCTTCCTTATTCCAGGTATGGTTCTCTATGTTCTCTGCCATCGAGCTCCCCATATGCCACAAACTAAATATATCTGAGCTGCATCGACAAGTCTAAGGAAAATCAAGAGTCAAACGATATTTCAGCAGCTATAGGCTATAGTGACTTCCCTGTAAGCTTGACCTGAGATAGTCCATTACCCAAATGCTTCTAGCCAAGGGTATCCTTTAAAACACTGTGGAGGGGATCCAGTAAAGCTCGATGATTTATCAAGGATATTGGAAGGAAAAAAGAATGTGATTCTTCCCCTGAATAAATGTTATTACATTCCATCCATCACCATGCCTTCCAACGGAGCTCATAAACATAAAAACGATGTTTATGGGTGAACAATGCACTTTAATATCCCCTGAATAATTTGTGCTATCAGGAGTACACATCCCAATATTTTCTCCTTTGGTCCATCCCTGGCTGGCTCTGACCACACAAGAGTAAATGAGCTTATAAATTACATTAATGGGTTTTCTTCACCCTTCTGTCAGTCCCTCCTCATATCACTGACATGCGATATGAAGGAAAGGCTGCAGAGTACCAGGGTTCAAATCCCAACCTATTACACTTACTATTAGTGACTTTGAGCAAGTTAATTCACTTCTCTGGGACTCAGTTTCCTCACCTGTACAATGGGAAGGAGGCGAATGGAAGTTTCTTTCAACTCTAAATTTGTGGTCCTATAACCCTATGAATAGTTTCTATAATTTAAAAAAAAAGAAAGAAACTTGGGGCAGTTAGGTGGTGCAGTGGATAGAGTACTGGCCCTGAAGTCAGGAAGACCTGAGTTCAAATGTGATCTCTGACACTTAACACTTCGTAACTGTGTGACCCTGGGCA